>JADRCH010000087.1:5342750-5442499 GCA_019843965.1 Rhynchomys soricoides | reverse complement strand
TTGACACAAACTGAAATTATCACAGAGAAAGGAGTTTCAGTTGAGAAAATGCCTCCATGAGATCCAGTGGTAAAGAGTTTTCTCACTTAGTGATCAAGGGAGAGGGACCCTGGTGAGTGGTACCATCTGTGGGCTGATAGTCTTGGGTTCTATATGATGGCAGGCAGAACAAGCCAGGAGAAGCAAGCAAGCAAGTAAGCAGTATGCCTCCATGGCCTCTGCATCAGCTCCTGCTCCTTGACAGGCTTGAGTTCCAGTCCTGACTTCCTTTCATGATGAACAGCAATTGGAAGTGTAATATGAATAAACCCTTTCCTCCCCAACTTGCTTCTTGGTCATGATGTTTGTGTAGGAATAGAAACCCTGACAAATTGCTATCAGTATAGTGGGGTATTCCTGTGACAACCTGACCATGTTTTGGGGAGGACTGTGGAAGGACTTTGGAACTTTGAGCTAGAAGAGCCCTTGGGATGTTAAGAGCTCTGTGGGGTGTTCTGTAGGAGCTTGGAGGATAATGATGGGAACAGTGCAAAAGATGGAGGCCTGGCTTGTGAAATTTCAGAGGGAAAATTAAAGACTTATCAGGGCCATTTCTATTTTGACTGTGAAGATTCTGTGGTTTTGGTTATCTGGGGGAAAGTAATCAGCTGTGATTAACAAGATATCAGAACTACTAAAGCAAAAACTATTGCATTGCTGGGACTATTGATGCTGGTTAGCTGGAGCTAAGATATTAGTGGTGATTAAGAAGAGACCAGCATTATTGGGGTGAAATCTTCTGAAAAGTGTTTTCTGGGAGCACAGAGGCTGTGTTCCAGAGATAGCCAGGGTTGTACTGTGTGCTGTGGCTGGACTTGGTAATGTACAAGAATCACCCAGGTGGTACTGATTTTGAAGGCATCAAGGAGTTGTGAAGAGCAACTGGGGCCTGGGCACTGTGAAAGGCAGTGGAAGGTCATTGGTGAAGGTACAGCCTCAGTTTTAATTGATGGCCCAGGACTGAAGGGTTCATGCAGGGGAGTTGAGGCTTGGCACCATGGGGAGAGCCTATGGAGGCTGTTGGCAAAGCCTAGTTGCAGCGGAAGACAGCAGTGTTTGGGAGATGCCAGTACCATGAGATGACCACCAAGAACAGCAGCAGCAGTGGAGTACAGGCATCTAGAGCCTAGAAGACAAGGTGTGTCCTACAAAGGGCAGAGCTGGAGAAGTGATTCAAGCCCTTGGAGGAATCCAGAAGATCGTGAGTGGATCCCAGACATTGGACGGTTGGAGTTTGATTTTGATTTTGATTGTGATTATACCCTGATATTTTTCCTTTTTGAAGAAAGAAGGTATTTTAGTGGAGCTCACAGTTAAGAGACTTTGAATTTTTAAGACTTTGAATTTTAAGAGATTGGATGTTTAAAATGGACTTAAATGTTAATATGTAAGAATTTGTAAAGACTGGAATTTGTAAAGTTATTTAGATCTTGGGGATGAATAAGGAAGTAAGGGTTGAGGCTTATTGGTGATGTGTTTGGGTGTCAAGTTGACAAGAGGTCAATTGTACTGGCTAGTTTTGTGTGTCAATTTAACACAAGCTGAAGTTATCACAGAAAAAGGAGTTTCATTTTAGAAAATACCTCCATGAGATCCAGCAGTAACATTTTCTCAATTAGTGATCAAGGGGGGAGGGCCCCTTGTGAGTGGTACCATCTGTGGGCTGGTAGTCTTGGGTTCTATAAGAAAGCAAGTCAGGAGAAGCAAGCAAGCCAGTAAGCAGCATTCCTCCATGGCCTCTGCATCAGCTCTTGCTCCTTGACCTGCTTGAGTTTCAGTCCTGACTTCCTTTTGTGATGAACAGCAGTGTGGAAGTGTAAGCTGAATAAACCCTTTCCTCTCCAACCTGCTTCTTGGTCATGATGTTTGTGCAGGAATAGAAACCCTGACTACAACAGTGGGTGAATTGTTAATAGTATAGGTAAGAGGGGAAACAAGGTTAGGAAGGTTATATTCAGGGATATCTTTCTCTTTCTCTGTCATCCTTCTTTCTCTCCTATCTAACATTAAAATAAAGTGGGGATGAAAAAGAAAAGCAGGAATATAAGAATGATATATTAAAGATTAGACTATTGAGTCTACTTTTAGGCCAAAGAGTATCTTCTGTGAGTTATTTATAAACTATTTATTACAAAAATGAAAATTAGTAATCAATGAATCAAACATATTTGTTGTGTTAAGTACTAGTTTACTTAATTACAAACTCAGATTCATTTAGCTTCCTTGGATGCTTTCAAAGTTAAGTAGATATTAGAGGGCTAGAGACAAGCAAATCAAATATACTGGAGATAGAACCATAGATGGTCATCAGAAACCTCAGAGATGTACAGACTATAGAATATAAAGTATTATTAATAATAGGCTTCCATTCCATTTTGTAAATGTACCACATTTTCTGTATCAATTCTTCTGTTGAGGGACATCTGGGTTGTTTCCAGCTTCTGGCTATTATAAATATGGCTGCTATGAACATAGTGGAGCATATGTCATTATATGTTGGAGCATCTTCTAGATATATGCCCAGGAGTGGTATAGCTGGGTCCTCAGATAGTATTATGTTCATTTTTCTGAGGGACAGACAAACTGATTTCCAGAGTGGTTGTATGAGCTTGCAATCCCACCAGCAATGGAGCAGTGTTCCTCTTTCTCCATATCCTTGTCAGCATCTGCTGTTACTTGAGTTTTTGATCTTAGCCATTCTGACTGGTGTGAGCTGGAATCTCAGGGTTGTTTTGATTAGCATTTCCTTGATGATTAAGGATGTTGAACATTTCTTTAGATGCTTCTCATCCATTCGAGCTTCCTCAGTTGAGAGTTCACTGTTTGGCTATATTTCCTATTTTTTAATAGGATTATCTGTTTCTTAGAGTCTAACTTCTTGAGTTCTTTGTATATATTGGATATTAGCCCTCTATTGAACGTAGGATTGGTAAAGATCTTTTCCCAATCTGTTGATTGCCGTTTGAAAACAATGACTTCATGAAATTCTCAGGCAAATGGATGGAACTTGAAAATATTATCCTGAGTGAGGTAACTCAGTCACAAAAGAATGAAAAAGATATGTACTTACTGATAACTGGATATTTGCCCAAAAGATCGGAATACTCAAGATTCAATTCACAGCAACTGTTGGACTGTGTTTGAAGTGCCAGATGGAGGCACTGGAGAAGGGACTGAAGGAACTGAGGAAATTTGCAGCCCCATGGAGGGAGCAACAGTGTCAACTGGCCTGACCCCAGGCGTTCCCTGAGAGTGGACCACCAACCAAAGAATACATATTGAGGGACCCATGGTGCTGGCCACATATGTGGCAGAGGAGGACCTTGTTGGCCATCAGTGGGAGGAGTGGCCCTTGGGCCTGAGGATGTTAGATGGCCCAGTACAGGGTAATGCCAAGGAGGGAAGATGGGGGTTGGTGGGTGGGTGGTGAAATATTCTCATAGAGGCAGGGAGGAGGGATGGGATAGGGGGTTTCCAAAGGGGAGACCTAGAAAGAAGAAAACATTTGAAATGTAAATAAAATATCAAAAAAATTTTTAAAAAAGGCTTTTATGACAATGATATGTCTGCTTCTGGTTGTACCACCACTCTACTGCAAAGATGTTGATGAGCTTTGAAGAACCTTCCTATGATGTTTTGGTTCAACCGTGGCAAGTTTTTCACCGGTGGGGGAGGGGCAAACCCAAACTCAAACAAACAAAAATCCTGAGCTGGTGGGATTGCAAATGGGCACAACCACTCTTAATATCAATCTGTAGATTCCTCAGAAAATTTGAAATAGGTCTACCTGAAAACTCAGCTATACAACTCCAAGGCATATACCCACAAGATGCCCCATCATGCCACTAGGACACATGCTCCACTATGTTCATAGTAGTCTTATTAGTGATATCCTAAAGCTGGAATCAACACAGATGTCCCACAACAGAAGAATGGATACAGAAAATGTGGTTCATCTGCACAATGGAATACTATTCAGCTATTAAGAATAAGGACATCATGAGTTTTGAATACAAAAGGATGGAACTAGAAAATTTCATCCTGAGTAAGATATCTCAGACACAAAAGGAATGCATGGTATGTACTCACTAATAAGTGAATATTAGGCAAAAAAAAGTACAGAATATCCAGGATACAAGCTTTGGAACTTATAAAGGCTAACAAGCCATAGGGCCCAAGTAAGGACGGTTCAATCCCACTACAGAGGTAGAGGAATCCAGAGGGCAGAGTGAGGAAGGGACATGGTTAGGAGAGGGAAACGGGAAGGTCAGGGGAACCTGGTGGGAGACACGGAGCTGAAATAATATTTGAGAGGCTTAGAGTTACATTCTGATTCACAGTGCATGTATATGAGAGAGAGAGAGAGAGAGAGAGAGAGAGAGAGAGAGAGAGAGCAACATAGAGACAGAGAGAGACAGAGAGAAATGGAGACAGAAAGACAGACAGAGACAGAGAGCCTAGTCTGGCATGACCCTCAAACCTCAACCCAATGACACACTTCTTCTAACAAAGACATTTATACACAAACAGTGCCAATCCTAGTCTTATCAAAAATTCCATTCCCTGATGACTAAATATTCAAATATATGAATATATCAGGGCCATTATTTTCTGAACCACAACATTTGCATTAGCTAAATTGTCTCATTTTCTTTCTTTCTTTTTTCTGTTTGTCTTTCTTTTTTCTTTCATTTTTTACTTAATCTTCCTTTACACTCCAGATTTTCCCCATCCCAGTACACCCTCTGACTGTTCCACCTCCCATATCCCCCTTCTCCAGGAGGATGTTCCTATCCCCCACCTGCACACCACTAGACCACCCCAATCCCTGGGCCTTCCAGTTTCTTGGGGGTTATGTGTATCTTCTTTGACTGAGTACAAACCTGGCAGTCCTCTGCTTTATATGTGTTGGAGGCCTCATATCAGTTGGTGTATGCTGCCTGGTTGCTGGGTCAGTGTCAGAGACCTCAGGGTTCCAGGTTAGTTGAGACTGCTGGATTCAAAAAATATGGTCCATTTACACAAGGAAATACCACTCAGCTACTAAGAATGAGGACATCATGCATTTTGCAGGCAATTGGATAGAACTAGAAAATATCATCCTGAGTGAGGTATCTCAGACCCAAAGGGACACACAATTTCTGTAACAGTTTTTATATTCTAAAAAGTTGGAGATTCTGAGAGAAATTCACATTTACCAATGCATGTGTTTTATGAAATTTAAAAACAGAAAAATAAGTCTTCTGAACATATCTCTTACATGTATTGTGATTGAATTTCCAGTCCCAGGTAAATCCCAAGACCCGAGTTCAATGCTGAGTTCTATTCAATTTTAATTTTTTAAAGAAGATCTTTTCCCAACACTTTTCAAAATATCCCACAAAATAAAAAGAGAAGGTTCACTTCCAAACAACCTATGACACTAGTAGTATTCTGAAAACAAAACTATAGACATATTCAAATATGAAACTATAACCCAATCTCACTGATAAAAATAGGTGAAAATTTTTTAAATAATGTACTTGCAAATCAAATTCAACAAAACTTTAAAATGATACATAGTAACCCTGTCAGTTTCATTCCTTTGATAGAAACAAAGCTACTTGAACCCAAGAAACTGATCCATTTATCAAACCGTTCAAATATTACTAGGAAAATAAATCACAATCATTTAAGAGATAGATGTAGAAAATGAATTCCATAAAAGTATCTGTTTACTTATGCGGCAATGATTGTACAATTCCATTGTTTTGTGTCTTTGATAGGAAATAACCACCATCTCTGCTCAACACAAATCACAATGAATATGAAAAATAACTTGGTTGTTCACTCTGGTAACAATCACTTTCATTCCCTTTCCTCTGCCAAATCTCACAGTAGGTCAGTTGTTGGAGAGTCTGAAGTGTTGATGGTTTTTGTTCAATTCAATATTCTGTATTTTAGAAAGAAGGTGTAGTTTTCCTTATGAGATTTTTAATCTGAATTTATTGTGAGCTACAAATACAACAATGTTGTCACAAATAGATAAAGTTTTTTTGCTGGAAGTAGTCAGGATAGATCCCTTTTTTGAACACAGCATACCATCAGTAATAGTGTCAAGCACTGGGGCCTCCTCTTGACCTCAATTTCCTGTGGGTAGACCTCCTTTTCCTTAGACATTTCTCCATTTTTATCCATGTTGTTCTTTTAAACAAGAAAATTTCTGGGACACAGTTTTTGACTGCAGGACAGTAAGTCCATGCCTTCATTTGATGCCCTGTAAAAAGTCCACATAGTCTATAACAGTCTCAACAATGTTTAAAATCCAAAGTTCAATGTCTCTTCTGTGATTCTTGCAATCACTTAAGTGTAGGCACCTATAAAATCAAAATAAAAAAGCAGATTACATATTTCCAACAACACTGAATATACATTACCATTCCCAAATGTCATATTGAGGAAATACTGGATCAAACCAAGACCAAAGTGGGGGGGCCCCCGCTGGATAATCTCCAAATTCAGCATTTCCATGTCTGATGTCCAACTTCTTTCAGCCTTGTAAACAGCAATAAAATTCTTCCTGTTGGGTTTGTTTCTACTTCCTGTTAACAGCCTTACTCAGTTTATATTCCATTACTCTGTCATCTCTAGAATCTTGGGGTATCCAAGGGCACTTAAACTTCACAGCTTCTTTTTCCAATACCTGGGATCCACACATGATATTCTGGACTCCACCGTAGGACTTGGTTCACCTCTCCAGCTCTGTAGCACTCTGAGTGCTGGCTGACTCTACTCCACTGCTGTTGTTGTTCTTTGTAGTCATTCCATGGTACTGAAATCTCCAATATGCTGGGATCTTCTGCTGCAACTAGTTTGAACTTTACCAATAGCCTTTCATAGGCTCTCTTCATGGTACCTAGCCTCAACATCTTTGCATGACTCCTTCAGCCCTGGACCTTTAACTGCCATTGAGTCTGTACCTTTACCAATGGCCTTTTCTGGCCTCTTATGGTGCCAAGACTTAGCTGCTCCCTGTGACCATGTTACTTCATTAAAACCAGTACCAATTGTGTGACTCTTATACATTACAAAGTCCAGCTTCCAGCATGAGGTCTATCACTGGAACACAGATTTGTGCTCTCAGAAAACTATCCAAGATTTTTCAGTGCTGCTGGTCTATTCTTAATCATTGCTATTTTTTTTAATTTCAGCTAAGCAACATCAATTGTCCCCTTCTATTCTTGACTCAAAACCCACAGACATATGCCCAAAGCTGCCAAGTTCTGTTGCTTGATATGGCTAGAACATTGTCCACTTGTCCTATTACATAGTCACCTGTATTCTGTATTCAATGCTTTCCTTCACTGTTTAAGCCTAGCTTTTCTGGAACTTGGTGTGTACCAGGCTGGCTATGAAATTAATGATCTGCTTGCCTTTGTCTTCTGGGATTAAAGGCATGTACCACTACACCTGCACTTTTCTTCTTTTTCAGCAGATATTTTTATGTTCTTAAATGTAGTTCATTCTGGATAAGAGTCAAACTAACATCTGAGAATAGGGACACAATCCATCCATTGTCATAATATCCCTTTATGGCCAAATGAAAACATACCATAATCATGATAATGGCAAGATGACATAGCCATGTATTGTAAAACTGGCAATGCAAAAACAATGTCCACACCTATGTGGGATCTTGCCTTGAGGTCCCCACTCTGTTAATTCTATTTAATATACTTAAACACAGGATTTAGTTCCATTCCTCTTTTTGGTGCCCCTTTAATATGTGAACCACATATTTTACATTTTTCCTTCTTAAGCTTTCTACCCTTAATCAAAATTCTCTTCATAAGTGTGAACTGCAGGACAGAATCTAAATGACATTGTTTTGAGTTTTTCTTTGACAATGCAATTAATCTAAATCTCTTCACCTTAGTATCTGACAGACTCTTCAGACAAGGGCAAAAATTAACCACATTCTTCAGCAAAATATCACAAGACTGATCTTTAAGCATCAGATTAAAACTAGTGTGCTCTGAAACCTCTTCATCCAGCACCCCATAGTTGGAATTAACCTCAGCAACACTCTCTTCCATGCTTCTACACATATGACTCATCATCATTAATCCTCACATTAAGTTCTACTTCTCTCATAATCCAAAAATCTTCAAATTCACATTCCTTCAAACAAACACCTTCATGCCTATCACAGAAACACTCCAGTCACTGGTACCAACTTCTGTCGTACTTGGGGTTTCCATCAATAAAAATGTGTAAATGCTAATGTTTAATTGGGACTATCTTACATTTTCAGAGATTTACTCCATTATAATCATGTCAGGAAGCATGACAGTATGCAGCCAAACATTGTGTTTGAGAAGGAGCTGAGAGCACTATATCTTCATTTAAAGGCAGCCAGAGAAGACTATCTCCTTTACTGTGTGAAGATTTGGCTTATATGGAATACCTCAAGCCTACCTCCAGAGTGCCACACTTCTTCCAACAAGGACTCTCATACGCAAACAAGGCCACACCAACAAACAGTGCCACTCTCTATGTATGAGCCAAGCATTCAAGCACATAAGTCTATGGTGCCAAACCTATTCAGACAACCACATGTGCCCATTAGGTTTTTTGTTTATTTGTTTGTTTTTGTGTATGTGTTTAATTATTTCCACTTTCTCTTTATTCTTTTCATCTGTCCTGTATTTATTCTATCAGTGTTTCACAAATACCATTTCTTTACTGTAAGATTTCATTGAAAGAAATTAGATATAAAATTTAAAAGTTTTAAATTTTATTTAAGTTAACTTTTAAAATAATTTTAGCTGTTTAGTTTTTGCCAGATTTCCTTATGAGACATGCTTATTTTTTATAGTTTAGAAATGAATATTATTCAATAAATAAAATTTAATTAAAACATGCTGAAATCTCCCCCAAAACAGTTTTATATTTATGGATATTAAATAAATTAGAAGATTGTGGAAAAAGAAAACAATGATTTTTTTTAAAAAAATTGTTGAACAGTTATATATTTGTTAATTTACTTTTATTTTTTGCTATGTTTGGGTATCAAACCTGGGGCTTTATCAATGAAAAACATTTTAGCTTTCCTTTTCTTTTTTCTTTATCTTTAAAATCATGAACTTAGAGGAGACACACACACACACAGAGAGAGAGAGAGAGAGAGAGAGAGAGATAGAGAGAAAGAGAGAGAGAGAGAGGCCAAGCTTGTTGAATGTTGTATAAAGTTATTTCATGTTTTTTTTTTTTTTCATTCAGACCAAGAAATTCTGTTTAGCCACCACTGCTGATCTAATCAAACAAATACTAGAATCAATGTAGGGAAATTCAAAGCAACATCCTCCATAATCGGAACGTGTGACCAAATACCTAGAAAAGGTATATTTATCTTATCTGTAAAGAATATAATTCATAGTGATTGGCAGTATCAACAGTTGATACTGTTTTGAAGACACACTCTAGGCTACCCGGTCATTTGTACCTTTCAAGTTTCTATTCAAAGAGACACATTGTCCAATGAACACTGAGAAGGTCTACAAAGACCACTAGCAGATATGATGTTCTATTTTAAATGAGCACCAAGGGGTGCTGTGCCCAGGCTTGTGTCAAACAAATGCCAGACTGTTCATGGTCCCCAGAACCAAGCATGACACAGAGCTGGAGGGAATTAGTGATGAATTTCTCAGCTGCTTCCTCAACACATGTTCTTTCAGGAATATCTCCCACTTTATCTCCCAAGTTTTCTTCAGTTACCCTTCTCTTTTCTGTAATAGCACATCATTCCTTGGCTGCGTTCCCTTCCCTCACTCCCTTTTCTATTCCATTGTTGACCTCCCCAGTAATATGTGAAATATCCTCTGGAAGATGAGGATAGAGTTCCACTCATACATTCCTAAAAAATTCACCCAGGAGTCATAAAAAATTGCTAAAATGTAGGCCAAACACAGCCAGGATAATTAGGCAATTTTAGACCTACACCAAATATCCAAATTTCTGACAACCAATCTCCTTTGTGGAATATTTAGTGTAGATGCTGAATTTTCCTGTGCATACTGGTTCAAAACTCTGCTCAATTACTCTGTCTTATGTTATAAAATTTTGTGTGGGGCAGGTAAATCATGAGATCTCTGCCAGAATCAGTGTCCTCCACTCTTGTGGTAAAGTTTGGTTCCACTGAGATAGCAGAAAAAGAGAAAAAAGTACTTCTGACCACGTGTTCAAAAATTATTCTGACCTACTTACTCTGATGACCATATTATTAGATAGCATGGAATGTAGCTGGAATATTTTGTTGATGGGCAAGGTGTGAACTCCCAAACTCACACTCATTGCTCTACTTCCTCAAGAAAACTACAATTTATATCTCTAAAACGATTTACCTGGGATTTATTGGCATTTCCCAGGAAGTCCTGGAATTGAGCTTTATGTATCCCTGAAGAGCACCAGATACTTCAGACCATGTGATTATCCATCTAAACCTGTAGGAACACACACATTCCTATCACTACATTCATTGCAAATTGAAGTGGAGCTTTAGATGCTCTGTTGGGATTCAGCACTCACTCTCATTATGGTGAACAGCTATGCATGAGATTGAGAGTATCATTTGTTAACGGCTTTCAACACAAATATTTAGAACAAAGATCCATGCTCTATCATTCTACATAAACACCACATTTCTCTTAGGGATCTATGATTATATTAAGCATGGGATTTTGAATATGTTTAGAAAACCAGGTTTGAATTATTATTTTGGAACAGGCATAAGCACCAACCAGAGAACATTTCAATGAATAATTCATAAACTCATTTCCTTACTGTACCAATGTGTACACGTTAATGGGGATATAGTGGTGTTTGTGAGATTTTTCAGTGGGTATGGCCCTTAATACTCTTTCTTTGAAGTCTACACTGAACTCAGCATTGTGAAACCTTCCCCAAAGAGACAACACTCCATGTGAATGTGAATGTTTTCCAGTTCTGTTACACGTTTTACCACTGGCAGAAGCTTCCATCTTCCTGGTATTTACTACATTCTGGGGATGAGAAAGGTCATGCCAAGAAACTAGTTCAGATGGATAACACTTTCTTTCTTTTTTATTTTTGTCTTTTTCTATTACTTGTCATGAGTAAAATAAAGCAAATTTACACTGTGTCACCAAGCTTGTACATTGTTTGCATAGCACATCCTGGTTGTAAGTGAAGGGCTAAGGTCAGACCAGTGACATTTACAGATAAGTTCAGTTTGAAGAGAATCTTAACTGAAAATTGACCTACTATAGTCAGTGCAAGTGGCAAAATTCCATGGTGTATATCATGAATATTTGTTTATTGTTCTGCCCAAATTAGTGAAATGGAGAGTAAAGAGCAGAATGTTCTCTGCACATCCTTTTAAATCCTTCACTGGAACAGATTATGCTTATACTTGATTCATGAAAAGAAATGCATTAGAGTCTGCATTTAGCCTACAGTTTGTGAACGTCCACAGTTATCTTGTTCCTCTTAAACCCTGGTTCCCAACATGTAGGTCATGACCCATTTGGCAAAATGCTGTCTCCAAAAATGGCTACATTATGATTCTTAACTGTAGTAAATTTACAGTTATGAAGTAGCAACTAAAGTAATTTTATGGTGGTGTGCCACCAGAACATGAGGACCTGTCTTAAAGGGTCACAATCTTAGGAAGTTTGAGAACCATTATTCATAAGAGCCAAAGAATAAATTCACAGAGTAGACATACCTGTGATAAATATATTTACTTAGTATTTAGTGGCTCTGAAAATTGAGAAATCAGGATTATGAATCCATCAACCTATCCAGAGGATGTGTCTTAGTCACTGCTCTATTGCTATGAAGAAGCACCATGACCACTGCAACTTTATGTAAGTAAACAATTAATTGGGAGTTTGCTCATGACTTTAGAGGTTTAGTCTATGATCATCATGGCTGGGAACATGGTAGCACACATTAAGACACGGTGTTGAACAGGTAGCTAGGTATTCTTCATTCCAATCCACACATGACAGGAAGAGAGAACTGCTGGGCCTGATTTGTGCTTCTGAAACCCCAACGTCTACTCACAGTTACACATTTCCTCCAACAAGGCCACGCATACTTTAGTGAGGCCACAATTCCTAATTCTTCTCAAATAGTGTCTCTTTCTAGTCCCTAGGCATTCAAATATATAGGCTATGGAGACCTATTTAAACCACCCCAGATTGTTAAGAGAATGCTAATTTTGTTTGTTTATTTGGTTTAGTTTGTTTATTGTTTGTTTGCTTTTGCAGTTATTCACCCCATACTAAGTATTCTATATTAAAATAGGAATCAGATCTTCACCAGTACAAAATATTGAGGTCCACAATGCCTCAATACGACATTTCACTATGACCTGGGTTTTATTCTTAGCATAAAAGTATCAATGAATGTGGTTCCAGGATTTTCTATATGCTCTTCTGTCCTATATGATGTCAAAATCATACATGTGCTATACATGATTATATATCAGAAAAGACATCCATGAATATAAAATAAATTACTTGACTAATTAATTAATTAAAATAAAATAATGCATTTGAAAAATATTCTTGGATCAAGACAGGATCCAGAAGTAAATAGGAAACTGCAACACAATGCTGAGAAGACACATGACAAAAATCACACTTAAAATTCTTCAAAAACAATCTCAGTTGGTACCCAAAGCTGACTGGCATCCAACAGGAGCTTGCTCCCTCCCTTACCTGTTCTTGGCATAAAATGTATCAAACCCATGCCATTGAGTTTGTCCTGTCGGGAGTTTCATGATGATACAGCGTGTGAGACAGTTTATTTAAAAAAAAAAAAAAAAGTTCTTTTAACATAGAAAGTTAAGCATATAAGGAATTGGGTACTACAGAGAGTGCATGTTGGTATCTTAGAGGAGAGCACTCTCTACTTGTTTTTGCATCAATCATGTACACTATTTTCTATATTTCTGGCAGAATTTTAATATATCTGGCAGCCATTATATAAATTTCTGCCAATATGCTGAAACCAGAGTCATCAGCATCCCATGACTGAAGCAATGTATTTTCCCAGATGCCTGCCAAAACCCCTGCAGAAAGCTGGTACTGTCAAGATTGAACATTGTGAAGGGTCACATGACTTTTTTGATGAGTTACAGTCATTTCATTTTCCAAAATGTAATTTTTTAATTTTTTTGATAACTAATATAATAAGGTATCTTGAGAAGGCCTTTGTTTACAAAAGTTTATATACAACATGATGAGATCATTTGATAGATATAATTATATCTCAAAGGGTACTTAGAAATTCCATTATTCTAAACTGTTTTATGACAATTAATATACATGTATTGTAATATAACATGTATTTTAATAAAATATATAATACAAAAAAGATTTAGTCAGAACTATAATCTTATATATTAATATTATGGGTCTTTATATATATATTCATATATATAAATATATAATATATATAAAGATTATATATATATTTATAACTTCATGCTTCTGAGATTATTTATATTGCTCATGATTGTTTTTCAGTTTTTCCTGTCATTCTTTTCTCTTTTCTCTTTTCAACATTCACTCAGGATTTAAGATTTGAATAAATATTATTGCATGTAATCAATCCTCACATCTAAAAGAGCCATTAATGATAAGCTCATAAAACATGACAATAAATGGGCACAGAAAATAATTTATGGTAAAATAAGGAAAACACAAAGGTGGCCCTTATAATTACTTATACCTGATACAGCACATGAAGTTGTAGGTAAAGAATATTATGATACTCTAGAACTTAAAACATCAAGTATAATATTGGATGGGGAGAATGGACAGCATTGTCTTATCCATGATACTAGTGGGATTGCTTCAAGTTTATTTCTATTTAATTGGATGTTGGCTGCTGTTTTGTTATATATTTTCTTTGTTATATATTGCTTTTATTGTGTTTTAGTATGTGCTAAATAATTCCAGATCTCTCCAAGACTTTGAATATGAAGAGGTTTTATATTTTGTTGAAAGCTTTTTTAGCATCAAATGAAATGATCAAGTGACATTTATCTTTCAGTTTGTTTATATAATGAATTGCATTGATGGATTTCCATATATTGAACCATCCTTGCATCTCTGGGATGAAACCTCCTTGATTGTGGTGAATGATGTTTGTGATGTGTTCTTTGATTCAGTTTGTAAAAATTGGTCTGAAGTTCTCTTTCATTTTTGGTTCTTTGTGTGGTTTATATCAGAGTAACTGTGGCTTTATGTCATGAGTTAAGTTGTGTTCTTTCTGTTTCTGTTTTGAGGAGTAGTTTGAGGAGTATTGGTATTAGCACTTCTTTGATGGTCTTTTAGAATTTTGTACTAAAACAATCTAGTCTTGGGCTTTTTGTGATTGAAGGTCATAATGACTGCTACTTTATCTTTAGGGCATATGGTACTGTTTAGATAGTTTACCTGCTTTTGATTTAATATTGGTATGTGGTATTTATCTAGAAAAAGTCCATTTCATCAGGATTTTCAAGTTTTGTAGAGTATAGGATTTTGTAGTTAAGTCTGTTAATGTTTAAAATTCTCTCAGTTTCTGTTATTATGTTTCCTATTTACTTTCTGAGTTTGTTAATTGTTCATTGTTAATTTGGATACTGTCTCTGTGCCTTTTAGTTAGTTTGGCAAAGGGATTATCTATCTTGTTAATTTTCTCTAAGTACCAGCTCTTGGTTTTGTTGACTCTTTGTATTGTTCTCTTTGTTTCTACTTGGTTGATTTCAGACCAGAGTTTGACTATTTCCTGTACTCTACTTCTATTCAGTGTGTTTGTTTCTTTTTGTTCTAGAGTTTTCAAGGATGCTGTTAAGTAGCTAATATAGGATCCTACCAATTTCCTTATAAAGTTTCTTGGTGCTATGAATTTTCCTCTTAATACTGTTCTCATTGTGTCCTATCAGATTTGGTATGCTATGCCTTCATTTTCATTGAATTCTAGAAAGTCTTTAATTTCTTTTTTTATTTCTTCCTTGACCACGTTATCATTGAGCAGAGAGTTGTTCAGGTACCCTAAGTATGTGGGCTTTTTGTTGTTTTTATTGTTATTGAAGTTCAGGTTTAGTCCATGCTGATCTGACATAATGCATGGGATTATTCCAATCTTCTTGTATCTGTTTAGTATTATTTTGTCTATGTGGTCAATATTAGAAAACGTTCCTTGAGGATCTGAGAAGAAGGTAAGTTCTTTTATTTTGGTGTGAAATGTTCGTTAGATATCACTAGGTTCATAACTTCTCTTAGTGTCACTGGGTCTCTGTTAAGTTCCTGTTTAAATGACTGGTCCATTGTTGAAAGTTGGGTGTTGAGGACTCCTACCATGATTGTGACATTAAATATATATATTGTTGTTTACTAAAATTTCTTCTAAGAATGTTGGTGTTCTTGTATTTGGAGAATAAGTGTGCGTTATTGAGATTTCATCTTGGTAGATTTTTTTTCTTTTGATGAGTATGAAGTATCCTTCTACATCTCTTTTGATAAATTTTAGTTGAAAGTCTATTTTATTGGATATTAGAGTGGCTACTTCAGGTTCTTTCGTGGAAAGAACCTGAAGTTCAGAAAAAAGTTTTTCTGCTTGCAAAACTTTTTTCAGCCCTTTACTATGAGGTAGTGTCTGTCTTCATTTCTGAGATATGTTTCCTGTGCTCAGCAAAATACTAGATCCTGTTTATATATCTAGTCTGTGAGCCTGGGTCTTTTCGTTGGGTAATTTAGTCCATTAATGTTGAGAGATATTAAAGACCAATGATTGTTAGTACCTGTTATTTTTGTTGTTGTTGTTGGAGGTGGTAATATGTATGTGTGTGATTTGGGGAATGTTGTGGGATGATGTACTTCTTGTGTTTTCTGGGTATAGATATCCTTGTGTTGGGGTTTTCCCTCTATTCTCCTCTATATGACTGGATTAGTAGAAAAATATTGTTTACATTTTGTTTCATCATGGAATATCTTGATTTCTCCATCTAGTGCAATTGAGAGTTTTGCTGGGTACAGTAGCCTGTGCTGACATTTGTGTTCTCCTAGCATCTGTATGACATCTGTCCAGGATATTCATGCTTTTAGCATCTCTGTTGAGAATTCTGGTGCAGATAGGTCTGACTTTCTGTTTTACTTGGTCTTTTTCCCTGAAAGCTTTTAATATTCTTTCTTTGTTTTGTGTATTTAGTATTTTGATTATTATGAAACAGGATGAATTTCTTTTCTGGTCCAATCTTTTTGGTGTTCTATAATCTTCTCATTCTTCTCATATGTTTATGGCTACCTATTTCTTTCATTTAGGAAAGTTTTCTTCTATGATTTTGTTGAAAATGTTTTCTAGCCCTTTGAACTGTGAATCTTCATCCTCTTCTATTCCTATTATTCTTAGGTTTGGACTTTACATTGTGTTCCAAATTTCCTGGATGTTTCTGTCAGCAACATTTTATACTTTACATTTTTTTTTGTTCAATATGTCAGTATCTAATTTGGTATCTACCAAATCTGAGATTCTCTCTTCAATCTCTTGGATTCTGTTGGTGATGCTTGCATCTGTAGTTCCTGTTCTTTTTCCCTAGATTTTCCAACCTCATTATAACCACCATTTGTGGTTTCTTTATTGTTTCTATTTCCATTGTTATGTCTTGGTTCATTTTGTTTTTTCCTTTACTTGTTTGATTGTATTATGCTGTATTTGTTTAAGGATTTTATTTGTTTCTTTTTTAAGGGCTTATACCTATTTGCCTTTGTTTTCCTCTATTTTTTAAGACAGTTATTTATATCTTCTTTAAATACCTCTATCTTCTTCATGAGATGACATAAGATGTAATTTTTGGTCAGAATCTTGTTCTTCACATGTCTTAGAGTATTCTATGCTAGCTGTGGTAGAACTGGGTTCTGATGGTGCCAAATTACCTTATGTTCTTGAGTGTTCCTTTCACTATCTGATTTTCTCTGGTCTTAGTTTGCCTGGATGTTGAACTTCCACAGGTGCAGACAGATGTGCAGAACTGACCTTTACTTGGTTTTTATTCCTTATTATCCACTCTGATTCTGAGTGAGGAATCTCATATTTATCTTCCAGTTTATTTTTTGTTCTTCTCAAATGTCTCCTGTGTTGTTTAAACTAATCTTGGAAAAGTGATTAGGTTTTACTTCTTCACACAGGCCAAAACATAATGTCCATCATGTTATATTTAATTATTTGTTGTTTTAATTCTCCTATTTCAATACATTGGAACACCCCATCAACAGAGTTCTCCATATCCAATCTCAAAGCACATACTATCTAGTGTTGCTGATGCTCCATTTCATCCTATCTTACCTTAGATTTATTTTTCAATAGGTTCTTTAAAGACCAGAACTCTGTTCTGTGTCCTATTATGTAGCTGAGTTTGCTCCTTAATAAGCCTCCAAGTGTTTATGTTGCTGGGTTAATACACCATGACCATGAAAACTTATAAATGGGACATCTTATCTTGGCTTAATGTTCTAGAGTGACAAGAAGCAAAGAGGCACTGCAGCAATCAGTCAAAATGGTGCCAGGAACAGGGAGCTATAAGCATGCATCTTCAAATATAAACATAAAAAAGAAAAGGTGAATTGGAAACAGTAAAAACTTTACATTTCAAAGCCCACCACCAGAGAGATATTTCTTTCACCAAGGCTATACCACCTAAACTTTCCCAATAAATAATTTATTTACTTGTCTTCTCTTCTTGCTCAGGATCCCTCTTGTCCATGTGTGTCTTTATATCTACTAACTTATTGCAAACAGTGAAATCCTCCTGTTCTCTCCATGTGTTTTCTACACTCTTGATTCTCTGTCTCTACTCTCTTCCTTCTCCTTCTCAGATGCCCTTAGTAGTATCAGAAATTCCTCCTTATTCTCTTCGGCCCAGGTAATTGCCTGGTCATATCTATTTTTTACCAGTTAGAGGTGATAGAAAACAATTTGTCACATAACATAGAGACCAGACATGGTTGACTATGCCATAATCCAGACTGAAACCAGATGTCTAGGTACAAATATCAACATGTGAATACAGAACATACCAAACCCCCCCCCCCAACATTCACACTTTTAGTCAAACAAAAGGTTCTTCTCTATTATTAATAAACTATATACAATAATAACAATTATGAAAGCATAGCAAGTTAAATTTACATTCACAATGTTTGGTCCATCTGTATTTAGCAACCTTGCAAAAGGTACTATCTATCCTAATTTGAAGCATTTCGAGTTCTTAAATTATTCCCCATCAAACTTGAATTAATAAAACTAGGATGATCATCTTAGACCTAAAATCATTTTCTCATTCCTAAAAGATTTAAGCTTAATTGTCAGACTATACCTATCTTGACTTCAAACCCATTACAGACATTAGAGGAAATAAATATTACCTGAGCATGCAAGAAGTGCAGAACAGGCAACTTCCAAATCTATTGAAATGACAGATACAGCTGACTGCCTGGACAATCACCCTAAATATTTCTGAGTCATGGGAGCATCCATCTTCAGCCTTCTGCCAAAGGATATAACAGATTATGTTTATGAGGCAGTAATACTGAAGGAGTTGCCTACCTTCCCTTTACAATGCTTGGCAGTCAACTTAAGGTTGCTCTCATTTGATTGGATCGAATTCTGTCTGCGCATGAAGAAAGGGAAGGTTTGTTTGGTTTTTGTTTTGTTGTTTTGTTAGGATTTTTGGTTTTGTTGTGGTGGACTTTTTATCTGTTTTTATTGGGTTTTTGTTGTTTTTGTTTGTTTATTTATTGTTTTTGTCAACCACCCACCCACCCAGTGGATAACTTACCATGTTTCAACCAAACATCATAGGGAGGATCTTCAAAGCTCATCACAATCTTTGCAGTAGAATGGTGGTACAGCTAGCAGTAGACATACCATTGTCATAAAAACCCTGTTATTAGTAATACATATTATATTCCACAGTCTGTAGATCTCTGAGGTTTCTGAAAAACATCTATCTTTTTATCTATAAGATATCAGATTTGGTTGCTATCTAGTATGTACTTAACTGTGAAACTACCTCAGGAAGCTAAATAAAACTTATTTTTGTACTTAATTAAACTAGTATCTAACATGACCAATAAGTCTGATTAATTCATTAACACATTTGTTATCTACCCTAGATAGTTTGTAAAGAATCTTTCAAAGGACATAGAACTTAACATATGCTTTTAAGAATTACATAGGTACAATATCTTAATAAAGACTTGAAATATGTATATATAATATGTTGTAATAATAATATAACCTTAAATTTGGACCAAAAAGGAAAATCCATACCAAATAAAAATATTTGGCTTTTTGACATTCTTTGGCCTACAACTAGATTAAATAATCTCACCTTTAAGATATCATTCTAATATTCATGCTTTTATTTTTAATTCATTCTTTTTACTAATGTTAAAAAGGAGAGAGAAAGAAGGAAGGACTAAATAAAAGAGAGAAAGATATCCCTGAATATAACCTCCCTTAACTTGTTTCCTCTCTAACCCATACCATTAACAACTCATCCAACAGAAGACCAAAATCTACTTATCCGGCCTTGGGAGTGGATCATCATTCTCTTGAAATTGCTTCCTACTCCCAGGAGTGAGTGTGGGTATGTGGGCATGGGCATAGTTTTCTTTGGGGGCCAAAAGAATGTTGGGATATTGCTCAGTCTTAAGAAGCTGGCAGAAACATTTGCCATCCAGTCTCTATGTGATGATATGGTTCAGAGATTAAAAGAAGTCCAGATTGGAACAGTCTTAGAAGCTGGACCCACTCTGGTCAACATCTTTGAAAGTAGTACTGGATGCAAATTTTGAGAAAAAAGCTAATGCAGTAGTCTGAGGTTGCATGAATCAGAATAACTATATGCCAGCATCTCAGTGTTCTTTTAGCATCCCCAAGGGTGAATCTTGTCAGGGCCTATATCACTTCATTGGTGTCTATATATGTGAAAATATTCTTATATAATATATTTTCTGCATTAACAAATTACAGAATGTGTGGTATGCCAAATCAGCTAATGATGATTCTTTGCTCTCTATTGGACCATGAAAGGCATATGTCTTCTTTTTATAAGTTAGAATGGACTATATAAACAAACATATAATATATTTAATGAAACTATTCTAAGGTAACTTTTTATACCAAATCTGAATTTTTAATTCAGTTTATTGCATCTCAATGGGTTGCCACCCTAATTTCTCAAGACTTTTTGGATGTTTTTCACCTGAAATTATTTATTTGTCTGTCACTGTAGGTTCCACATTTGATTCTTGGAAGGTTCTTTATTTTGACTTTAAAAATTCTTTAATTTTTCTTCTATGGCCTTCATTCTAGCATTTGACATTTAAGTCTTCTCTTTCTCTAAGTCTATTTTATTCTGATTTCCTTTAAACAGGATATACAAAATTATAATCATTACTGAACATATAAGTATTTTATGTTGACAGTAAAAACAAAGCTAGGTGGGATCGTAATGCCTTCTTTTATAGTGTTTTCCATTTTTTAATATGGAAAATATTTTCTCTTTTAGTCTCTCTAACTCGCTTGTTATTGTGGAAATTTTATTTTTCTTTCTCTCCCTTTTCTTTGGAGATTTTTATATGTTTATAGTTAAAGTTCATATTTCTATGACTGCAGATGTCCTGTTTATTTAGCCTGTATATACCTTTTAAAACACTCTTACCTATTTTTCTCTTCCATAAAATTATTCATATGACAATAGTTATATTTCACTGCTTTCTAACCTTAACACCTTTTTTGTATTTCACTTTTTCTAAACTTTTCCATTCCTGTCTAACTTAGTCATTTTAATTTACTTAATTTTCTCTTAAGAACATTATTTTATTAATTTCACATTATTTATATCTGTCTCTGATATTTTATACCCATGCTCCCTCTCCCTATTTTCTTTCATATTTACATATAAATCCAAACATTTTACCTCATCTTATCATATATTCACTTGAACTTTGAATATTTCTGAGTCTCTCTATGCCCCCTTGTGGTTCAGCTCACACATCTCACTGTGACTAGGCACAACCCAGTCCATCAGTTCACAGAGGAGCAGCTGTTCTACCACACTGTAAGCTGTTTACTGACTGGGCAGGTGGTATATGAAACTGTATAAGACTTGGGAATCTATTTTTCTTGTTATGAGAGTGAAGCCTCACATTAGAGTAAACTGGCTGGCAATAGTTATGGTCCACCTTTTGGGTCAATGGTATTGCATACTGCATTTCCATCTTGCTTGCTATTAAAATGACAAGTCTATACTGTGATGTTGCACAGAAATGCCAGCTCTAAATGGACCATATGTGCAGTAGCATAGTCTTGCCCCAGATGAAGTCAGGTCAGACATGTAGTTGTACCTTGAGAGCGAGGGAGCACACAGCCCACAGAAGCACCTGTGCCAAGACTCACCATATATTTGAGACAGGGTCTCATGCCACCTGAGCTCTGAGCTATTGCCATGGTAACAAGCCCAGTATCCACTTTTCTCTAGCCAGTGCTAGGATTGGTGGTACAGAAATGATACTTCCTGATGTTTTTTACAGCAACTGTTTTTCTTATTTCTTTAATTTTTTGTATTATACTTTAATTATATCACTGTTTTATTCTCCCTCTAAATCCTCCCATATGTTCCCTGTTGCTCTTTTGTAATTAATTGGAATATATATATATATATATATATATATATATATATATATATATATATTTCACTTGCTTTTTATGAAAGAATTATACCATGATTTGTAATAAATCCAGATCAGACATGTACATATGAGAATCTGCCATCAGGGTCATACTGTATGCTCTGTGTCCTTGTAAAGTCCCAACTGAGAGGAGTAACAAACTGCTTTAGAACTCAGACTCTCACACACTGAATATCACAACTGACTTGGGAATACCCCAGACAGGCAGAACCCTGAGGACTAGGTGTCCTGAGAACCTCAATGTGCTATGGAGCTCTGCTTGTTTTTTACCCCCAGTCTTCATTAATCTTCCTTCCTAATCTAAGTGTTGTGTGAAACCTCAGAGGGTGCTTCCAGTGAGGACTGGGCAGTATTATTAGCACTCACAATAGTAATGTTGGATCTTTGTTAACATTGCTGCTGGAACAGACTAATGAATCAATCACTATCCTTGAAAAGAATTTACCAATGAAGACTGTCAGCAATGACCACAACCTTTAGAAATTGGAGATGTAGCTTTTCAGTAAAATTAGATTAAGATGTTTTAGTCCATGGTTCTGCTGTACAAATTCATAGGAAACTATTTGAAGTTCACAAAGGAACACTCTTAATAATTTAGCTAGGGATTTTTTTTTTCTCAGTGAACAAGAACAATGGTAGCCCTACCAACACAATCTGAAATATCTGAAATGACTTTACTCTAGAACTGGGCAGATGATCAAGGTGATAATCAATTTCTTGAACTTGTTAGTGGCCTCACCTTCCAGATGATTTTATAAAGCATTGATGATCAGTAGATGTGTACCCTGAAGATTTGAAGTACAAATGAGTGATAGATTTTTTTTATATAAAAGTTTAGATTTGTGATTCTTTTATGGTTTATATAAGATTACTTTTTAAGGCAAATAATAAAATAAATTATCTTCGGTTTAATAACCTCAAATTGCACCTGTCAGTAAACAGAAAATGGCTGAGAAAATTACATGGCTTTCTTATACCATTTTAATCTGTAACAAGTTTCTTAATTATGAATGCGTCTGTGTTCTTGAGAATGGTTTGTTTTCTGCTTCATGTGTAATATGTAAATTATTTTTCAAGAAAAATATTTGGGAACATACTTTTTAAAATAATCCTTCATTAAAAGAAAAATAGACTGTAATCACATTGTAATATTTATGCTAATTGAAAGATTTTGCTGGGATATAGAAGCAGTGGGAGAAAAAATAAAATTTATTGGAGCTTGTTGTGCTTCATTCACTAAGTGTAGGGGGCTGGGGATGTGTTTGTGGCTGTGATTCTTTTCTCTGTTTTATTTATTTTTCCCTTCTCTCCAATGCCCAAAGTGTTGCAATAGACTGTTGGAGATTACTCTTGGCCCCACTGAATCAAGACTTACTACCTCAGAGAATATTCTGCTGAGTGATAAATTGCCAACACTATACCCTTAATTCAGTTTAGCCTACCCTGATAAGGCTGGCTGTCACATGTCCCTTTAAGACATTTTTGGAAATTTCCTCAAATAAACAATACAACAGAAAAGTAATTGAAATATGTGACATCCTTGGGAGCTTTATATAACTGAAGCTACTACATTTTGAAATGCACAATATATTCCCATTCGTTATAGGGTGATGAACTTTACTTCGAAATAAGGTCCTGTTAAATTCCACAGCATGATGTGCATTGGATACATTATAGAAAACTCTTTTCCAATATTGAAATCAATGCAATTAATCATGCATAAAGCCAGTAATTATATTCTGTAACAGTACAGTAGCCAGAAAGTCTTGAGTGATAATTGTGAATATTTTGTGCTTACAATCTTGATTCGAACTCAAAATTTAATTCCAGTGAATCAAGAATAATGACCAATACAACCTTTCTCCTCAAGAAATCAAGACTCCAACTTAGGGCATCATCTATGAGGTAAGACAAAGGAGAGACAGTTTCAAATTCTATTGAATTTTCTTTATATTTTCATGTCAGAATTTTATATTGCTGAAATGAAAAACAAGAATCTTTATAATATGCTCCAATTTCAGTTCACTTTTACAGGAACCAACTTACCTGTTTCATAGACATTTTCAATATTTTCAATAGGAATTCCAAGTTCCTGAGTCAGCTTCACGTATTCTTCCCACATGTCTTTAGTGATATTTGTTCCTGTTGCTGCATTTCATTGAAGGAAAGACAGAAGCGACAGCCACTATAATCACATCAAATAGTCTAAACTCATCAAGACTTCTCATCAGTTGGTAAATCTTTCTACTTTATCCCACCCTCCCTTTTTAATGGTAATGCCAGTAAGGGAAACATTCTGAAGTCAGGTCAGACATTCTCTCTAGGGGTAAGATAAGTCTCCATCCCATCATATATAAGATACTGATTTAAAATCAGGAATATTAAAATTAGAAGAGAATTATTATAAAATGAGTATCCTGCATAATTCAACTCGAATTTCACACAATCATGATTTTACTTGAAATATGTTAGTAAACACATTCCTGCACCAGTGTGTCATGAAACTAAACTCAGGGGACACAGTTATGTTACAATTAACAAAAAGAAAAAATTGTTTTCCCCCATGTAAGATTTACATACCCAGGGCTCCTGTCAGATTTTGGAAGTAATTTTCATTATTAAGAAATTGGGCTTCGAATAGGATGGTCGTGTTTG
This sequence comes from Rhynchomys soricoides, assembly GCA_019843965.1. Lineage (NCBI taxonomy): Eukaryota > Metazoa > Chordata > Mammalia > Rodentia > Muridae > Rhynchomys > Rhynchomys soricoides. The sequence continues at coordinate 5,418,035 of JADRCH010000087.1, read as the reverse complement.
GGACAACTGTATCACAATATAAAATATACCTGGTCCTGGTAATAAATAAATTTTCCTTTGTAATAATATGATATAAAGTTTCCTATTTAATTATTTACTTACTTATTTTTTAGTTTTAATATCTTTATGCCATTCTGAAACTTCCCTTTGCACCACGAAATTCTGAGTGTGTACCCATCGACACTCTCCGTCAAATTCATGGAACCATGTTTTATTGATAATCATCTTTTAGTTATATTTATCATATTATTATAATAGTTACGTTATTTTATCTTATACAAATTATGTAGTATGTTATCAAAAATAATTTAACAAACATGAAATATTTACTTATAAGTATAATCCTTTCAATCTATATAATGTTACTCAGATGTTTCTAATATTTGTTTTTAATTATATTTTTCATGTATTTATTTATTTATTATTTTCATAGTTTATTTACATTTCAAATGTTTCCCCCTTTTCAGATCTCCCCTTTGGAACCTCCCCATCCCCTCCACCCTCCCTGTGCCACTATGGGAATATTCTCTAACCCACCCTCCCACCCACCCACCCACTCTCAACTTCCCTCCTTGTCATTCTACTATACTGGGGGATCTAACACCCTCAGGCCCAAGGGCCTCTCTTCCCCCTGATGGATAAAAAGATTCTCCTCTGCCACATTTGTGGCCAGCACCATGGGTCCTACCATGTGTATTCTTTAGTTGGTGGATCAGTCTCCAGAAGTATCGGGGGTCAGGCCTGTTGCCACTGTTGCTAACTCCCTGGGGCTGCACACGCCTTCAGCTCCTTCAGTCCTTTCTACAAGCACTCCATCTGGGACATCACACTCAGCCCTACTGTTGCTGTGAAGTGACTCTTGGGTATTTCAAACTTTTGGGCCAATAACCACTTAAGAGTGAGTACATACCATGTTCATTCTTCTGTGACTGCGTTACCTCGCTCAGGATGATATTTTCAAGATCCATCCATTTGTCTAGGAATTCCATGAAGTCATTGTGTTTAATAGCTGAGTAGTATTCCATTGTAAATGTACCACATTTTCTGTATCCATTCCTCTGTGGAGGGACATCTGACTTGTTTCTAACTTCTGGCTATTATAAATATGGCTTCTATGAACATAGTGGAACATGTGTCTTTATTACCTGTTGGAGCATCTTCTGGGTATATGCCCAAGAGTGGAATAGCTGGGTTCTCAGGTAGTATTTTGTTAATTTTTCTGAGGGTCCACCAAACTAATTTCAAGAAAGGTTGTACCAACTTGCATTCCCGCCAGCAATGGAAGAGTGCTCCTCTTTCTCGACATCCTGGAAAACATCTGCTGTCACCTGAGTTTTTGATCTTAGCCATTCTGACTAGATATGTGTGGGGTAGATACTCAGGGTTGTTTTGATTTGCATTTCCCTGATGATTAAGGATGTTGAACATTTCTTTAGGTGTTTCTCAGCCATTCGGGTTTCCTCAGTTGAGAATTCTCTGTTTAGCTCACTTCCCCATTTCTTAATAGGGTTATTTGGATCTCTGGAGTCTAGCTTCTTGAGTTCTTTGTATACATTGGATATTAGCCCTCTATCAGATGTAGGATTGGTAAAGATCTTTTCCCAATCTGTAGGTTGCCATTTTGCCCTATTTACAGTGACCTTTGCCTCACAGAAACTTTGAAATTTTATGAGGTCCCATCTGTCAATTCTTGATCTTAGAGCACAAGCCATTGGTGTTCTGTTCAAGAACATGTCCCCTGTGCCCAAGTGTTCAAGACTCTTCTCCACTTTTTCTTCTAATAGGTTCAGTGTATCTGGTTTTATGTGAAGGTCCTTGATCCACTTGGACTTGAAATTTGTACAAGGGGATAGGAATGGATCAGTTCGCAATCCTTTACATGTAGACCACCAATTAATCCAGCACCATTTGTTGAAGATGCTGTCTTTTTTCCACTGTATGGTTTTAGCTGCTTTGTCGAGATCAAGTGACCATATTTGTGTGGGTTCATTTCTGCGTCTTCAATTATATTCCATTGATCTGCCTGCCTGTCACTGTACCAATACCATGCAGTTTTTATCACTACTGCTCTGTAGTACAGCTTGAGGTCAGGGAGGCTGATTCCCCCAGAAGACCTTTTATTGTTGAGGATAGTTTTTGCTATCCTGGGTTTTTTGTTATTCCATATGAATTTGAGAATTGCTCTTTCTAGGTCTATGAAGAGTTAAGTTAGGATTTTGAGGGGGATAGCATTGAATCTGTATATTGCTATCGGCAGGATGGCCATTTTAACTATCTTAATCCTGCCGATCCATGAGCATGGGAGATCTTTCCATCTTCTGAGGTCTTCTTCGACTTCTCTCTTCAGAGACTTGAAGTTCTTGTCATACAGATCTTTCACTTGTTTGGTTAGAGTCACACCAAGATATTTTATATTGTTTGTGACAATTGTGAAGGGTGTCATTTCCCTAATTTCTTTCTCAGCCTGTTTACCCTTCGAGTATAGGAAGGCTACTGATTTGCTTGAGTTAATTTTGTATCCAGCCATTTTGCTGAAGTTGTTTATCAGCTGTAGCAGATCTCTGGTGGAGTTTTTCAGCTCACTTACGAATACCATCATATCATCTGCAAATAGTGATATTTTGATTTCTTCCTTTCCAATTTGTATCCCTTTGATTTCCTTTTGTTGCTTGATTGCTCTAGCTAGAACTTCAAGTACTATATTGAATAGGTAGGGAGAGAGAGGGCAGCCTTGCCTAGTCCCTGATTTTAGTGGGATTGCTTCCAGTTTCTCTCCATTTAGTTTGATGTTGGCCACTGGTTTGCTGTATATTGCTTTTACTAAGTTTAGGTATGCTCCTTGAATTCCTAATCTTACCAAGACTTTTATCATGAAGGAATGTTGAATTTTGTCAAATGCTTTTTCAGCATCTAACGGCAATGACCATGTGGTTTTTTTCTTTGAGTTTGTTTATGTAGTGGATTACATTGATGGATTTCTGGGTATTGAACCATCCCTTCATCCCTGGGATGAAGCCTACTTGATCATGGTGAATGATTGTTTTGATGTGTTCTTTGATTCGGTTTGCAAGAATTTTATTGAGTATTTTTGCATCGATATTCATAAGGGAAATTGGTCTGAAGTTTTCTTTCTTTGTTGGGTTATTGTGGGGCTTTGTTATCAGTGTAACTGTGGCCTCATAGAATGAATTGGGTAGTGTTCCTTCTGTTTCTATTTTATGGAATAGCTTGAAGAGTATTGGTATTAGGTCTTCTTTGAAAATCTGATAGAATTCTGCACTGAACCCTTCTGGTCCTGGGCTTTTTTTGGTTGAGAGACTTTTAATGACTGCTTCTATTTCTTTAGGGGTTATGGGACTGTTTAGATGGTTTATCTGATCCTGATTTAACTTCGGTAATTGGTATCTGTCTAGAAACTTTTCCATTTCATCCAGATTTTCCAATTTTGTTGCATATAGGCTTTTGTAGTAGGATCTGATGATTTTTTGAATTTCCTCAGAGTCTGTTGTTATATCTCCATTTTCATTTCTAATTTTGTTAATTTGGATACTGTCTTTGTGCCCTCTGGTTAGTCTGGCTAAGGGTTTATCTATCTTGTTGATTTTCTCAAAGAACCAGCTCTTGGTTTTGTTGATTCTTTGTATAGTTCTTTTAGTTTGTACTTGGTTGATTTCAGCCTTTAATTTGATTATTTCCTGCCTTCTACTCCTCTTGGGTGTATTAGCTTCTTTTTGTTCTAGAACTTTCAGATGTGCTGTTAAGCTGTTAGTGTATGCTCTCTCCAGTTTCTTTTTGGAGGCATTCAGAGCTATGAGTTTTCCTCTTAACACTGCTTTCATTGTGTCCCATAAGTTTGGGTAAGTTGTACTTTCATTTTCATTAAATTCTAGGAAGTCCTTAATTTCCTTCTTTATTTTTTCCTTGACCAAGTTATCATTGAACAGAGCATTGTTCAGTTTCCATGTGTATGTGGGCTTTCTGTTGTTGTTGTTGCCATCGAAGACCAACCTTAATCCGTAGTGATCTGATAGGAGGCATGGGATTTTTCAATCTTATATCTGTTGAGGTTTGTTTTGTGACCAATTATATGATCAATTTTGGAGAAGGTACCATGAAGTGCTGAGAAGAAGGTATATTCTTTTGATGCAGGATGAAATGTTCCATAGATATCTGTTAAATCCATTTGGTTCATAGTATCTGTTAGTTTTACTGTGTCTCTGTTTAGTTTATGTTTCCAAGATCTGTCCATTGTTGATAGTGGGGTGTTGAAGTCTCCCACTATTATTGTGTGAATTTCAATGTGTGCTTTGAGCCTTAGTAGAGTTTCTTTTTTGAAAGTGGGAGCTCTTGCATTCGGGGCATAAATGTTCAGAATTGAGAGTTCTTCTTGGTAGATTTTTCCTTTGATGAGTAAGAAGTGTCCTTCCTCATCCTTTTTGATGAGTTTTGGTTGAAAGTCAATTTTATCCGATATTAGAATGGCTACTCCAGCCTATTTCTTGGAGCCATTTGCTTGGAAAATTGTTTTCTAGCCCTTTACTCTGAGGTAGTGTTTGTCTTTAACATGGAGGTGCGTTTCCTGGATGCAGCAAAATCCTGGGTCCTGTTTATGGATCCTGTCTGTCAGTCTATGTCTTTTTATTGGGGAGTTGAAACCATTGATGTTAAGAGATATTAAAGAATAGTGATTGTTATTTCCTGTTATTTTTGATGTTGTTAAAATTGTTTGTGTGGCTATCTTCTTTTGCGTTGGTTGAAAGATTACTTTCATTATTTTTCTTAAGTATAGTTTCCCTCCTTGAGTTGGCGTTTCCCGTGTATTATTCTTTGTAGGGCTGGGTTTGTAGAAACATACTGTGATTATTTGGATTTGTCGTAGAATATTTTGGTTTCACCATCTATGATTATTGAGAATTTTGCTGGGTATAGCAGCCTGGGCTGGCATTTTTGTCCTTTTAGAGTCTGTATGAGATCTGCCCAGGATCTTCTAACTTTCATAGTCTCTGGTGGGAAGTCTTATGTAATTCTGATAGGTCTGCCTTTATATGTTACTTTCCCCTTTTCCCTTACTGCTTTTAATATTCTTTCCTTATTTTGTGTATTTGGTGTTTTGACTATAATGTGATGGAAGGAATATAGTGACTGTACTGTAAAAAAAAGATTAAAGAGAAATTTAAAAAGAAAGATAGGAAGCAGGAAAGGAAAGCAAAAGAGAGAGAGAAGAAAGAAAGAAAGAAAAGAAGGCTTAGTTGTAACATTTGTTGTCCAGTCTCTGTGTGGTGAGTAGATTCAGAGATTAAAAGAAGTCCTGATTAGAACAGTCTGAGATGCTGAAACAAAGAGTCAGCAGCTTTGAAGCTGTACTGGATGCAACTTTTGATCAAACAGCTAGTGCGGGAAGCAAAGGTTGGATGAGTCAGAATAAATATGTCTGAGCATCCCAGCATCCTTTTAGCATGCACAAAGGTGAATCTAGTCAGGGCCTCTTAAACTTCATTGTTATTTACAAAAGTGTAATCTTTCGTAGGAAGTATAGGTTTCTTCATTAGAATACGTATGGAAGGTGTGGTGTGGAAATCAGCTAATGATGTTTCTCTGCTTTGAGCAGGTAAGGTACATGCCATTCTTGCCAAGTTAGTTTGGACTATATAAACAAACTCTAATATAAATTAGTATCTATGCCATTTGAAAGGACAACATGTTAACTCTTGAGGATCTTGTAGCCAACAAGTTTTATTGACTATGCTTAGCTGAAGCCCTGCTTGGGGAAATTTTCATGTCTTAGTAAGCCTCAAAGCTGTTTCCATGTAGAGGGATCAGCAAAACATGTTCCCTGTTTTATTGGTCTTCTGGTTTTCTGACATGTATGCAATCAGGATCATCAGGTAGTCTCCCCTGGCTAAATCTGATTTTTGTTTATTTTAAAGTAATACATAGTTTTTCTTCTCCAATGGAACAAATGTAAAACATCTTCTCCAGTGTAATGTATTTCCTTCCTTCAATTATGAAGTTATGTCCTATATAGGCTCATCTACTTCATAAGCACTGTCTAAAATATTTTACAACAGCTACATTATCTGTCTCATTGACATTTAAAATATTTTAGTTAATAATGCATTAATTAATTTATCTCTTGGGCTATTTATATCCCCATTTTGTTTTATGAGTATTTATTTTAAAATGTTCTTAGATCTCTCTAAAATTGCTTGTCTCATGGATTGTGAGATAGGTCAGAACATGTTTTTACTATAATGTCTAAAAAATGTTCTGTCTTATTGGATTCGTATGCTAAACTATCATCAGCCTCAAACTACCAAGGTATTACAAGATTTCTATCATCTCTAATCAGTATGCAATCTCAAAATCAGCCTTTTCAGAACTCAACACAAATTGGGTTCTCATTGGAATTCTGAATATGTATTAATAGATTAATGTATAAACATTTATTCATATATTAAATTTTCAAACACTATAAAATGAAACATATAGCTTATTGTATGAAGTTGCTCTAATGTGACTATATTAAACAGAATCTGTATTTTTAACTTAGTATATTGCATCTCTATAGGTTGCCATTCTAATTTTCAAGGTTGTTTTGCCTTTTAAACTGAAATTAATTTTTTTGTTTTTTGATTAATCGTTTTATTTGTTTACATTTCAAATGATATTCCACTTCCTTGTTAGCCCTTCACAACCCCCCCCATTCCATTCTCTCTCTCTCTCTCTCTCTCACACACATATACACGCACACACCCTTTGCTTCTATGAGGGTGCTCCTCCACCTACTTACTCACTCTTTCCTCACCCTTCTAACATCCCCCAATGCTGGGACATCAAGCATCCACAGGACCAAGGGCCTCCCTTCCCAATGCTGTCAGATAAGGCCATCCTATGCTACATATGTATCTGGAGCCATGGCTCCCTCAACATACACTCTTTGGTTGGTGTCATTATCTCTGGGAGTTCTGGCTGGTCCAGTTAGTTGATATTACTCTTCTTATGTTGTTGCAATCTCCTCCAGCTCCTTCAGTCCTTCCCTTAGCTCTTCCATTGGGGTCCCCAGGCTGTGAGTACATGAATTGGTTTTGGTCACGTGCTGTTACATCTTCTCAGGGAACAGACATACCAAGCTCCTGTCAGCAGATTCTTCTTGGCATTGAAAACAGTGTGTGGGGGGGGGGTGACTACAGATGAGATGAATCCCTAGATGGGGGCTGTCTCCAGATGGCCATTCCTTCAGTCTCTTTTCCATTTTTTGTCCCTGTCTTACCTTGGACACAAACATTTCTTGTTTAACATGATGAGATGCTTGGGTGGCCCCATCCCTCAACTGGGGTCCATGCCTATCTAAGGGAGGTGGTCTCTTTGAGTTATATCTCCCTTTGGTAGGTATTTCAGCTAAAGTCATCAGCCTTATATCGTGGGAGCCTCTCACTTCCTTGGATTCTAGGACTTTTTAGTGGCTACCTCTAGTTCCCCATTCCTCTCTGCTACATATTTCTATTTGATTTTCTATCCCTTTGTACTTCTGTCCCTTCTACAACCTGAACCTGCCCCAATTTTTCCCTTCTACATCCTTTCTCCCTTCCAGATTACTCATTCCTTCAACCTACTGTGATTATTTTGTTCCCTGTTCTATGTAGATTTGAAGCATCTATACTTTGGTCTTCCTTCTTCTTAAGCACCATATGGTTTGTGGGTTTTATCATGGGTATTTTGAGATTTGGGCCTAACATCCACTTATTAGTGAGTATATACACTCTTTCAGATGTGCTATTATGCTGCTAGTGTATAATCTCTCCAATTTCTCTATGGAGGCACTCAGAGTTTTTCTATTAGCACCACTTTCATTGTGTCCTATAAGTTTGGGTGTGTTGTGCCTTCATTTTCATTAAATTCTAAAAATGTCTTTAAATTATTTCATCCCTGACCAGATGATCATTGAGCAGAGAATTGTTCACCATCCATACGTATGTGGATTTTCTGTTGTTTTTGTTGTTATTGAATGTTAGCCTTAGTCCTTGGTAATCTGATAGTATGCAAGGTATTATTTCAGTCTTCATGTATTGAGACTTGCTTTGTGTCTGATTAAATGATCAATTTTAGAAAAGGTACCATGAGGTGCTGAGAAGTTATAATCTTTCATTTTAGGGTGAAATGTTCTGTAGATATCTGTTAAGTCCATTTGGTTCATAACTTCTGTTAGTTTCACTGTGTTCGCTGTGTCAGCTCTAGGCACAAGTGCAGACCAGAAGGCATGTATGCCTCTGGCTGAGTGGTGGTTCCTGAATCCCTTATTCCTGTGGGTTTCCAGGTACACATGGTGTTGGGGCAGATGTTGTGGCCTCAGCTGAGATCCTGGTGGCTCAGAGTTCCTTGGAGTTAAGCTTTTTCTGGGTATTGCTAGAGTGGGTAGGGATATGAAACTCCAGATATGCTTAAGGTGAAGGTCCATACCAGAAGGAATGTGTGCCTCTGGCTGTGTGGAGTTTCCAGCATCCCTAGGTCCAAAGGTGTCCCAGTTAAACTGGGTGTTGTGACAGATATTGTGGCCTCACCTGTGATCCTAGGTGTGTCAGAACTTCTGGAGGTCAAGATTTCTCTGGGTGTTGCAAGAATGGTGGGGATCCAGAACCCTGGGTCAGCTCCAAGCACAGATATAGACCAGAAGGAACTTTTTATTGCTTTCTAACCCTACTATCTTTTTGTATTTAATTTTTCATCCTTGAGTGGTTTAGTTATTTCAATTTATTTAATTGAATCTTAAGAACTTTATTTTAACTTCAAACTGTTTATATCTGTCTTTTATGTTTTATATCTACTCTCCCTTTTTCTTTAGCATTTAAACATAATTCCTAACATTTACATCATCAGAAGTTCATTTTTGTCCAGATTATTTATGAGTTACTGTGTCCCTTTGTGTTGAAACCAGCCTTATGTCCAATACCTTAAAGCTGGAAACAACCCAGATTTCCCTCATCTAAAGAATGGACACAGAAAATGTGGTACATTTACACAATAGAATTCTATTCAGCTAATAAAAACAAGGACAACATGAATTTTGCAAGCAACTGAATGAAATTAAAAAATACCATCATGAGCAAGGTAACCCAGACTCACAAGGACAGGCTTAGTTTGTACTCACTGATAGGTGTATGTTAGCCAAAAAGCACAGAATACCCATGATATAACTCTTAGGCTCTATGAAGGTTAACAGGGAGGAGGCACAAGGGTGGATACTTCAATCCCACTTACAAGGGGGACAAAATAATCATGGGAGTCAGAGACCTGAATCTAAAAAGGGAGGGAGAGGGGAAATGGGAGACAGAATCATGTATGTGGGGACAGGAGAGAATCCCAGAGAGCCAGGAGCATGAATGAAAATATGCATCTTCTGGAGGGTTGGGGGTAGGGGAAACTTCTTGATAGTAGCAGAGAAATGGGATGTGAGAGGACCTCAGGACTCAGTGGATATGACCTTTGATGAGAACCCCAACAGTGGGGAGATGGAACCTGAAGAGACAACCTCCATCAGATACACAGGACCCCCAGTGGAGTGAAGGAATCACAATCCATCGTCAAATTTTTTGACACAGAATTATTCCTGTCTTAAGAACATACAGGGATAAAAATGGAGCAAATCCTGAAAGAAAGGCCACTCAATGACCAGCCCAACTTGGGAACCATCCCATGGATAAGAACCAAACTCTAACATCATTACTGTTGCCATGTGGTGCTTACAGACAAGAGCCTAACATGACTGTACTGTGAGAGGATCTACCAGCAGCAGATACTTAAAACCAACCATTGGACTGAGGTTGGGGACCCTTATAGAAGAATTAAGGGAAGACTGAGGGTGAGTGGGATTGCAACCCTATAGGAAGAACAACAGTATCAACTAACACAGACACCTCTCCCTCTCTATGAGTTCCCAGAGACTAAAGCACCAACCAAAGAGCATACATAGTCTGTAGTTCTGCTGTCCAAAATTTTACTAAATAATTTGATGTTCAGAAAAGCATACTCATAATAGTTGAGCTAAAGATATTTTGTAATCAGTGAACAATAATAATGTCACTCCTACTAGCACTATCTAACTTGACTCTTTTGTTAGAACTAGGCAGATGATCAAGGTGATGATTAAATTCTTGTAATCATTATTGTACTCAGCTTCCAGATATGATTCAATAAAAACATTGGTTATCAGTAGATATGGTATATGCCCAGGAGTGGAATAGCTGGGTCCTCAGGTAGTATTATGTTCATTTTTCTGAGGGTCCACCAAACTGATTTCCAGAGAGGTTGTATCAACTTGCATTCCCACCAGCAATGGAGGAGTTTTCATCTTTTTCCACATCCTCGCCAACATCTGCTATCACCTGAGTTTTTGATCTTAGCCATTCTGACTGGTGTGAGGTGAAATCTCAAGGTTGTTTTGATTTCCATTTCCCTGATGACTAAGGATGTTGAACATCTCTTTAGGTATTTCTCGGCCATTTGAGTTTCCTCAGTTGTGAATTCTTTGTTTACCTCACTTCCCCATTTTTTGATAGGGTTACTTGGATCTCTGGAGTCTAGCTTCTTGAGTTCTTTGTATACATTAGATATTAGCCCTCTATCAGATATAGGATTGGTAAAGATCTTTTCCCAATCTGTAGTTTGCCGTTTTGCACTATTCACAGTGTCCTTTGCCTTACAGAAGCTTTGTAATTTTATAAGGTCCCATCTGTCAATTCTTGACCTTAGAGCACAAGCCATTGGTGTTCTGTTCAAGAACATTTCCCCTATTTTTTAAACAACACTGAGAATTCTTTCATAATAATCCCATTGTTCCCAGCATACCACAACATATAGTTTCTGCATTAAATTGTTGAGTCAGGAAAACATTTTCTTAACTTCTACCATGAAACTAAAATGTCAAATGTGTGCCTGTATTTAACCAAGTTTAGAACACCTGTATTTACTTATTTATTTGTTTAATTTTTCTTTGTTGTGTGCCACCTAGCAGGACTCATTCACTAGTGCATTTCCTACCCCTATACTGCAGAAGAACAGATAATGGTGATTTTATTCATTTCAATATAAGCCTCCCTCAGGTGCTGGATAAAGGTAGATTTTTGGAAAGTGATGAACTCTACATCACACAATATCCAGATTCCAGGGATTGAATCAGTCCCATTTCTTTTGGGACATTCTGTTAGGAAGAAATACCCTGTAAAATGAGACACAATGAACCATTTATCCATTACAGACACTCTTGATAAAGATCACATTCCTTACAGATCATGTAAATAATGCAGCCAATCCTGAACCAGTGATACTCACATCAAAGTGGGCAATACTTCCTCTGAAATTTATCAACCCAAACTATGATGTTCACACTTTCTGTTTTTCCTAAACAAGGCATACTAAACATTATTTGTCTCCCAAAAAATCATATCTTGCTTAAAGTGAGACACATTCATGGCCTTGATCCTGTCTTCTATGATGCTATTTTTGGTTTGTAAATATCTTCATTAATCATCTTTTCAGTCTATGACTTCTGTAGGGAATGGACCGACGTCCTGTGTGTACCAAGACTTGTGGATAGAAATGGGGCTCAGACCCTTAATTGAAGGCAATTCTCAAGTCACCAAAGCCAAGCAAATAACCTCACTGATGCAATGCTAGTTAGCCAGTCATAAGGCAGAGCATTCTTCACAGTGAGGTTATAAACATTCCTTTTGTCATATTTGATATCAGATTTGCCTTTACTCATATTCACATTTACTTATTTTTACTTTTAGCCAACATAGGCTTTATTACAGAGTCTATTTTTTACTGTGTTGGTCTTTAATGACTTTCATATAAAAAAAGATTAAAATATCAAGATGTGAAAACTCAAGTTTAATACATTTTAGATGCAGTCACTCTCAATTCCAGCTTTTCTCAAATTATTATAAGAGCCAAATCATCTTCTCATTTCCAGAAACATATTGTAATGTCTTGATTCCAATTTCAACACATTGTTCTACACAAATATCTTTTCTTACCTGACATAGAACATCATGCTCATGACTCTGTATTGGTTAAAATACTTAACCCCATGCATCAGAATCCTCACTTGACTATTTTCTGCCATTGTACTAACATATTTGCTTGCTAGGTAGATAGTATTGAATTTCCCTGAAAACTAAAAAATAATATGAATTAAAGTCATTAGTCAGAGCAGATGAGTTTGAGGTGCATAATCTCCTATACCTCTATTTCTGAAAGATATATTATGGCATTGGTGGGTACTACATACTCACAGTGCACCATGCACACCAACACCCACACACATAAAATGATAAAATAAATTTAGTGAAAATTTAAGGTAAATCAATAGTTAGAAATTAAGTTATAGATGTTCAAGAAATAGAAAGTATTTAATATTGAGATAGAAAAAATATATATAATGTGCTGACTGCTCTCTCATGTATTTCTGTGTATGCCTATTTGAAAATATATATACATACTAATGGTTTTATATCATGCAAAGTATGATTAAGAATGAAGTACAAAAAATAGATTATAGGTTCTTGTTAGGAAGCTACATCAACATAAAAAGTAATTTTAAAAATATGAAAGAAAAATCCACATAGTAAATGCATTCAAAGTAAATAATAAAAAAGCAATCATATTTTGATATCAAAAGTCTTTGTCTGGCAAGGCATTAGGAACAATTTTCCTGTTAGAAATCACTAAGATCTGAGGAAAGAGTTAAAATTTTATACTTTGTGTGGCTTTGTCCCTAATTTCTACATTTTTCTGCAACTTTCCATTCAAAACCTGTAGTCACTAACACACAACCACACCTACAAACACACACATGCACACACACACACACACACACACACACATTCAAATGTGCAAAATCAAACTTCAAAAAATATGTGCCTGTTTTGGATGTATTTCAGGATTATAATTGATATTTTCTCATATATTGACCATAGTACAATGACTCTAAAAGAAAAAAATCTATTCCTCACATATATGATATACAATGTGTTTTCTCTGCAGATATAAAATTGATTTTGGTTTTATTATATTGATTAATAGTCATCTCTTAATTCATGTAGAATACTGAATGCAAATGTATATTGACTTTCAACTATGAAAATGATGTTAATTATGCAAAAGTTAAAAAACACATGGCATTAATAAGAGGTTAATTTTCATACCCTTTACCCAGGTAAAATAAAATTAGGCAATATAAGAAGCTTAAATGAGATAATTATAACCTTAAACTAAAACAAATAATGTATTAAGACATGGAATACATTTCAAGAACAAAAACCAAAAAGGAACCAATACATTCATGGAAAACCGTGATTGTCAGGGCAAACAGTGATAAATTCAACACAGCCACCTCTCTTCCTACATAACTCCCAAGAGCCCATCTATGTACTGGTAAGGGTTCTTCAGTGGCAGACAGTAAATATGCTACTGCAAGGAAAAGAAACTTCATTTTCCACAATCTTCTCTTTCTTCTGAAGCAGAAGAGTAGAGGTGTTCAGCTGTTGGTGAAATGGTGAACTTACAAGGCTCACAAAGCATTTATTCAGTTTTCACGATGTGTGATGAACCTGTTAATTCATTGTTTTCTTTTAATTTTCAGAGCACTTTGGCAGTCTGGTTGGCAGTATTTGTAAGTATCTGGCATTGAGACATTTTAACCCATGGGATTAGAACTCAGCGGAGTGTAATATAAATGGTCCTAAATTATTGACATTCAGAAACAAAGTCAAGAAGAATAAGCTGGTTTGGTGACATTGTCACAACAATACAGCAGTAACTAAGAAAGCCACTGAACATCAAAAGATGATTAAGTACAAGTTTGAAAATCTCATTACAATAAATTGAAGAATTTGCAGTTTTGTTGGTTAAAATGGTTTTTTTTTGTAGAGGGGTATTATATATTTTTTAATTTTTTATATAAATATATAGTGTATCTTGTTCATAAGCCACCCTCACATTCTCTTTTCAGATTCCAGACATTTTCTCCCAAGTGTCTAGTATCTTCTTCTAAACTTCATTGCAATGAGATTTTTGGAATTTTACTTTCTTTCAAACACACAGAAATATTATAAGAATGTTCTTTCAGTTAATGCCAGGTGTGGGGCTGTTTCAAATTGTCCACAGCAACTGATTATCATTTCCCTCATCACATAACAGAATTGTGATTTTGCCAGCAGCAGATAGTTGTTGCAGTTGTGTGACATTTGGAATTCAGGGACCTTCTCATGGTGTGTATAAATTCTAGGTCCTTGAGAGGTTGGGTTGCCTATTGGCCATTCCTTGTTGATCCTGATTCTTGATCATTCAGTGGAATTGATTGTGGTTTTTTAATTGGATTGATGAAAAATTAAACAAGAAATGTTCAGTGCCCTCTCTCTCTGTCTTTTTGTCTCTCTGTCTCTCTCTCTCTCTCTCTCTCTCTCTCTCTCTCTCTCTCTCTCTGTCTCTCTCCCTCTATTATTTATTCTCTTACCTGTTATAAGAAGGTTGAAAGTGTATAAAAATAAAATAAAATAAAAAGTGGACAAGGGTAGAAGATAGAAGGACTTATAAAGCATCAAACATCAGCTACACTTCTTTTCTTCCCCATAATATCCAATTACTGTTTCCCATATGTCTTCATATGTGGGCTCATCCACCTGGCTATGAGTACTCTATAGAAGTGTCTGTTGCCCTCAGAAAGATTTAACCTCAATCCCTAACTAAGTAATCTTGAATTGTAGTCTACCATGGCAATCTGAATCCACGGAACCTGCCAGGACTCAAGAGAATAAACAATGAAGCTTCCTAACAGTTGTTCTTGTCTGGACTTCAGGGAATTATGCATGGAAGCACCAGCAACTAAAGAATCCTATTTTCAGTTGCTGTTTATAGACAGGTTTCTGTTTATGTGTCTGTGTCATTCACCTTTGACCAGCAGAGGAACCATCCATTGCTGATTTCTGTAACTTTCTATATTCTCCATTTCAGATTAATTCACTTTGAAAACTTCCACAAAGAACAAAACCAACCAAACAAACAAAAACAAATGAAGCAAAAAATTCCACACCAACAAAAGACTTTTCTGATTTTTTCAATAGAAGTTTTTATTTTATTTGTTTACACTTCAAATATTATCCCCTTTCCTGATTTCCCCTATGCAAACCCCCTATCCATCACCTCCTTACCTTGCTTCTGTAAGGATGCTCCCCCATACACCTACCAACTCTACCTCACCTCCCTAGCATTCTTCTACACTGGGGCATGAAGCCTTCATAGGACCAAGAGCCTCCCCTCCCATTGATGCCAGATAAGGCCCCTTCAGCTCCTTCAGTCCTTCCCCTAACGACTCCATTCGGGTCTCTGTGCTCAGTCTGATGGTTTGTTGCAAGCCTCTGCATCTGTGTTGCTCAGGATAGAGCAGAGCCTCTCAGGGGACCACTATACCAAGTTCCTGTCAGCAAGCACATCTAAACAGTCCCATAACCCCTAAATAAATAGACACAGTGATTAAAAGTCTCCTAAACAATAAAAGCCCAGGACCAGATGGGTTTAGTGCAGAATTCTATCAGACCTTCACAGAAAACCTAATACCAATACTTTTCAAACTATTCCACAAAATAGAAATAGAAGAAACATTACTCAATTCATTCTATGAAGAGACAGTTACATTGATACCAAAGCCACACAAAGACCCAACCAAGTAAGAGAAATTCAGTCCAATTTCCCTTATGAATATTGATGTAAAATGCTCAATAAAATTGTCAAAAACAGAATCTAAGAACACATAAAAGTAATCATTCACCACAATTAAGTAGGCTTCATCTCAGAGATGCAGGGATGGTTCAATATATGGAAATCCAACAACATAATCCATGACATAAACAAAAAAACCTGACATGATCGTTTCATTAGATGCTGAAAAAGCATTTGACAAAATTCAATATCCTTTCATATTAAAAGTCTTGGAAAGATAATGAATTCAAGGCCCATACCTAAACATAATAAAAGCAATATATAGTAAACCAGTAGCCAACATCAAACTAAATGAAGAGAAACTCGAAGAAATCCCACTAAAATCAGTTACTAGTCAAGGCTGTCCACTCTCTCATTATCTATTCAATATAGTACTTGAAGTTTTTTTTTTTTTTTTTAACCCCAAGGAGAAAACATTTATGGTACATGTCTTACAAAATATTCTATTAAAGTGAAGAGACATCATGAAGATAGCAACTCTTATAAAGGTAAGCATTAATCAGGACTTGCTTGCAGTTTTAGAAGTTCAGTCCATAATCAGCATTGTGGGTTGCATGGACACTTACAGACAGAGTGCTGGGGAAGGAACTGAGAGTTCCAAATTCTAATCAATATACAACAGGAAGACACAGTGGACTTTGAGCATTTGAAACTTCAAAGTTCATACCAGTGACACTTCATTTAACAAGGTCACATGTACTGCCACAAGGCCAACCTTCAAATTTTTCTCAAACAGCAACTCTCCCAAGTCACCAAGCATTCAAATGCTTGTGTGTAGGTGTGTGCATTAAAGCATGCATTTTATTTTCTGAAAAAGAGATACAGAGACCAGGCATTTTTATTAGCATACTGCAAGCCTAAGTTAGGTAGATTTTAAGCTATTCAAACATGACTACACAGATAATACCCAGAAAAAAATGCCCAGTTACTTGCCATCTTGTGCAGCTTCACTCTGGTCCATTTGTGTCCTCAGCCCTGCTCAATCATACCAACCTCATTGTGAAAATCTCCTGTTCTCTTCACATGGTTTCCCCACTTCTTCTTCCCCCTGTGTTCCTTCTCTACTCTCTTCCATCTACTTAGAGTCCCTGACTTATATCAGAAGTTCTGTACTATTCTCTTTTGCCCCGCTAAATGGTAAATCAGACCTTTTATTCACAAGTAGAGGTGACAGAAAATAATTTTTATGTAACATAGAAACCAGACATTGTTGACTCTGCCATAGTCTGGACTACAACCAGACTTTTGGAATTAGAAATTAGCATCTGAATGCAGAGTGCACAACATCATCTTCCAACATTTCACACTTTAAATCAAATGAAAGGTTCTTTTCCTATTAGTAATAAACTATACACAATAATAACAATTATGAAAACTTATCAAATAAAATTTACATTCACAATGTCCACTTTAGTCTTATTCAGTAACATGGGTAATGCTACTATCTTGATGAGTTTAGAGTTCTTAAATCCTTTTCTATCAACACTTGTATTTATAACCCAGGAATATTTTCATAGATTTAAAAACATTTATTTAATCCTAAACAATTTAGGCTTGATTGTGAGACTATACCTATCTACTCTTCAACTCCATCCTGACAGAGAATAAATATTTCCTGTGTATGCAGGAGGTACAGAGCAAGCCTATTCCAAAAGTATAGAAATGATAGAGACATCTGAATGCCAGAAAATCACCCAAAATTTCACTGAATCATGGAAATATCTATTTTCTGCCTTATGGCTCATGATATGACTGATTTTTTTTTTATGAAGCAGGAATATTTAAAGTGTTGCCTACCTTGTTCTAGCAATGCTTGGCAGTCAACTTCCATGCATCCCATAGTTGGAGAGCATTCTGTCTGTATTTGAGGCCAAAGCAACTTTTGTTTGTTCTGTTGGTTGGTTGGTTGCTGTTGCTGTTGCTGTTGTTGTTTGATGTTTTTTCTGTTTGTTTGGTTTTGGCTTTAACTTTAAGGGTGGTTTGTTTGTTCATTTGTTTGTTCTTTGGACAGTGGCTAACTGGCCACGTTTGAAGCAAACATCATAAAAAGGATCTTCAATGCTCTTCATCTTCTTTGAGTAGCTGCTAGGGACAGACATATCATTGTCAGAAAAAAAACTTTTAATAATAATAATACATCTTTTATTCTATAGTCTATATATTTTTGATGTTTTTGAAGACAAGCTATAATATATTTGATTTGTTCATCTCTAGCTAATATCTACTTACCTTTGTAAGAATCTAAAGGAGATAAATGAAAGGATATTTGTAATTAGATAAAGTAGTATCAAATATGACCAATAAATTTGATTCATTGATGAGTAACAAGCATTTATTTATCCTAAAGTGTTTTGAAAGGAGTTTTCAAAATGACTAGAATTTAACATAAATTGTAAAGAGTTACATAGGTACAATGCCTTGTCCTAAATGTAGACTACACTTTAACATATCACTGTTATATCCCTGCCTTTTTCTGTCATCCCCCATTCCCTTTGCATAGATAGGAGTAATAGAAACAAAGAGTAAAGAAAAAGAGAGATATAAACCCCTGAATACAACCACCCTTAACCTTGTTTCTTCCCTGACCAAGACCATTAACAATTCACCCACCAAAAGACCAAAAACCACACACCTTCTTTTTGGAAATAAGGCATTGTTCTCTTGAAAATGCTTCCTTTAGCAAGGGGTGGATGTGGGTGTGGGTGTCGGCTGTAGCTTACTTTTGGGTGTTCAAATAAAATTAGGATATTACCCAGGGTTAGAAAAGCTAGCTGTAGCATGCTGGTGAGAATATTAAGAATAAGGAACAATCCTCCACTGCTGGTGGAATTGCAAACTGATACAACCACTCTGGAAATCAATCTGAAGGTTCCTCAGAAAACTGGAAATAGATCTACCTGAACACACAGCTATACCACTCCTGGGCACACACCCAAAAGATACTCTACCATGCCACAACAGCATGTGCTCCACTATGTTCATAGAAGCCTTATTTTTGATAGCCAGAAGCTGTAAACAACTCAGAAGTCCCTCAAGGGAAGAATGGATACAGAAAATGTGGTTCATTTACATAATGGAATACTACTCAGCTATTAAGACCGAAGACATCATGAGTTTTGCAGGCAAATGGATGGAACTAGAATATATCATCCTGAGTGAGATATCTCAGACTCAAAAGACCATGCATGGTATGTACTCACTAATATGTGGATATTAGTCCAAAAAGTACAGAATACCCAGGACACAATTTGTAGAACTCAAGAAGGTTAGCAAGCCAAAGGACCCAAGTGAGAATGCTTCAATCCCACTTGGGATGGAGAAGAAAGCAAAGGGCAGATGGAAGTAGAAAACTATGTGGGGAGAGAGAAGGAGGGGAAAAGGAAAAAAGAGAAGCATGATCAAGTATTGTGGGTCCAGGAATGAAGTCCCAGGGGCCAGCAGAATGAATGCAAATATACACCCTTGGCATGTAAGAAGTCAGGGAAACTTCTAGAATGTACCAGGCACCTGGGAGATGAATTTCAGGACTAAAGGGGAGAATTTAGATAAAATTCTGAACAATGAGGAGAGGGAAATTTTAGGATCCACTTCCAGGAAAAAAGGCAGGGCATCATGTGGAGGGATGTGGTTGCCATCCCACTGTCAAAAACTCTGACCCAAAATTGTTCCTGTCTAAAAGAACTGCTGGGACAAAAATGGAGAAAAGACTGAGGGAAAGGAGATCCAGTGACCAGCCTAAATTGGGACCCATTTCAAGGGGAGACTCCAGAGCCTGACACTGATACTATTATGTTCTTACAGACAGGAGCCTAGCATGACTGCCCTCTGAGAGGCCCAACAACCAGCTGACTAAGACAGAAGCAGATACTCACATAAAACAATGGTCTGAAGAGCGGGATCCCTGTGGTTGAATTATGGAAAGGCTGGAGGAAGTTTAGGAGAAAGACAACTCCATTGGAAGATGAGCAGTCTCAACAAATGTGGAGCACCAAGATCTCTCAGACACTGAGACACCAACCAGGTAGCATACACTAGTTGGTGTGAGGCCCACAACACATATATCAGAGGACTGCCTGATCTGGCCTCAATGAAAGAAGACTCACCTAATTCTTCAGTGACATGAGGCTCTAGGGAATAGGTGGCCTGATAGAATGTGGTGTGGTTGTTGGTGTGTAGGGACATCTACTTGGCAACAGGAGAGGACAAATGGGTTGAGAAAATGTCAGACTTCAAAATGGGGGAGGGATAATTAATTGATTGTAAAAGCGTGGGGTCCCAAATGGGAGAGATGGAGAAGGGATTGAAGGAGCTGAGGGAATTTGTAGCCCTGTTAGAGGGAGCAATAGCATCAACTGGCCTGACCCCACCCCACCCCGGTGCTCCTGGAGAATGGACCACCAACCAAAGAATACCCATGGAAGGACCCAGGGTGCTGGCCTCATTTGTGGCAGAGGAGGACCTTCTTGGCCATCAGTGGGAAGAGAGGCTCTTGGGCCTGAGGATGTTAGATACCCCAGTATATGGGAATGCCAGGGAAGGAAGACAGGAGTGGATAGGTGGGTGGGGGAATACCCTCATAGAGGCAGGCTGAGGGGGGATGAGATAGGGGGTTTCTAAAGGGGAGACCTGGAAAGGGGAAAACATTTGAAATGTAAGTAAAGTATCAAAAAAGATTAAGGAAAATTAAAGAAAGAAAGAAGGAAGGAAAGAAGGAAGGAAGGAAGCTAGTTGTAACATTTGTTGTCCAGTCTTTGGTAAGAATGTTAAGTGATTAAAAGAAGTCCTGATTAGAACAGTCTGAGAGGCTGAATCCACAGGAGTCAGCAGCATTTAAATTGTACTGGACACAACTTTTGATCAAACAGCTAATGTGGGAGTCTGAGGTTGGGTGAGTCAGAATAAATATATCTGAGCATCTCAGTATCATTTTTGCAACCCCAAGGGTGAATCCTCTCAGAACCTCTTAAACTTCATTAGTATCTGTAAACATGTAAACTTTCATAGGTAATATACTTTTCTTCATTAGCATATGTATGTAATGTGTGGTATGAAAAATCAGCCAATGGCCCAGAACCCTCAGGACACAGGGACTGAGGAGTGACCTTCTGGTTTCCTTCTGCAGCCAGAGAGATGATCCTGTGACACAGAGGTCAACAGCTAAATAGCACTGGGAGAAAGCTAGCATCCAAGGAGTGTGAACAAGCCCTTGAGTGGAGGTAAGACGAGCACTACTGCTCAAGACACAGGAACAAAAGAATAGCTTGGGACAGGAGCCTTCCGGTTTATACCTGTGGTCTGTGCCACATGGCTCCATATCCAAATGGAGCAGATAAAAAGAGCTACCTTCCCAGGAGTGTGGACAAGCATGTGAGCAGGGGTAAGGCCAGTACCTCTGCTCAGAGGGACCCGCCCAAAACCCTCAGGACACAGGGACTGAGGAATGGCCTTCCGATTTTCTTCTGTGTCCAGAAAGCTGATACTGTGACACAGGGTTCCATACTCAGTGCCAGGAGAGAGCTGGTCTCTCAGGAGTGCAGACACACTTTCCAGCACAGGAAGACCACCACATTTGTTCAAATTCTTTGATCAAGAGGGACCCTTGCAGAGCAATCAGGACACAGGAATCAAGGAACATCTGGGGACAGAATCCTTCTGCTTTCTGTCTGCACCCCAGAGCTGACCAGGTACCACAGCTCAACAAACCCAAATTCACCTCAAAGAGAGCTGGTCACCAAGGAGTACTGACTCAGAGGCTGGCAGGAGGGACAAGCCACAGTCAGATAGAGCAAGACCAGCTAACACCAAAGATAACCAGATGGCAGAAGGCAAGGGCAAGAACATAAGGAACGGAAACCAAGGCAAACATGCATCATCAGAACTCAGTTCTCCCACCACAGTGAGACCTGGATACCCCAACACACCAGAAAAGCAAGACTCAGATTTAAAATCACTTCTTGTGATGATGGTAGAAGACTTTAAAAAGGAAATAAATATCTCCCTTAAAGAAATACAAGAGAACACAGGTAAATAGCTAGAAGCTGTTAAAGAGGAAATACAGGAAAATACAATCAAACAAGAGAAGAAAATGAACAAAACCATCCAAGATCTAAAAATGGAAATAGAAACAATAAAGAAATCAAAAAGGGACACAACCGCAGAAATAGAAACCCTAGCAAAGAGATCAGGAGTCATAGATGCAAGCATAACCAGCAGAATACAAGAGATAGAAGAGAGAATCTCAGGTGCAGAAGATACCAGAGAAAACATTGACACAACAGTCAAATAAAATGCAAAATACAAAAAGCTCCTAACCCAAAACATCCAGGATATCCAAGATACAATGAGAAGATAGAACTGAGGATAATAGGTATAGAAGAGAGGAAAGATTCCCAACTTAAAGGACCAGTAAATATCTTCAACAAAATTATAGAAGAAAACTTCCCTAACCTAAAGACAGAGATGAACATAAGCATTCAAGAAACTTGCAGAACTCCAAATAGATTGGACCAGAAAAGAAATTCCTCCCATCACATAATAGTCAAAACACCAAATGCACAAAACAAGGAAAGAATCGTAAAGGTATATACTCACTGTTAAGTGGTTATTAGACCAAAAGTTCAAAATACCCAAGAGTCACTTCACAGTAACAGTAGGGCAGAGTGTGAGGTCTCAGATGGAGACCTCTTCTTGGAGAAGGGACTGAAGGAGCTGAGGGAATTTGCATCTCCAGGGAGGCAGTAACAGTGGCAACTGGCCGGACCCACCCCCCGGATACTCCTGGAGACTGATCCACCAACCAAAGGATACACATGGAGGGATCCATGGTGCTGGCCACATATGCAGCAGAAGAGGGTCTTCTTAGCCATCAGGGGAAGGAGAAGCCCTTGAGCCTGAGAATGTTAGATCCCCCAGTAGAGGAGAATGCCAAGGAGAGAAGACGAGAGTGGGTGGGTGGGTGGGTGGGAGAATACCCCCATAGTGGCAGGAGAAGGGGGAGGAAATGGGGAAGTTCCAAAGGGGAGATCTGGAAAGGGGGAAACATTTGAAATGTAAATAAAGTAGGAAAAATAAAAAAAAAATGAAAATTAAAAAAAAAAAAAAAAAAGCAGGAAGGGAAAAAGGGCAACTAACATATCAAGGCAGAACTACCAGAATTATACCAGACTTCTCACAAGAGATTATGAAAGCTAGAAGATCATGGGCAAAACTCATACAGACCCCAAGAGAAAACAAATACCAGGCCTGGCTATAATACCCAGCAAAACTCTCAATTATCATAGATGGTGAAACCAAGATATTCCATGAAAAAAAAAAAAAAACTAATTTACAGAATATCTTTCGACAAACCCAGCCCTACAAATGATAATAGATGGAAAACACAAACACAAGGAGGGAAACTACACCCTAGAAACAGCACAAAAGTAATCATTGAACAAGCTGAACAGAAGATAGTCACACAAACATAAAAATAACATCCAAAATAACAGGAAGCAACAACCACTATTCGTTAATATCTCTTAACATCAATGGACTCAATTCCCCAATAAAAAGACATAGACTAACAGACAGGATATATAAAAAGGACCCAGAGCATTGCTGCATACAGAAAATGCACCTCACTGTTAAAGACAAACACAACCTCAGAGTAAAGGGCTTAAAAACAATTTTCCAGTCAAAAGGTCCCAAGAAACAGTCAGGAGTAGCTATTCTAATATTGGATAATATCAACTTTCAAACAAAAGTCATCAAAAAAGATAAGGAAGGACACTTCATACTCATCAAAGGAAAAATCTACCAAGAAGAACTCTCAATTGTAAACAGCTATGCTCCGAATGCAATGGCAGCCATATTCATAAAAGAAACTTTACTAAAGTTCAAAGCATACATTGCACCTCACACAATAATAGTGGGAAACTTCAACACCCTACTCTCATCAGTGGACAGATCTTGGAAACACAAACTAAACAGAGACACAGTGAAGCTAACATAAGTTATGGACCAAATGGATTTACCAAATATCTGTAGAACAATTCATACTAATTCAAAAGAATATACCTTCTTCTCAGCAACTCATGATACTTTCTCCAAAGTTGTCCATGTAATTGGTCACAAAATAAATCTCAACAGAATGAAATAATCCCATACCTCCTATCCGATCACTACAGAATAAGGCTGGTCTTCAATGGCAACAAAAACAACAGAAAGCCCACATACACATGGAAGCTGTATAACGCTATATTCAATGATAACTTGGTCAAGGAAGAAATAAAAAAAGAATTAATGACTTCCTAGAATTTAATGAAAATGAAAGTACAACCTACCCAAACTTATGGTACACAATGAAAGCAGTGTTAAGAGGAAAACTCATAGCTCTGAGTGCCTCCAAAAAGAAACTGGAGAGAGCACACACTAGCAGCTTAACAGCACACCTGACAGCTCTAGAATAAAAAGAAGCTAATATACCCAACAGGAGTAGAAAGCAAGAAATAATCAAACTCAGTTCTGAAATCAACCAAGTAGAAACAAAAAGAACTATACAAAGAATCAAGAAAACCAAGAGCTGGTGCTTTGAGAAAATCAACAAGATAGATAAAATTTTAGTCAGACTAACCAAAGGGCACAGAGACAGTATCCAAATTAACAAAATCAGAAATGAAAAAGGAGATATAACAGAATCTGAGGAAATTCAAAAATAATCATCAAATCCTACTACAAAAGCCTATATGCAACAAAATTGGAAAATCTGGATGAAATGGA
Source organism: Rhynchomys soricoides (assembly GCA_019843965.1). Lineage (NCBI taxonomy): Eukaryota > Metazoa > Chordata > Mammalia > Rodentia > Muridae > Rhynchomys > Rhynchomys soricoides. Next base: position 5,393,504 of record JADRCH010000087.1, on the reverse strand, counting down.
TAATTTTCTAGACAGATACCAAAGTTAAGTCAGCATCAGATAAGCCACATAAACAGTCCCATAGCCCCTAAAGAAGCACACATTAAAAGTCTACCAATCAAACAAAGCCCAGGACCAGATGGTTTTAGAGCAGAATTCTGTTGGACATTCAAAGAAGACCTAATACCAATACTCTTCAAACTATTCCACAAAATAGAAACGGAAGGAACATTCCCCAATTCATTGTATGAAGCCACAGTTACACTGATACCAAAGCCCCACAAAGACCCAACAATAAAATAATTTCCCTTTATGAATAACCATGCAAAAATACTCAATAAATTTCTCACAAACTGAATCCAAAAACACATCAAAAAGATCATTCACCATGATCAAGTAGGCTTCATCCGAGGGATGTAAAGATGGTTCAATACCCTGACATCTATCAATATAATCCACTACATAAACTAACTCAAAGAAAAAAAGCACATGGATATTTCATTAGATGCTGAAAAAGCATTTCTCAAAAATCAACATCACTTCGTGATAAATGTCTTGGAAAGATCAGGAATTCAAGACCCATACCTAAATATATTAAAAGCAATATACAGCAAACCAGTAGCCAACATCAAAGTAAATAGAAAGAAACTTGAATCATTCCCACTAAAATCAGGGACTAGACAAGGCTGTCTACTCTCTCCCTATCTATTCAATATAGTACTTGAAGTTCTAACTAGAGCAATTAGACAACAAAAGGAGGTCAAAGGAATACAAATTGGAAAGGAAGAAATCAAAATATCACTATTTACAGATAATATGATCGTATACTTACATGACCCAAAAACTCCACCGGAGAACTGGTAGGGCTGATAAACAACTTCAGCAAAGTAGCAGGATATCAAATTAACTCAAACAAATCAGTAGCCTTCTTTTACTAGAAGAAAAATACAGGCTGATAAAGAAATTATGGAAATGACATCCTTCCCAATAGTCACAAACAATATAAAGTATCTTGGTGTGACTCTAACCAAACAAGTGAAAGAACTGTATGACAAGAACTTCAAGTCTCTGAAGAAAAAAAAAGTAGAAAAAGACCTCAGAAGATGGAAATACCTCCCATGCTCATGGACTGGCAGGATTAATATAGTAAAAATGGCCATTTTGCTGAAAGCAATCTACATATTCAATGCAATCCCCATCAAAATCCCAACTCAATTCTTCATACACTTAGAAAGAGCAATTTTCAAATTCATTTGGAATAACAAAAAACACTAGATAGCAAAAACTAATCTCAACAATAAAAGAACCTTTGGGGAAATCAGCATCCCTGACCTCAAACTGTACTACAGAGTAGTAGTGATAAAAACTGTATGATAATGGTACAGGGACAGGCAGGTAGATTAATGGAATAGAATTGAAGACCCAGAAATGAACCCATACACCTATGGTCACTTGATCTTTGAGAAAGGAGCTAAAACCATCCAGTGGAAAAAAGACAACATTTTCAACAAATGGTGCTGGCTCAACTTGAGGTCAACAAGTAGAAGAATGCAAATTGATTCATTCCTATCTCCTGTACAAAGCTCAAGTCCAAGTGGATCAAGGACCTCCACATAAAACCAGATACACTGAATCTAATAGAAGAAAATGTGGGGAAAAGTCTTGAATACATGGGCACAGGGGAAAAGTTCCTGAACAGAACACCAATGACTTATGCTCTAAGATTAAGAGTCAACAAATTGGACCTCACAAATTGCAAAGCTTCTGTAAGGCAAAGGACACTGTCACTAGGACAAAATGGCAACCAACAGGTTGGGAAAAGATCTTTACTAATCCTACATCCAATAGAGGGCTAATATCCAATGTATACAAAGAACTCAAGAAGTTAGACTCCAGAGAACCAAATTACCCTATCAAAAAATGGGGAACAGAGCAGAGAAATCTCACCTGAGGAAACTTGAATGGTTTAGAAGCACCTGAAGAACTATTCAACATCCTTAGCCATCAGAAAAATGCAAACCAAGACAACCCTGAGATTCCACCTCACACCAGTCAGAATGGCTAAGCTCAAAAACTCAGGTAGCAGCAGATGTTGGCGAGGATGTGGAGAAAGAGGAACACTCCTCCACAAGCTGATACAACCTTCCTGAAATCAGTTTGGCAGACCCTCAGACAATTGAATATAATACTACCTGAGGACTCAGCTATTCCACTCCTAGGCATATACACAGAAGATGCTCCAACATAAAATAAGGACACATGCTCCACTAAGTTCATAGCAGCCATATTTATAATAGCCAGAAGCTAGAAACAACCCAGACGTCCCTCAGCAGAAGAATGGATGCAGAAAAGGTGGTGCATTTACACAATGGAATACTACTCAGCTATTAAAAACAATGACTTCATGAAATTAGCAGGCAAATGGATGGAACTTGAAAATATCATCCTGAGCGAGGTAACTCAGTTACAAAAGAACAAACACAGTATGCACTCACTGATAAGTGGATATTAACCCAAAAGTTTAGAACACCCATGATTCAATTCATAGCAACTGTTGGACTGAGCATGGGGTACCAGATGGAGAAGAGACTGAAGGAGCTGAAGGAGTTTGCAGCCCCATGGGAAGGGAGTCACAGTGTCAACTGGTCAGGACCCCTGGTGCTCCCAGAGACTGGACCACCAACCAAAAAATGCACATTGAAGGAACCCTGGTGCTGGCCCACATATGTGGCAGAGGAGGACCTTGTTAGCCATCAGTGGGAGGAGAGGCCCTTGTGTCTGAGTATTAGATGCCCCAGTGTAGGGGAATGTCAGGGGGGGAAGAATGGAATGGGTAGGTGGGTGGGGGAATACCCTCATAGAGGCAAGGGGAGGGGGGGATGGGATAGGGGTTTTCCAAAGTGAGACCTGAAAAGGGGAAAACATTTGAAATGTAAAAAGCATATAAAAAAAATTAAAAAAAAGAAAAACAACAAGACAAAACGAAACAAGAGAGACAATGAAAGAAGATAAAGAAAAGAAAAACGAAGTGTGTGAGATATTAAAGAAAAATCTAGGAGCAACGTTTGAAAACTCCAAGAAAATATGAAAATATCTATATTTATTTAATTATGGATTTATACTATTCTGAAGATTTAAATATTTTGGGTTTTGTGGTGAAGGGTTTTGAATCTATAACACATTAGAGCAGTACGTGTAGATATCTATTTTTTTAAAAAAAAAGAAAAATCAGCTAATGATGATTCGCTGCTTTGAGCAAGTAAGGCACATGTAATTCTTTTATAAGAATGTAGTATGGACTGTGTAAACACACACTAACATAAACTGGTATCTATGCCATTTGAAAGGCTGGAATGATAAGTCTTAAGGATCATTTAGCCACAAGATTTATTCAGTATGCTTAGTTGAAGTCCTGTTTGGAGACATTTTTCTCTCTCAGCAAGTCTCAAGGCTGTTGCCATGTAGAGGAATCAGCGATACATGTTACCTGTTTTGTTGGTCTTCTGATTTTCTTACATGTCTACATTCAGGATCTTCAGGAGGTTATGGTTAAATATGATTTCTGTTCATTTTAAAGGAATCCATAGTCCCCCCCCCCCCGTGGAACAAATATAAACATCTTCTCCAGTGTAACATATTTCCTTTTTTCAATTCTGAAGTTATGACCTATACAGGCTGATCTACTTCAGCAGCCCTTTCTTTTTTATTCTATTTTTTATAGGTTATTTTATTTATTGACATTTCAAATGTTATCCCCCTTCCCAGTATCTCATCTACAAACATCCTATCCCCTGCCCCTCCCCCTGCCTCCATGAGGGTGCTCCCCCACCCACCCAAACACTCCTGACTCATCGCCCTAGCATCCCCTACCCTGGGTCATCAAGACTCCACAGGACCAAGGACCTCTCCTTCCAGTGATGCCCAATAAGGCAATTTTCTGCTACATATCCAGCTGGAGCCATGGATCCCCCATGTGTACTCTTTGGGTGGTGATTTAGTCCCTGTGAGTTGTGGGGTATCCTGTTAGTTGATACTGTTGTTCTTCCTATGGGGTTGCAAACCCCTTCAGCTCCTTCAGTCAGCGCCCTTCAGTCTTCTTCATTGAGGTCCCTGTGCTCAGTCCAATGTTTGGTTGCATGCATTCCCATCTGTATTGGTCAGGCTCTGGCAGAGCTCTCAGGGGACAGCTATGCCAGGCTCCTGTCAGCAAATGCTTCTTGGCGTCAGCAATAGTGTCTGGATTTGGTGTCTGAATGTGGGACGGATCCCCAGGTGGGGCAGTCTCTGGATGTCCTTTCCTTCAGTTTCTGCTCCAGTCTTTGTCCCTGCACTTCTTTTTGACAGAAGGAATTCTGGATTAATATTTTTTAAGTGGGTGGGTGGCCCATCTCTCAACTGGGGCTATGCCTATCCAATGGATATGTTCTCTACAGGTTCTATCTCCCCTTTGTTGGGTATTTCGGCTAATGTCATTTCCCTCGGGTCCTGGGAGGCTTTTGCTTTTCTGGCATCTGGGACATTCTGGTTGCTATGCCCAGTTCCCCATGCCCCATTGCTATAAAACTCTGTTCAATTTCCTGATCATCATACCTGATTCTTCCCTCTTTTACCCCTCCCACTCTTCCCTTCCTCTCACCTTCTCCATCCCTTGTTTATTTTTCCCCATTCTATGTAGGACTGAAGCATCCATTCTTTGGTCTTCCTTCTTTTTGAGCTTCATGTGGTCTGTGAGTTGTATCTTGGGTATTCCATGCTCTTGGCCTAATATCCACTTCTCAGTGAGTATATACAATGTGTGGTCTGTTGTGACTAAGTTACCTCACTCAAGATATTTCCTAGATCTATCCATTTGCCTGTGGATTTCATGAAGTTATTGGTTTTTGTTTGTGTGTTTTGGTTTTGTTTGTTTTGTTTGTTTTGTTTTTTTATGGATCCATCATTATGGCTTTATTTTCATACATTATTTACATTTCAAATGTTTCCCCCATTCCAGAAGACCCTTTAGAAACCCCCTATTCCCTTCCCCCTCCCCCTGCCTCTAAGAGGGTATTCACCACCCACCCACCCACTCCCATCTTCCCTCCCTAGCATTCCCCTATACTGGGGCATCTAACACCCTAAGGCTCAAGGGCCTCTCCTCCCCCTGATTGCTAACAAGACCCTCCTCTGACACATATGTGGCCAGCAATGTGGGTCCCTCCATGTATATTCTTTGGTTGGTGATCCAGTCTCCAGGAGCATCCAGATGTCAGGCCAGTTGATACTGTTGCTCCTTCCATGGGGCTGCAGACTCCCTCAGCTCTTTCAGTCCCTTCTCCAACTCCTCCATCTGGGACCTCACACTCAGCCCAATGGTTGCTATGAAGTAACTCTTGGGTATTCCAAACTTTTGAGGTAATAACCACCTATCAGTGAGTACATACCGTGTTCATTCTTTTGTGACTGAGTTACCTCACTCAGGATGATATTTTCAAGTTCCATCCATTTGCCTGTGAATTTCATGAAGTCATTGTTTTTAATAGCTGAGTAGTATTCCATTGTAGAAATGTACCACAATTTCTGTATCCATTCCTCTGTTGGAGGAGATCTGGGTTGTTTTCAGCTTCTGGCTATTATAAATATGGCTGCTATGAACATAGTAGAGCATGTGTCCTTGTTCATGTTGGAGCATCTTCTGGGTATGTGCCCAGGAGTGGTATACCTGGGTCCACTGGTAGTGCTCTGTCCAATTTTCTGAGGAAATACCAGGCTGATTTCCAGAGTGGTTATACCAGATTTCAAACCCACCATCAATGGAGAAGTCTTCCTCATTCACCACATTCTTGCCAGTATCTTCTGTCTCCTGAGTTTTTGATCTTAGCCATACTGACTTCTGTGAGCTGGAATCTCAGGGTCATTTTGATTTGCATTTCCCTGATGACTAAGGGTGTTCAACATTTCTTTAGGTGCTCCTCGGTCATTCGAGTTTCCTCAGTTGTGAATTCACTGATAGCTCTGTTCCCCATTTTTTTTTTTTGATAGGGTTATTTGGTCCTCTGGAGTCTAACTTCTTGAGTTCTTTGTATATATTGGATATTAGCCCTTTATCGGATGTAAGATTGATAAAGATCTTTTCCCAATCTGTTGGTCGCCATTTTGTCCCTAATTTCCTTTTTGTTTGTTTGTTTGTTTTATGATTGGATATTTTTATTATTTACATTTTAAATGTTAACTCCTTTCCAGGTTTCCCCTGAAGCCCTCTATCCCATCCTGCCCTCAAATTCCCCTACACTGGGGCATCCATTGAGCCTTCACAGGACCCAGGGCCTCTCCTCCCATTGATGCCTGACAGAACCATCCTTTGATACATATGCAGCTAGAGTCATGGGTCCCTCCATGTGTACTCCTTGGTTGGTAGCTTAGTACCTGGGAGCTCTGGGGAGTCTGGTTGGTTGGTATTGTTGTTCTTCCTATTGGGTTGCACAGCCCTTCAGGTCCTTCAGTCTTTTCTCTAACTCCTCCATTGGGGACCTAATGATCAGTCCAATAGTTGGCATCAAGATCTTCTTAAATTTCTTTCTTCAGACATTTGAAGTTCTTGTCATACAGATCTTTTACTTGCTTGGTTAGAGTCATACGAAGGTATGTAACATTATTTGTGACTATTGTGAAGGGTGTCATTTCCCTAATTTCTTTCTCAGCCTGTTTATCCTTTGAGTAGAGGAAGGCTACTGATTTGTTTGAGTTAATTTTACATCCAGTCACTTTGTTGAAGTTGTTTATGAGCTTTAGTAGGTCTCTGGTGGAGTTTTTGGGTTCACTTGAGTATAATAACAAACTATGTGCAAATAGTGATATTTTGACTTCTTCCTTTCCAATTTGTATCCCTTTGACCTCCTTTTGTTGTCTAGTTGCTCTAACTAGAACGTCAAGTACTACATTGAATAGATAAGGAGAGAGTGGACAGCCTTGCCTAGCCCTTGATTTTAGTGGGATTCCTTCTAGTTTCTCTCCATTTACTTTGATGTTGGCTACTGGTTTGCTGTATACTCCTTTTACTTACTATGTTTAGGTATGGACCTTGAATTCCTGATCTTTCCATGACTCTTAACATGAAGGGATGTTGAATTTTGTCAAATACTTTCTCAGCATCTAATGAAATGAACATATGATATTTTTGAGTTTGCTTATGTAGTGGATTACATTGTTGGATTTTCTTATATTGAACCATTCCTGCATCTCTGGATGAAGCCTTCTTGATCATGGTGAATGATCATTTTGATGTGTTCTTGGATTCTGTTTTTGGGAATGTTTTTTTAAAAAGACTTATTTATTTTATTTATTTATATGAGTACATTGTCTTTGTCTTCAGACACACCAGAAGAGGGCATCAGATCTCATTATAGACAGTTGTGAGCCACCATGTGGTTGCTGGGAATTGAGCTCAGGATTTCTGGAAGAGCACTCAGTGCTATTAACCTCTGAGCCATCTCTCTAGGCTCCTGTTTTTGAGAATTTTATTGAGTATTTTTGCATCAATTTTCATAAGGGAAATTGGTCTGAAGTTCTCTTTCTTTGTTTGGATTTTGTGTGGTTTAGGTATCAATGTAACTATGGCTTTATAGTATGAATTAGGTGCTGTTCCTTCTATTTCTCTTATGTGGAATAGTTTTGTTTTGTTTTTGTTGTTGTTGTTCATTTATTCATTTTTATTGGATATTGTCTTTATTTACATTTCAAATGTTTACCCCATTCTAGGTAACCCCTTTCAGAAACTCCCTATCTTATCCCACCTCCCCCTGTGACTAAGAGAGTTCTCTCCCACCCAACCACCCACTGCTACCTTCCCTCCCTGGCATTCTCCTAAACTGGAGAATCAAACTCAAGCCCAAGGGCTGCTCCTCCCATTCATGTTCAACAAGACCACCCACTGTCATATATGCAAGCAAAGCCCTGGGTCCCTCCCTTTGTATTCTTTGGTTGGTGGTCCAGTCCCCAGGAGCTATGAGTTGTCATACTACTGCTCCCTCGATGAGTCTGCAAACCCCCTCAGCTCCTTCAGTTCCTTCTTCAACTCCTCCATCTGCAACCCCCTTGCTCAGTCCAATGTTTGGCTGTGAGCATCCACCTATGTATTTGTCAGGTTCTGGCAGAGCCTCTCAGGAGACAGTAGTATCAAGCTTCTGTCAGCAAGCACTTTCTCGAATCCAAAATAGAGTTTGGGTTTGATATCTGTATATAAGATGGATCCCAAGTAGGGCAGTCTCTGGGTGACCTTTCCTTCAGTCTCTGCTCCGCACTTTGTCTCCATATTTCCTCCTGTGAGTATTTTACTCACCATTCTAAGAAGCACAGAAGCATCCACATTTTGGTCTTCCTTCTCCTTGGGATTCATATGGTCTGTGAACTGAATCTTGGATATTTTGAACTTTTGGGCTAATAACCACTTATCAGTGAGTACATACTATGTGTGTTCTTTTGTGACTGGGTTACCTCAATGAGGATGATATTTTCAAGTTCCATCCATTTGCCTGTGAAATTTGTGAAGTCATTGTTTTTAATAGGTAAGTAGCATTCCATTGCGTAAATGGACCACATTTTCTATATCCATTCCTCTGTTCAGGGACAACTGGGTGGTTTCCAGCTTCTGGCTATTATAAATATGGCTGCTATGAACATAGTGGAACATGTGTCCTTATTACATGTTGGATCATTTTCTGGGTATGTGCCCAGAAGTGGTATAGCTGGGTTTTTTCAAGTAGTACTATGTCCAATTTTCTGAGGATAAGTCAAACTGATTTGCAGAGAGGTTGTCCCAGCTTGCAATCCCACCAGCAATGGAAGAGTATTCCTCTTTCTCCACATGCTCACCAATGTCTGCTGTCACCTGAATTTTTGATCTTAGCCATTCTGACTGGTGTGAGGTGGAATCTCAGGGTTGTTTTGATTTGCATTTCCCAGATGACTAAGGATGTTGAACATTTCTTTAGGTGCTTCTCAACCCTTCAAGCTTCTTCAATTGAGAATTTTGTTTACCTCTGTTCCCTATTTTTAATAGGGTTATTTGGTTCTTTAGTCTAACTTCTTGAATTCTTTATATATACTAAATTTTAGCCCTCTATCAGATGTAGGATTGGTAAAGATGCTTTCCTAATCTCTTGGTTGCCATTTTGTCCTGTCAACAGTGTCCTTTGCATTACAGAAGCTTTGCCCAATTTTGGCCTATAGAACATGTACAAAGCAAACCAAGAGTACATTGAGAGACATATTTCAAAATATTTATATAAAAATAAATGAATAATTAAAATTATGAACAAGAAAGAAAAGGAAATAACAGTAGTTTTTTGTTTTGTTTTGTTTTTTTAAGCCTATTCAGTTAGTAATCACCCAGGCATCTCCAATGAAACAATCAAAATTAAAAAAATAACCACCTATATTAAAATGTACAAGAATAACTCAGGTATCACTGACTCACATACAACAATGAGCACTGAGATAATTAAAAAGACTGCTGCCACTCTTGCCTTTCTCAGCTGCATGCTTGCTGGTGATATGTAATTCTGTAGAATGCCATAATCAATCATGTGACTATCAGCCAGGAAGGGGCATACTTCCTGTCCACTCTATTCCCTGTACCTACATTAAGTTTTTCTATAATTGTTGCACCTTATGACAAGTCACACTCCTGGGTCCTTCCCTGAGTCTACAGTCAAAAGAAGCCCCGTTTCTGCCAAGACTGCTAGCCTCTCCTGGCTTTCAAAACATACCAAATTAAAACACTAGGAGAAAAAGAAAGGTCAGAATATATTTAGAAGACATAACATGAATAAATACATAAAAAAAATACTAAATAACACCTCAATTTAAGAAACAAAATAAAAAGAAACAGTAAATACATACAGTGTCTAATTGGCCTATGACTTTTCAAATCTTTCTTGCTAGTTAAACGGGAGAAAAGGTCACACCAGATACTTTTTACTGTTTTTGACAACTGTGAAGGGTGTCATTTCCCTAATTTCTTTCTCAGACTGTATATACTTAGAGTATAGGCTACTGATTTGCTTGAGTTAATTTTGTATCTGGTCACTTTGCTGAAGGTGTTTATCGGCTGTAGCAGATCTCCGGTGGAGTTTTTCGGGTCACTTAAGTATACCATCATATCATCTGCAAATAGTGATATTTTGATTTCTTCCTTTCCAATTTGTGTCCCTTTGACCTCCCTTTGTTGTCTAGTTGCTCTAGCTAGAACTTCAAGTACTATATTGAATAGATAGGGAGAGAGAGGGCAGCCTTTCCTAGTCCCTGATTTTAGTGGGATTGCTTCGAGTTTCCCTCCACTTAGTTTGATGTTGGCCACTGGTTTGTTCTAACATGAAATAAAGACACATGCACCACATGTTCATAGCAGCCATATTTATAATAACCAGAACCTGGAAAAAACCCAGATGTCCCTCAACAGAGGAATGGATACAGAAAATGTGGTAAATTTACACAATGGAATACTACTCAGCTATTAAAAACAATGACTTCATGAAATTCACAGGCAAATGGATGGAACTTGAAAATATCATCCTGAGTGAGGTAACTCAGTCACAAAAGAATGAACATGGTATGTACTCACTGATAAGTGGTTATTACCTCAAAAGTTCAGAATACCCAAGAGTTACTTCATAGCAACCTTAGGGCTGAGTGTAAGGTCCTAGGTGGAGGAGTTGGAGAAGGAACTGAAGGAGCTGAGGGAGTTTGCAGCCCCATGGAGGGAGCAACAGTGTCTACTGGTCTGACCCCTCGATTCTCCTGGAGACTGGATCACCAACCAAAGAATACACATGGAGGGACCCATGGTACCGGCCACATATGTGGCAGAGGAGGGTCTTGTTAGCCATCAGGGGGAGGAGAGGCCCTTGGGCCTGAGGGTATTAGATACCCAAATATAGGAGAATGCCAAGGAGGGAAGAAGAGAGTGGGTGGGTGCGATTGGATGGGTGGGAGGAATACCCCCGTAAAGGCAGGGGAGAGGTGGAAATAGGGAGATTCCAGAAGGGAGATTTAGAAAGGGGGAAACATTTGAAATGTAAATAAAGTGTCAAAAAAGGGAGGGGGAGAAAGGGAGTTGAACACCAGCATCCATCACTCTCTGCTTTCTGGCTGCAGACCCAATGTGACTAGCTGCTTTATAAACCTGTTGATGCAGCTGGAGCTGCTCTCATCCCCAGGCCTTCCTTGCCTTGATTGACTACATTAGTCAAAACCAAGTTGGAAAGGAAAATTTTGTAGTGATTTGAAAGATAACGGCCTCATGGGCTCCTATGTTTGGCTTGGTCACCAGTTGGTGGATCTGTTTGAGAATGATTATGAGGTATGGCATTGTTGAAGGAGATGTATCACTGGGGCAGATTCTGAATTTCCAGAAGACTACTTTTATTCTCAATCAGCTCTCCAAATTTCTGTGTGAGAATCAGGATGTAATATCTCAGCTTCTGTTTCAGCATAATATCACCATGCCTTTAGTGTGCCTTCATATATTATAACCCTATGGAACTATAAACCCAGTTAAACTCTTTTGTAAGTTGACTTGGTCATGGTGTTTTATCACAGCAATAGAAATGTACCTAAGACAGACATTGGTAAGAGGGAATTGGTTATTTCCATGACAGACCTGACCACATGGTCTTTGAAAAGACTACAACACTAAGATATTTAATTTTAAAGCAAAATCATTTGCTGAAATAGATAAGGATCTTAATGAGAGGCCTGATCCAAAATGGAATGAGCAACTAATACACCTTCCTTAAGTTGCTTTTTCTCAAGTCATAACAATAAGATAGTAACTGACACAGAAAACTGGTACTCAGGAGCAGAGTCTTTGCTAGGATAAACCTGACTGGATAACTCTTAGCCATTTGCAGAAAGAGCATAAGACAATTTAGAGGTGCAAGTAGAAATGTCACGAAGTCAGTAAGTAGAACTGAACAGGCCATTTAGTGAGAGATTAAAAATCAAGAAACCTAGAGAAATAATGGAGGTCTGACTCACAAGGTCTAAAAAGAGAACAAGGACTCTATTAAGAACTGGTCTAGCGCCACTCATGTTACATTCTAGAAAACAAACCAGCTGCGTTCTGCCATGTTCTGACAACTTCCATGAGCTTGAATTCAAAAGTTGTGGGCCATTATTTAGCAGAGGAAATTTCAAGAGTGGACAACATCCAGGCAAGGTTTACTACTCACTGTCCTTAAGTAAGCCTACAATTAGAGTAGGAAGCTATTAAAATTGTGCAGTTTGGTGAAGAAAGGAGCTTGAGAAAATTTTAAATTGCAGATAAAGTGGAAATGTTGCTGTAACTGACACCATGAAAACAAATTCTCATGCTCTTCACTTGAACAGCAGAAAAGCTGTCTTGAGAGCAAGACCATGAAAACACTCAATTTGTTTACAAATTAATTTGACAGGAGAAACTGAAAAAAGAGTGACACTGATAGGTTTGCTTCAAAATGTAAAAGCTTGTGATTGCTAATCTTCATTCTCAATTTGACTGGAGTTAGCACCCCCTAGGAAACAGACCTCTGGACATCTCTGTAAGGGCACTTTCAAAGAGGCTTACCTACAGATAAAATAGGTGTGAGCACCACCACCCATTGGCTGAGGTCCTACACTGGATGTACATGAAAACAAAGAGAGTGAGCTAATCAGAGCACACTCACCTATATTTGTTCCCCAACTGTAAATAGAATATGACCCACTCATGACAGCACAGCTAGAGACACCACCACTTCTGTGCTTTTCCGACCATGGTGCACCATATTTTCAAGCTGTGAGATAGAAGAAACTCATTCTTCCTTATACTTATTCTTGTTAGGTAATTGATTATAACAAAGATGATAGTGAATAAAGTGATGAAATGGCAAAATCCAATGTGTCTTATGCTTTTAAAACGTTAAAGGAGTATGTTAAGTAATCTCAAAATAGTTTTAAAAAGTGACATTTTTTGCAAAGTTCTCTGAATTAATGTGCTTTCATTCTTCAACAAGGTTTCATTTTCAGCAATCACATCTAATGAAAAATATGTGAAGTATAACAAAACATTTTGGTATCGTGATGTCCATCATTATCTTGGAACAGTGAAAAACTGAGAGTGATTTAACCACTCAAAATTGAAGATTGAACATCCACAATTACATGACTACACTGGAGCCTTTAAAATAAACCAAAGAACATAAGAACTTTAAATAACCAGAAAAATCTAACTAGTTCTCTCTCTCTATCTCTATCTCTCTTTCTCTCTCTCTCCCTCTCTCTGTGTCTCTGTGTGTGTGTGTGTGTGTGTGTAGCATATTTGTGTACATGTGCACATGTGCACATAGTCACTCACCAAAACTCTAATAGAAAAAGACAACACAATGTTATCTGAAATTTGAATACAATTTGGTTTTTCTTGTTTCCAATAGTTTCTACTTTTCTCTACTATCAAGTTATTTTAAGATGAGAATATATTTATTCTATAATGAAAATATTCTAATTTCTACTCATTCATTTCATGTAGTTTTTCATTGTTTCAAAACAGATAAAGTCTCAAGAAAATTTAGAAGTTACTAGAGACTGCAGGGTGCTAACGACAGATATAGTTTTTCTCTGGTTTCTGGGGTATTTTTAAGTTACCTTTTTATCAGTATCATAATATAGAAAAATTTATATAAAAATATAGATATATGACCCTTTAGAAAAATCCAGTTTTATTATGTAGCCTCAGGTTTACTAAAACAGTCAGGGCTGGAGATGAGTGGGAGAAGGCCAATTTTGATGAGCATGAAGAACACTCTGATCCATGCTGTTGCCTGCTCTGTTCCTCATAAGCAGTAGCTTTTAGTATTCTGAAAATGTGAGGTTTTATAAACACATGCATAGTCTACATAGTGTGTGCCACCTCCCAGCACCATACTCCTGAACTCAGCTGTTTGGCAGCACCTTCAAGCTTACATGGGCGGCTTGTGGTATAATGTGTACTCTTTCCTCATCTCAAGACTTGCAAGTTGCTCTTCCATCTGTCTGTTTCCTCCAAATTAATGTCTGTTTCACACAATCAACACAGCAAGCTCCAATCTGTGCCCACCTCTACCATCATGGCTTAATTCTGTAACTCCTTTTTTGTGTATGTTAACATTTTTCTTGTTATTTAAATGTCTTATGCTTCCATTTCCTTATGAATTTTTTTTCAGTTTTACATAAATACATTTCCCCAACTCATTGAGGCTCTTTTTTTCCTATCTTATATTAAGACATCCAACTACTGTGTACTTATTTATTCATTCAATAGAGCAATGTTAGAAAGTAATGGCAAACACAGCAAGCCTCTGCAGCCATATGACTAGGGGAATTATATCTTTATAAGAAGACAGATGAACATGGGATAATTTCAATTATACACATCATACAAACAAAACATATGAGATCTGGAGGACTTGGTTATAAAACCATATCAACGAGGTTGGGAAATTTGTCCTGAGACTGTGTCCTAGGAGCTCAGTGGGGAGAAGCAGCAATTTCCTGCAGGGGGGGGGGGGGGGGCGGAGGTACTGCAAGAAGTGAGGAGCCAGCACAGACCAGACGCGGGAAAGGGGAAGGACAGACAGTGCCTGCTGTGGCTGAATCAAGAAGGAAGGAAGAAGTAGGTGAGGTCTAGACCAGTCCAAGATGAGTGTGTAGCCTTTCTTCTGACTACAGTGAGGAGTCAAAGTTTTTAAGGAGGTTTTGGAGATTACTGCAGAAGATAGTAGAATGAACCATGGTGATGTTGATGGGCTTCTTGAAGTATCTTCAGATTTTTCCCTTTGGTGAAGTCATTTTCCCTGGATATCCTGATTCTACTCAGTCCCTATGCACAAGAGATACTTTTCCCTAACAATGTAATGGTAAGCTATAGTACAAGATGCTTAGTCTACAAGAAAGGTAGGAAAAGTTAGGTTTGAAAATTCATGTCTCTCTGTATTTGAGGGAATAAATTATTGCAATTCCTTAATATGTGATTTTTGAAGAGCTGCCATTATTTAAATATTACAAAAGAGCAATGTCCCTAACTGAGCTATAATATCAGGCTTCCATAGAAGGAATAAATAATTGTATTTCCTTAATATGTAATCTTTGAAGAATTGCCATTATTTTATATATTACAGAAAAGCAACATCCCTAACTGAGCTATAACATCAGGTTTCCATATAATATAAAAAACTTTCACATTTATTGAAAGGTTGCTTTTAACATCATTTAGACATTACAATTCTGTTTTCAGTTTTGTGTATATGCAATAAAATTTAATTTTAAGACTGAAATATTAAGTAATCTTAATAAATCCATCCAAATCAGAAAAAAAGCAGTTTATGTGTTATCAAAATTGAACAGAATTCTATTGAAATAGACTTAAAATATGTAGAGCTTTCCCCATGTTTATGAATTTAAACCAATAGCCACCTATTTTAGCTTCCCTCTGGACAACAAAAGTAGAAGAAATCACCATTTAAAAGATACATCTGACTATAGTGCTGTCAAAATATAAGATGTATCTCTTATAACTGATGACAAACACAGTGGCAATGAGACAATGTCTTCATCAATAAAGTGGCAAATAGGAGTAGGATTGGCTCTCTTGACACTGTCTCCCTCAGTTGACAATTTATCTCATCAATAACCAAAACCTTTAGTTTACCACAAAAAAAACCTACGTGTCCACTATGTACACACATGATACTCCATACCTAACACACAAGTCTTCATATAAATCCATCATAGAAATACATTATACATCACATACATCATACAACACAAGCACAAGACATCACACACACATAGTATATGTCACACAGGTCAAAAAACACATCATATATCACACACTGAACAACATACATACAATATACATTCTATACACATACTATACATCATTATTGCACACTATACATAGACACACAGTATACATAATATACACACTAGATATCACACATACCCTTAACACTATACACACTCTAGACATCACTCATGCACACTGTACATTTTGGGCTAAAAGTTCTGAAAACATGAACAGAATTTAGTCTTTCTTCATTAAATTGTTTGTCTTCCACATTTTCTAAAAGCATCAAAAGCTAAAATAGTGTGAGCTGAATATGAAATTGTGTCTCCCTGAACAATATATTCAGATTCAAATTCCTGACGTCATTGAATGTTGATATATATATCAACATCATCACATTGGTGAGGTCACATTAGATTAGTAGAGTCTTAAAAAAAGATTGGTTTGTGAGACTGGAGAGATGGCTCAGTTGTTAAGAGCACTTACAGACTCCTATAGAAGTCCTGATTTCAATTCCCAGCAACCACATGGTGGTTCTTAGCCATCTGTAATGAGATCTAGTGCCCCCTGCTGGTGTGTCTGAAAAGAGCAACAATGTACTCACATACATAAAATAAATAAATAAATCTTTAAAATATTGGGTGAGGGGGTAGGGACATCCTGTGCAGACAGGGAACAGGGAGGAGGTGTGGAATATGGAACAATCAGAGGGTGGACTGGGAGGGGAATAAAGTCTGGAGTGTACAAAAATAAATTAATAATAATAATAATAATAATAAAGCATTAAAAAGTAAGGAAATATTGACTTGCATAGAGAAAAAGTTAGAGTCAGTGTCAGAAGAAATGACATGTGACTTCAGAGGAAGAGACTGAAGTGGATTTATAAGTAAGGATTATTTGATCTATCAATTAGTTTTGTGCTATTTGATCATTTGTTAGTTTAGTTTGTTAGTAAATGAGCCATCTCAGTTACTTCTCAAGTTCAGATGGTTCCCATGACTCCTGAAATGCCTGTGGTCAGAATCAACCTAACACCAGGCTTTAAAGATCTCCCTCTCCATCTCCATCTCTCACTGTATCTCCCTCCCCCACCACTCTTTCTCTCTCCCTTTCCCCCCCTACACATACACACATTTGTACATGCACACACACACATACACTCACATACACTCACACCTGCATACACAGAGACACAAAATGTATAAAATGGACCATATTCAGCAGTGAGGGCTGAGGGGAAAGTGAGTGATGCCTTGGATGCTGCAGAGATGAGGGAAGGCTCTTAAGGTCACTCATTCAGGTTTTTGGTTTTTTTTTCTTTTTACTTTTCTTGTTTCTTCAGTGAGTAAAATGGGTATATATGTGTATAGAGTTCTGGAAAATTTTTCAAGCAACTAAATGTTGTTTGTGACATTTGTGTCATGAGTAAGATTGTAGAGACTAAATTGTCACTTGTCCAAGGTAATCTAACAAGAGTGAAACTGGACTAAGCATCTGCAGAAATCTATTCTAATCTTATAAACCCATGCTTCTATAACATGGTACATCATTTCCTTCCAACCCTGTAGATTTTACTTCCATAGATTCAGCTAACTAAAAATATCCACAAGAAAAATGAATCTGCTCAGGATTCATGCAACTTTTCTGTCCCTCTATAACCCTGTATAAATATTTGGATAGCATTTACATTCCATTTAGTATCATAAGTAATCCATATAGCATTGTAAATATACAGAATAATGGGGGCAGGAAAAGAGCTTGGCACTCAAGAGCATTTATCAGTCTCAGAGAATCACTCTCAGTTCCCAGTGGCCACAGGGCTTTAATTCCAATTCCTAGTTCCGTCTGGTCTAAGTTCTCTCTTGGTCACTGAGAACTCCCGCATATGTGCAGCACACGTAAACTCACACAGTTTAAATAAATAATAAATCAAATAATAAATAAATACAAGTAATAATAAGTATGTCTTTAAAACACACACAAGGGATGTGATCAAGCTTTATTCCATTTGATATAAAGGACTCAAGCAGCTCAAGTGGTACCTAAAAGAGTTCTCAGGGACTCTGAGAAGGAGTAAAGAGATGAAGTTTCAAAGCTAGAATTGGACAGTTCTATTTAATAGTACTAGAACTTGATTGCTTGTGAAAACTTATAAGATTCATTTCCTAAGCATTGGAATTTCACATCACTTGCTACTTTTTCCTGGCATTGATTTTACTCCTACAATTAAAATGCTTGGTTTTCTGTCCCTACTCACATGATTTCCATGGCATTCTTTTGCACTGACCTGTTATTCTATCATACATATTATGAGACATACAGCATAAAGTTTATCTTAGGAAACATATGTACTGAAGTCACAAAGTAATCTATTTTAAAAAATAACCTTATTGCATTTTAGTGACTCACAAACATGGCTTAGCAAGTGTGAAGTGTAACTAGACTCAAACATGCAGATTTTCTATATGGTGTAGCTGTTATTCTTTGCCCAAAGAGAAGTTTGGTTTACTGAATTGCCAATTCTAAAGGCTTGACAAAATGATAAAATCTTTTTGGGGAAGAATTGCATGACATTTTGCAGTATTAAATTTAACAGTATGTCTGGAGCATTCTGAAAGTTAACCTGTCAGATGACAATATAATAAAATCAAGATGTTCTGAGAAATAAAGTATCTCATATAACACAGAACAAAATAACAGTAAAAATTGATATATGTCTTAATCATCATAGAAAAACAATAAAGTACGGAAATAAGATAGACATAGGATCTGTTCTTGTCTAGATGAAAATTTTAAAACTTGACAGAAAATGCTGCTTATATGAGCATGAATGCCTAGCTAAAGAAAATTTTATAGAAATTGCTGTAATGATTCATGGAATCTGGACGTTTAGGATGAGCTACAAACACAAATCACCATAGGACTCCTTCTTCCTGTTTTGGTTCCTTTTTTAATTAGAAGAGAGTTGGATCCTCTTCACTAAGCTGTGCCTTGCAATTGAAAGTTTGATTTCACATTGTACAGTGGGCACAATGCCCTATTGATGGGAAGAGGGAAATAAACGGTTGGCAAAAGGCCATATAAATAAAAATATGTCACACAGAATGTATGTTTATGAACAATTTGATTCATGAATCTAATTGGAAAGGGGTTTTTAGTCGTCAAACAAAAATATCTCCATCTGCTTTCTAAACATGTTTCATTTTTGTCAGTAATTGCTTTCTTAGTAGCCCCTTGATTCTCTATTTCACAGCTACTATGAAACAGAGTTAAGCCACAATACCTATCCTCTGCCAATACAATCAATCACAATTAAACCTTAATAATCACATCATGTAATTCACCATAAGGAAACAACATCTGTCTCCTGAGATGTCCTCATTCAGTTTTAGCCACAGGCCAGCAGAGGGCAGTATTACTTTCTAATAACTATAGAAAGGCCCTTGACACAAGCAATGAAAGACTATTTTGTGTTATTATTTCCTGAGTGACTTCCATAGATATTTATGATTCTCACAATACTACACGTTAAATCTTTGGAGCCAAAGCAATAGCTGATAAGACTACTGAGTCATATTCATGTTTATTCCAGAAGCAATTGTAGTGATTTTTGTTTATAAAGAAACCACAAAAGGAAGACTTCCAGTTTCATACCACCACACAACCATAAATTGTTATTGTTTGTTATTATTTTGATTTGAAAATGCAATGAAAATTGGAAACATTTTTCCAAGCTCATTTCAAAATCTAAAATAATGTGTCAAAGTATCCCTCCATATAAACACCCAAGTTAAAAATACAATTAGACAGGTTAGTTAGCTAAACACCACCCTGTCAACCTACCTTCTTCCTCCCTACCTGTTTCTTGTCCAGAATCATTGCTTCTTGTTTTGTTGAGGGGTTCATTTAGTTTGATCAGGACCATCTTTGAGTCCATTAGATTGGGACTACTGATTGCAGAGTGGTTGCATCACTGATGGACAAGCAAAGACAGTGACTTCCTACAGAATGTCTGTTTACAGCAGCTGTATGTTAACCAGAAAATGGCATCCAATTACTCATTTCCTTACCTTAAAGCTCTTCAGTCTTTCCATTCCCTTTTCCGAAAGGCTCCTGAACCTCAAATGGGATAAATAGTACAAATGTCTTGTTGAAGGCAGAGCACTCAACGATCACTTACAGAATTGTGTATTTTTTTTAAATATGATTCATTTATTTAGAAAACACCATTGGACGACAACAGAAATTTTGTACATCTTGAATACATTATATTTCTTATATTATTATCAAGAAAAATATAAAATGTTCTAAGATAAAATTTAAACATATCAGATTAAAGAAAATGTCATCAAATCATGCTAAGGTATGGACAATGGGGCTGAAGAAAGATGAAAGAGATGACAGTCTTGCTGGCTTTTTTTTTTTTTTTTTTCTGTTTCCAGAAGCTGACACTCAACAGCTGTGAGTGGAAACCATAGTAATGATCTTTAAAAAGAGAAACAAAAGCAGGAAAAGCATGATTGTACACTAAATGACATAGCACAGCCAGAGCAGTAAATGCCAGTGCCTTTGAAAGTATACAACAAGCATCCCCTGAAGAAATACACACACACACACACACACACACACACGCACACACGCACACATGCACACATGCATGCAAGCACACATGCAGAAAGAGTAAACTTTATTTTTTGAATTGGTATACGCTTCCATGTAAACACAAACTTTCACTTAAACACAGATATATTATTCTACTACAAATGACAGTCTAAAATATCAGATAGTTATATAGACAATAAATATTCAGTAGCTGCCTGGAGAAAATCAACAACATTAAGGAGAGCTAATTAAATTTATAAACAAAAGGGAAAATGTCCCAAGTCACAAAGGCACACTTGAAAATAACAACTAACTTCTGAAAGATTCAAAAGAGTAAGTCACCCATAACACACAAGATTGCTAAGAGGAGGAAGTCACTACTTCACTAAGTGAGAAATCAGTCAGAGGTATTTTCAACAGAGCACAATGCAAATTAAAATGGCAACAGCTAAATTATCAAAATTGAGATTCAAGTAGCTGAAGCATAAACATGCAGATATAGGAATCCTAACATCCATCATCCAGACATTTCTAAGAAGAGAGAAAGACAAAGAAAAGAGAATGGCAGAGATAATGAAAACATATAAAACAGCCTAGTTTTCAAATCCATAGCTTGAATATTGCCAACTAGTCTGGTTAGTAAAATAAATCAAGTTGATCCAAAAATCTATGTAGTGTAAGATGTGTTTATAAAAAAATAAAGAGATATAAGAATATGTTCTGTGGGGATGTGATGTGAGCTATGGGGGAAAGTGGTGTCTCAGCGGGCCCATGCCAAGGAATCCCTTCCCCCTAAGGGACCAGCTACAAGATGGTGTAGTATAGAATAAAGTTTATTTGTGGGGAGGGGGGTTAAGAGGGTAGTAGAGACAGAGAAAGGCAGGGAAAGGGAGAGAGTAGAGAAGTAGAGGCTGGCCATGACCACGTGGAGAGAGGAGAGAAGGAAATGGGAAGAGAGGGGGAGCAAGAGAGCAAGAGGTAAGAGAGAGGGGCAAGAGAGAGATGAGGCAAGCAGCCACTTTTATAGTGGGCCAGGCCAAGTTGGCTGTTGCCAGGTAACTGTGGGGTGAAATTTAAACAGAATGTTAACATTCCCCCATTTTGACCTAATAAAGAAAAATTAGAAAGAGGTGATGGTGAAACAGGAATAGGGTCATCATAATATCTGACTGATTCATGCTGGCATTAGGGGGGACATCTCTCTAGGGAACCTAGAAAGGTGGGTTAAAAAAAAAAAAAAGCAATGAAGAAGAAAAACAACACAGAGTAGATGCTGTCCCAGATCACAACTCAGGCTGGAACAATTAAGTCAGAGTTGTGTACTCAGAGAACTACTGGGGAGGTCAAAAATTAGATTATACATTTAGAAAAAGTTGACTTATAACTAAAGTGGTGTTATTAGTATGGTGGGATTGTGTGGTCCTGGAAATGTTGGTTAACTATATGAGAAGCAGGATTCCTGTCAATTTTGCTGCAAAGATATGGTTCCCAACAAATCCCATATTGGTGAAAGATGAGTAGAGATCCAAACTTCAGACTTCTGAAAGGAACTTAAACATACAGAAACAACCCAGTTTAAAGGTGTGGTATGGAACTACAAATTAATTCTCAAAAGAAGAAAGACAAGTGGCTGAAAAAGGTTCTTTAAAATATTCAACATCCTTGGCACTCCGGGAAATTAAAATTAAAACTACTTTGAGATTTCATCTTACCCAGTCAGAATGGCTCAGATAAAAGAAACAAACAAATGATAACAAGTGCTGTATCAGTTTGGGAAAGAGGAACATTTACTCATTGACGGTGAAAGTGCAAACTGACAGAGCCACTATGTAAATCAGTGAGGAGGCTCCTCAAAAAGCTGAAAATAGATCTACCATGTGATCCAGCTACACCACTCTTGGGCACATACCCAAAGAATGTACCTACTCACAGCTGCTCTATTCATAGTAGTCAGGATATGAAAATACCTAAATGTCCATCAAATGATTCATATAGAGTGAAAATGTGATATATTTGCTCAAAGGAATATTACTTAGCTATTAAGAAAAATGAAATTGTGAAATTCACAGGTAAATGAATAGAACTGTGAAAAGATCATCCTGTGTAAGGTAACCCAGACAGTGAAAGATAAATGTTTTCTCTCGCCTATGTATAATATATTTGAACTTTCAGGTATGTGTGTTTCATTTGGAATATCCATAAAGAGCAGAAAAATGCAAATGGTCCATAGTGTGGGACAATCTAGGAAAAGGAATTGGAAAACTATGGTACTGCGGGTTAAAACGGAAATACTAGAGTAAGAAGGTTTAAATTTCCGTGGAAGAAATGAGGTTAAGGAAAACAATGGAATATAGGGAGGAATAAGTAATATTAAAGATGTTTTGAAAAAAATCAAATTATATATATATATGAGTTACTCACATATGAGTTATCTTATAGCAGGAGAACAATGGCCCTAGTAGACCAAAGAACAACAAATTAAAAATCCACGTCAGTGTCAGGAATGAGTGTGGGGCAGTGATCTGGCAGGCAGTCTGGCTCACTGGTTGAGCACAGGCAAACTCTGGGAGACCCCGCGAAGTAATTCGTAAGGGACTGGAAATGTTATGCCAAGGCTCCCAAGAGACCTTTTAGCTCCATATCCCACCCCAGGAGAGGTGTGGCCACACAGCCCCAAGCCATCCCAGTGTTAGTGAGACACCTAGAGGCTTAGCCACGCCCATTCCCAGTTACTATATCTGCCCCGCCTTTCTGAGAGACTGGGGAGGTACAGTTCCATTCATGCCACTTTCCACATATGAAAATAAATGTCTTAGAATTATAGGCTGTCTCTCATCTGGACCCACCGTGGGAAGGAAGGGATCTGGCCCTCAATTAATGAGCCACAGCTAATCTCTTGCTGAGGGAACCCCATTGCTCCTAGACAATACCCATTCACCCAAACCTAAGCAGTTAGCCTGCCCAAAGCAGTTGGCCTGGCAGGAACCCCATCTATGCTCCAGCTAACCCGTCTGCGGCACCCTACGGTGACTGCAGTGCCCTGGGCTAGAGAACCCACAGAGATGGCTGGCTGCCATGCATTCCCCAGGAATGGCCACCTCCTCTACCCACCAGCAGGGCCCACAGAGGCTTTGCACAGCCCCAAACATGCCCATCGGACTGTGTGGGAAGATATGTGGCCACTTCCTACATGTCCTGTCCCACCCAGAGCCGCAGCACCCTGGGACAGGCACGTGAGGCTTCATTCTACTGCACCAGGGTTGTTCCCAACAAATGAGTTCCTTCTTTTGGAGTTGTAGGTCACTACTGTCCCTTGGCCCTAGGTAATACAAGCTATTTCCAGTGTTCTTGGTTATCCTCCAAAACTTGATGGTAAGATCCTATTGCTAATGATGCCACATACTTAAATCATAGAACATGGTGAAATTAAGAGGGCAGTGAACTGGAAGCTTCATCCCTACTGGTTTACTTTTGTTGTACTGGAAAATACTATGCATGGTGCCAAATATTCATCAGTGAAGCATGCAAATTAAAATATTGCTGGCCTTGAAAGACATGCCCACTGGCACAGTAGTGACATGGTATCATGGGAGAAACCAGTCACTTTTGAAAAATTGGATTCAAGTGTCATTTGACATGAAAAAGCTCATACCAGGTACCATTGTTTGTCTAAGAACCTACGGCTTGATAGTACTCAGACTCTAGGGAAGGACCTACCACTATTGTGTTACTAAATGGACATAGTACCTAACCTATTTATCATTATACCTATAGATGAACACATTTCACAGCCTAAGTCACCACAAGACAAGTAAAATATAAATGCATATTATGAAGAAATATCTTCAATGTGTTTTAAGGTTTAATAAGACATCTGTTATATTAATTCAAAACTTAAGAAAAAGCATAGCTTATGAAGAAGGAATTTTTAAAAAGAAATACACATGGCCAAGAGAAGGGCAGGGAGGAAAATGAGACACTCTGTGCTAGTTAGCTGTCTTCATCACCATGACAGAATGTTTGAAATGAACAACTTAAGGCAGGGGTATTTATTTCTGATTATAATTTCAGAGGATTCAATTCTTTATGAATGGGAGTACATGGCAGAGTAAAAACTCACTCCATGACAGACAGGAAACAGAAAGAAAGCAGTAATCGTCTTTTCTTTTATTTTTTTCATCTTTCTATATCTAGGTCCAGCCTAAAAGATGGTTACAACTGCCAGTTTCATGAAGAGTCTTTACCCCCAGTTACTATCCCTTTAAAAGAGCTCTCATAGACACACACAAAAATGTACTCTACTAATCTCTTTTCAGTTAAGCTGGAAATCAAAACCAACCATCATAATTTTCCAATAAACCAAGAGTGGGTTGTATTTCAACCCCTCACTGCATTCACATCTAGTTACATTATGGATAAGCATTCTCCTGTATCACTATCAGAACTCCATAAATGCATAGGTGGTGTGGTAGGAAGAACTCTCAAAACAAAAAAATAATGTATTGCACATATCTTGCAGAGTTTTAAAATCAAAGTTTTCTCAAAATAAGATGCAGCATTATGAACATTTTTTGAAATGTCCAAAATAATAAAAAATTGCAAGTACCCAAATTAATAGGAAATTAATTAAATGACAAATGGGAGGGTGTTCAAGTATATTCACTATAGAACACCATGAAAACTATGTTCCTCATATATCATATGATTATAAAAATTATATATTTGTATAATAATATGCTATAAACAACTTTACTAGCAGAATGGCAACTAAGAGGAAAAGAAGTACCAAAGGCATTATTAACAAATATTAATTTATTTATGACAGTTACATTGATTTAAAGTTATAATTTATAGGACTTTAAATATAATGCAAATAAACATGTATATGATTTTATTGGTTATTTTCTTTATTTACATTTCAAATGTTATCTCCCTTCCCAGTTAAACCCCCCTATCCCCTGCTCCTCCCCCTCTCTCAATGAGGGTGCTCCCTCACCCACCCTGCCCCTCCCACCTCTGTGCCCTAGCATTCCCCTAAGCTGGGTCATTGAGCCTTCACAGGACCAGCAGGTTCCCTTCCCATTGATGCCAGATAAGGTAATCCTCTGCAACATATGCAGCTGGATTCATAGGTCCCTCCGTGTTTACTCTTTACTTGGTAGTTTAGTCCCTGAGAGCTTTGAAGGGTTTGGTTGCTTGATCTTGTTCTTCCTATATATAATACGACCATGACAACATGACTCTTCTAGTTTCATTACTATTGCTGTGATAAAATATTTTGACAAAAAGCAATGTTGAAGAGAAAGGACATCAGTAAAGGAAAGTCACTGCAGCAGGAACTAGTCACATACATCCCCAGTCAAGAACAGAGAAATGTATAGACATGCTCACTTGCTTATTTGATAGTGCTCAGCTTGCTTTCTCTAGTCATAAATGTCAGGAACCCCTCTTGCCTAGGATACAATACCACCCACGGTGGGTTTTGACCTCCCACATCAATTAACTTAATTAATAAGTCCCCCATAGACATTCCCACAGAACCATCCAACGTAGACAATCTCTCATTGAGACTCTCTGACTATGGTCTGAGTTATATGGGCTGATCGAAGAAGAAGAAATAAGCTCACTCCAGAGTATAACTGGGGTCCTGAGGCAGCAGGAGGAACAGTTGTGATGAACTGAACCTTGAACAGCTGCACAGAAATATATATATTGATTCTTAAACAAAAGTTATTTTTTAGATAAAAGAAGTTCCTCATACCAAAGCCCCTAATCTAGTCTGTTTGGTGAAGAAGAACATCACACCCCTCCCTCTTTAGTACTTATTGTGGACTGTTTGCAATACTCAATAACTCAACACATTTCAGGTGTGCCAGCGCCATTTTGTTACCAAATCATGCAAAAGTTGTAAAGCTCCTTCAAAAAAACAATTCTCTGAATAACAGAAAATAATCACTGTTTTCTACAATGATTTCTTCAAGGTCAAAGTACTTCTACAAAAGAACCATTTATTCTGATGTCTACCCTAGGTACAGTGAAAAAACAACTATCCATTCTAATGTTTAGGTTAGATATAAAGATTCTACTAGAATTTCACTATAACTCTCTTCCGAGGTGATTCTAGATTTCGTCGGGTTGACAAAAAAAGTGTACTATCACACTGACAAAAGTATTTCAATACCCACATACACATATGTATATGAAAAACACAAAAGAAGCATACCAATTTTGCTGGAGATGCCCTTTCTAACAGGATGACTAGGCATGTTCCTATACTACATGTCTTTTTATTATATTTGACTTTGAATTATTTTACAATTAGAATACAAAATATTGAAAAATAAATGTTATGCTATATATTTCTAATAGACAAGACATGGTTAGCATTTCATTTAGCTTTGGGAGAATATTACTGAAGGAATAGGCTTGCTTTTATTTGACCTCAGGGGTTCCATTATAGAATTCACACTTTTCTTACATAACATTAGCCAAGCAAACGAGTATATGCTGCAGGCAAAATGGATAAGTTCTATTATTAAACAATGATATTGTTCCCTTGTAATGCTACCATGAATTACTTCTCAACCCTCATAGCCATCTCCACATGAGTAGTAGTTCATTAACTAGCCTAAACTTTGCAGAGACTGCCATGATTGGACATTGGGCCCAGGAAGTCTGGCTATAGGACTACTTTTGTAACCCTTCTCTCTATCTCCCCTATCTCTTGTGTCTTTTGTGGTGTTTGCTACCTTTAGAGCAGCTGGGTGTCTTCAAGATTAAATCAGTGTTATCCAATCATGTGTACCCTTTAATATACTCAGGCAGACTCAGAACTCTACAAGCCATGCATGATGTTGTATTATACTCACTGTACCCTTTGCAGTCGCTCTGTGAATAGAGTCAAGCACACCTTGCCAGTTGTTCTGTTGGTGATCTTCCATTTTATTGATTCTCTAGCAGCCATGCTTCATTCAGAGTGACAGTAAGTACTACCTGACTTACTCTTTTGTTGCAGAACATCAATATTGATCTCTTTCCCAGTTCAGTGCTCCTAATGTGATTGAGTATTCACTGCTAGTCTTGACTGAAAATATGATATATGATAATAGCATTAATCAAATCCATAAAATATCACAAATTCTGCAAAAGACAAAAATCTCTATGATATGAGGGGAGGGTTGTGATAAAGACATTCTTTTCAGGAATGAGCATTCTGGTGTCTCATTTCCTGTACATTGTACAGCTGTGAATCTCTAATTATATACTTCAAGAAGAAACTTCTCTGATAAGGGTTGAGTTATACAATCAGTGATCTATGGGTATAATCATATGTCATTGGAAGTCATTTAATGTTACATCCTGTAGCAGGATAATAGTAGAAGATATTTCCCAGGGATCATGACCAATTGAGTTTCATGTTCTTTACCTCACTCACAGTGTAAAATATAGGTTCCATCTCATGGAGTGGGACTTAAATCCAATTTTAAAAGTGATTAGTCATTCCAGTAAAAATTGTTCCATATTGCAGCTGTAGTTATAGTTTGCAGAAAGGTCATTATTGTAGCTGAAAAAGGTAATATCTTGGAGAGACTGATACATGTGTAGCACCTTCTAGTGCTTTGAACACTATCCAGTTAGGGGAAAGCTTTCAGTTGTGTATCATGTATATTTCTCCTTGATCTAGGCTATAAGAAGTAATGTCTTCAGCAACTGGATCCTATTATCACACTCTGGAGGGTAACTAATATCACTGTCTATGGCCTATAATGTTTAGGAGGTATATAGAAACCCTTGGGTCAACCAATCAAAAAGATGGAATCTGTTACATCAGTTGGTGTAGTGTCTTCCTCAGTGTAATCTCCATTTAAACTCTTTTGTATAGATGAGTCTATTTTATGAAGCTTTACAGTAGATGGCATCCAAATGGCTTCTCAAAAGGATCTTTCCTGGAAGATCCTCTTCTCCCTCGTCCCTTACATGAGCTCTGCAGTTAATCTAATATTATAGGTTAATATATCTACATATGAAAGAAAACAATCAATGTTTGTTTTTCTACATTTTGGTTATCACACAAGATGACTGTTTCAAGATCCAACCAATTATCTGCAAATTTCATTTTTCTTAACAACTGAATATTTTATTGAGTAATATACCACATTTTCATTATCTGGTTATAGCTGATGGACATGAAATCTTTTTCCAATTTCTTGCTCTTATGAGTAGAGTAACAAAGACTATGGATGAGCAAGAATCTCAGTAGTAAAATGCAGAGTCTTTGGATATATGTCAAAGACTAGTACAGCTAGACCTTGTGGTTGATCAACTGTCAACTTTTTGTGGAACTTCTGCAATGATTTTCATAGTGACTGTAATATGTTGCACCTAACAGCAATAACCTTCTTTTTCCCCCAATTCTTGGTCACCATGTGCTGATAATTGTTTTCTTAATCTTGACTATTCTGATTGGAACGAGATAAAATATCAAAGTACTTGCAAATTTACATTTCCATGGTGAATAGAGATGTTAAACACTTCTAAAATGTTTCTTGACAATTTCTGTTTCATCTTTTCAGAACTCTTTGCTTAATTGTGTACCCTATTTTTAATTGGGTTATTTATTTTCTTCATATTTAAGATTTTGAGAAGCATGCCTTTGTATAATCTAGATATTAAGCCTTTGTCAAATATGTAATTGATAAGGACTTTTGTCCTGTTATATAGATTTCCTCTGCTCAAATGAGGATGTCCTTTGCTGAACATTTTTAGCTTTATAAGATCCTACTTATCAAACATTAGTCTTAATGTTTATATTCTCAGGAAGTCTTGTTCCTGTGCCACTGAGATGAAGACTGTCCCTCACTTTGTCTTCTATCAGATACAGGGTATTTGGCCTTAATCTGAGATTCTTGATCTGTTGGAGTTAATAGGTGCAGATCTATTTTCCTTCTTCTACATGAAATTATTTAGTTTAACCAGTAAAAATTGTTGAAGATACCGTTGCTTCCCTAGTGTGTAAATTTGTCAGATTATTATTAAATATTATTCCCTAGTGTGTATATTAAGATCAGATTATTTCCATAGGTTCTATAGTTTTTTTCTAGTCTTCAATTGGTTTCTGTTGATCAGCATGTCTGTTTCTATGGCAAAACTATACTTGTTTAATACCTGTATCTCTGTAGTACTATCTAAAATAAAAAATGGTGATACTTCCAGAAGGTCTTTTACTATTCATGATTGTTTTAGCTATCCTGAAGTTTTGGGTTTCCATATGAAACTTTAGATTATTCAATTTGTGTGAAGAATTGTGTTGAAATTTTGATGAGAATTGTACTGAATACATAAATCGCTTTCGATAAGATGACCAGTTTCACAATCCTAACTCTACCAACCATGATCATGGGAGAACTTTCAATCTTCAGTTGACTTCCATTCCTTTTTGTATGTCTTAAAGTATGTATTATACAATATTTTCACTTGCTTAGTTATTTTTTTGAATAACTATTTGTTTATTTGTGAAAGATACTACTACCCTGATTTCTTTCTCAATGTGTTCATAGTTTTTATATAGAAAGGTCACTAGATTATGTGTGTTAATTTTATACCTCCCTCCTTTGTAGAGAGTGTTTATCAACTGTAGAAGGTTGTTGGCAGAGTCTGTAGGGGGTGATATATAAAATCATATCATGAATACTTACATCATTCCTATTTCTATTACCTAATCCCCTTCAGTTATCTTTAGCTTAACTGCAACTTCAAGTGCTATATTTTACAGGTATTGAGAGAGTGAACATTCTTCTCGTGTTCCTCATTTTAGTGAAAATGTTTTGATTCCTTTTTCTCTATTTAGAATGATAATGGCTTGCTATAAATTACCTTTATTATGTTGAGACATGTTCCTTTGAGCAATCTCTCAAAGAGTTTCATCATGAAGAGATGTGGTATCTTGTCAAAAGCCAACTAATTAGTTCACCCTGTGATTTTTATCCTTTAGTCTGTGTTATAGATTATGCTTACTGATTTAGTTACATTGATTTATATACTTTGCCATAGATGAAGCCAACTTGATCATGCTAGTCTTTTTTACATATTTTTAATTTTAGTTTAAAAGTATTTTATTAAGAAGTTTTACATCTATATTCATAGGAGATATTGGTTATAATTTTCACTATTTTGTGTCTTTGTGAGGTTTTGGTATCCAGATAGTACTAGCTTCATAACAATAACTTGAGAGTGTACTTTTAGTTTCTATTTTGTAAGATAATTTGAGGAATATTGCCACTAGTTCTTCATTAAAGATCTGGTAGAGTTCTCTACTGAATCATTCTGGGCTCAGAAGTTTTTTACTTAGAAGATTTTTGATGATTGTTCCCACTTCACTAGGAGTATGAGTCTCTTTAAATTACTTATTTTTTCCTAGTTTAATTCTAATTCAGTAGGTCATATATTTCAGAAGGTTCACTTGATTCTTTTAAGTTCCCAGGTTCATGGGCTACATATTTTTAAGATCTATCCTTGTGTTTCTCTGAATTTTTACATTTAAGAAGAGATAAGAAAGGTTATTAGTATACTTAAGTTGAATTAAAGCATAATAAATGCCGCACCCTCTCTGAAAGCAACCTTAACTTTGAATAGAAAATAATTCAATAAGGAAGACACATTCTGCACAACTTGAAAATTCTTATGATTGATACCAAATATTGAAATTTATACAGAGAAATATCTAGAAACTAATAGGGTTATTTATTTTGTTCTGACCTTATGTATTCCAAGCACATACAATATATCTGAAACAGAGTTGGTTCTACAATTTATAATTATTGAATAATTTAGCTAACTTAATGCTAATATATTTATATTCTGGGACTGGTGTTGAAATAATTTGCCATTTGACTTTTAAGGAATCTCTCAATCTTTCTCCTTCCTCCAAACATCACAAAGCTTAAAGTATGATTTATGGATCAAAAAAGTAGAAGTTATGAAATTATAAGGAGTAACAATATTACGAGTTTGCAGGATTGATTTGTGTGCTTAAGAACATTTAATATTTTGAGCTTTAGCTTTAATTCAATAGTCACAAAATACTTTTTGTAGTTTTACTTGTCAAGTAGCTTAAGATACAGAAAATATGCCAATTATTCATACAAATGAAGATTTTTTTTCAATGCAGTTAAGTTTGAAGGACAGGAAGGCATGAAACTTTAAATAAATGAAAATTAGTGAATAAAGGAGATTGATTCACATATTTAAGAGAGTAGCAAATGCCATATCTTAGTTACACTTTTTTTTTTTTTTGCCATGACAAAACATCATGGCCAAGGTAATTTACAAAGAAAGCATGTATTTAGGAGATTGCTTAAAGTCTCAGAAGGTCATTACATGACCATCATGACAGGGAACATGGTGGGAAGCTAGCAGGCATGGTGCTAAAGCAGTACCTGAGAGTGTATATAAAATCAACAACCACAAGCAAGAAGGAGAGAGTGGCAAACTTAGAATGGTAAAAATATTAAAATCACCAAGCTTAGCCTCAATAACACACTCTTTCCATCAAATCCACACCTCCTCTAGCAAGGCCACACCTCTTCTCACCAGGCTACACTACCTCTAACAAGGCCACAGCTCCTCCACCAAGGCTACAACTCATCTAACAAGCTCACAATACTTCCCTAAAAAAATTCTACCAACATGGGACTAAGTATTTAAGCATGTGTGTCTATGGGGACCATTCTTATTCAAATTAGCATACACATGCCAGTGTTAATTTCAAAAGGAATAATACAGTGTGCCACAGGGTGATGAAGTAGTAGAGTAACCAAATTAACAAAGAATGTTAAAGGCCAAATAAAAATAAAGAAGTAAATTCAACCAATGACCCTAGTTCTATATGAACAAGCTCCAACACAAAAACACAACATACATGAAAAGTCAAGCTAATCTAATTTATCCAACAGTTACTAAGTGTAAAATAACAGCCCTCCCAGTGAAAGTAAGTCAGATAAAATCCCAGAAAATGATCTAAAAGTAAGAATTTTAGTATATTCAAAGAACACAAAGAAGATAGTGTGTTGGGAAAAGCCCAAGACAACATAAATAAATGGCTAAATAAAATGAGAATATCAATACAGTATATAAAATAAGGATTCATTAAAGAGACATGAATAGTGGAGGAAAAGAAAACTGAACTACTGAAAGCAAACAAACAAACAAATGAAAGCAACCTAAATTAAATAAAAATTCCATAGAAGATCTCAATAAAAGAAAGGATAAGTGGAGGACATATTTGAGCTTCACTAAAAAACGAAAGAACTGCAACATTTCAGAAATGACTAAGGTAGTTGATAAGAAAATATGAGTGGGCCTTTCAAGATATGTGGGATACTATAAAAAGATCAAATCTAAGATTCA
Organism: Rhynchomys soricoides; assembly: GCA_019843965.1. NCBI lineage: Eukaryota > Metazoa > Chordata > Mammalia > Rodentia > Muridae > Rhynchomys > Rhynchomys soricoides. Next base: position 5,360,701 of record JADRCH010000087.1, on the reverse strand, counting down.
TAGGTATAAAGGAGTGAAATATATTTTCCAAAATCATAGAAAATATTTTTAGCAAAATTATAACATATAATTTCTAAATTATGGAATGCCTATCTAAATATCAGAGGCATTTAGAACACAACACAGAAGAGAACACTAAACATTTTTGCCTTACCACATAATAATTAAATTGTAGAATACTCAGAACAAGTAAACCATATTGAATAAACAAATCACATATAAAGTCAGGCCCATCAGAATAGCATTAAGTGTCTCAACAGAATTTTAAAAGGCCAAAGGACTTTGAACATGAGTTTACGTTTGGAAAGACAGCAACTACCGATTTTGACTATACCCTGTAAAGCTGCTCTTGAAGCTTTCGCAGTCATTCTTGAAGGATAAAGGAAGGCATTCCATGATGACAACATGCTGAAGAAAGTTATCTCTACTAACTCTGCCCATTCAAAGATGTGTGAAGTATTATTCAGACTGAGAAAAGACAAATACATTCAACATAGTGGGAAAGCAAGCCAGTTTTGAATAACAGTTAACCAAGAAAGGAACAAGAATTGCCAAATATTACAAAACCAAAATATCATAGGAAAATTATATGTCGTTCAATTAAGAACTGAAAATATTTATTGCCTCAACACTCCAAAGCAAAGGACACAGATAGGTGTGAGTAAGATGACTCAGTGGATAAAAATGCTTTCAAGCCTTGCAAGCTTAGGTAAATAACACAAGACCTCAAAAGAGGATCAACTCTTCATACCTCCACATGATAAACATATGATGATGACAGATGATAGATAGATAGAGAGATAGATAGATAGATAGATAGATTATATATATATAAAATTATGTATTTGAGTCTGGCAGGCTCACAGTGAATATATGAATGTGATGAATAATTCAACTGAAGACAGTAACTTCTGCTCTTCCACATCATATATACACACACACACACACACACACACACACACACATAGATTCACATATAAAGGGATGAATAAATAAAAATTTAAAGTTTGCAAGACACAAATTAACAGATTGGATTAAAGGGCAAGATGCACCTACTTCTTGACTAAAAGAAAGGCACTTCATTTGGAGAAAAAATAGGCACTGTATTTGGCCAAAAGGAATGGAAAAAAAGCATTCTTAGAAAATGACCCAAAGAAACAAGAAGGTATATTGATTTTCTAAAATCTGACAAATAGATTTTAGTCCAAAACATTTCAAAAAAGGACTAAAAAAAATCACTTCGGGTACTTAAGAGTACATTACTAGTCTAGATATGTATTCTTCCAACACAGGTACATCAAAATTATAAAGCAAACGCTGTTAGAGTTAAAGTTGTAAATGAACCCTAGGTCAATAGTACTGAAAGACATGTATACCATTTTCTCTAAAACTCAGGAAACACTGTGGCAGTATGGGCCAAAATAATAGGGAAAAGGGCTATGTCATTATATCTTCTGGTTATGGCACAACCATTGTGATCATCTCTGCCATATGGCTACCTATACTACAGCTACAGAAGACTGGGCCTGTTCATAGTCAATCATGGACTGGAGAAGATTCCACAGGATTCCAAGTGGTGAGTTCTTGACTGCTGATAGATTGTGGAAGGGCAGAATTTACTGTCTTCAGTTGAATTATTCATCACATTCATATATTCACTGTGAGCCTGCCAGACTCAAATACATAATTACAAACTCCTGTTCACACAGCTTTTCCTGTTAAGCTTAGTAGGTCAAAAGACAAAAATACTTGAATGTGGAAAAAGACTTAGGGAAAAGAAGGGATGGGAAGGAGATAAGAGAAGGTAGAGAATGAGCACAATCCGAATACATTATAAATGTATGAAATTCTCCAAGAACAAATCTAACAAAGTTATTACAAGTGAGCTATGACACTGAAAACAAATTTCTCAAAAAAAGAAGCACAAATGGTATATATATATATATATATATTTCAACATCCTTAGCTATCAGAAAATTGCTAATTAAAATTACTTTGAAATTCCATCTTAGGCCAGTGGAAATGGCCAACATCAAGAATACAAGTGAAAACAAATGCTGGGGAAAGAGAAATGCTAACTCACTGTTGGTGGGAATGTAAGCTGTTATAGTCACTGTGTAAATCAGTGTGAAGATTTCTTAAACAACTAAAAATAAAACTTTTATTATTGCTCAACTACAGTACTTCTGGGGATGTACTCAAAGATCTCCACACTATCACAGAGACATTTGCTCATCCATGTTTAGTCCAGCTTTGTTGATTGTAGCAAGTAAATGAACCAGCCTCAATGTAAATCAAAAGAAAAACGTATTCTTTAGATGTGATGCGCATATACTTGGATCTATTTAACAGTAAAGAAAAAATGAAATTATGCAATTTTCTAAAACGTGAATCGTGCTGGCAAATATATCAACTAAGGTAATTCGGGGAAAGAAAAAAAAATTCCCTCTCATGGGTGAACTGTAGTTTCCATTTTCTTCTACATGCATGGGATAGTAAGAAGATGGGTGGCAGTAAACTAAAAAGTGCCCTAGGAGAGAGATGAAAATTATTTTGTGCAGAAAAATCAACCTATAATTGAGTCTCAACAAATGTTATCTGTATTTATTTAAAACTTGAAAAGTCATGCACATTTATTAGATACAGCTGATTATTGAACATACTGTTAGGCATCACTGCTCACGTTCACTTCAGCTATGTTCCTTCTTCTAGGAGGAGTACTTCTAAGAACATTGTGGAGTTATATCTGCACATATCTACACCTTTACCTGTTTCCATTGAGTTTCACTTTTGTTTTGATGCCTTCAATCTTCAATTGAAACAAACAAACAAATAATATAAATAAAATGGTTATAAGACTCTACCCATTTCTCCCTTCACAAACAGGACTCTAGGTAACTATCCTAATCCCATGTAGAACTGACTCAGGAGACCCAAGGATAGCAGTAAGCTAGTTTGTGCAGGCAAGTTTGCTTCCCTTTTGGAATGGTATCCATTTCTTCTATAGCTGTGGTGGCAGACCTTCACATTCAATTCTTGGTTCCCAAGGAAATAGAGACTGGGCATGAAGCTTATTTTAAAATTCTAAATCCTAAGAAGATATAAATGGAGTTGCCCTATGCTTATAGGTTTTTGAAAGTTCATAAAATATTTATCTATCCAAGGTAATAAAGATGTGAGTATCTATCTCTCTCTCTCTCTCTCTCTCTCACTCTCTCTCTCTCTCTCTCTCTCTCTCTCTGTGTGTGTGTGTGTGTGTGTGTGTGTGTGTGTGTGCTGACTTTTGGTATGTTATATGACTCTTCAACTTATAACTTGTTTGTTTTAGACAGGGTCTCTCATCACATCTAGAGCTCACATTTCATGCTATACTGGCTAGCGAGTGAGCACGCAGTACTTTCTTTCTCTACCTCTTCAGCAATGGGACAAAAACTGTACACCACCACACTTGTATGTATTTGGGTTCTAAAGTTTGTTGCTCACACTTGCACAGCAAGTACATTAGCCACCAAGTCATGTACACAGCCCTGTTTTAATGTTCACATTTAAGTTTCCATTCAGACTGATATTATTTATTTTTAGTTGTTTAAGAAATCTTCACACTGATTTACACAGTGACTATAACAGCTTACATTCCCACCAACAGTGAGTTAGCATTTCTCTTTCCCCAGCATTTGTTTTCACTTGTATTCTTTCTTGTATTTTTTCTTTACATCCTTCATAAAAGTCCATGTTTACTGTTTGATTAACAACTGTCCTCTTGACATAAACCATCAGTTGAAACCTTGAGAAAATACTTAGCTGTTTTCAAAATTGAACTTCCTGTGTGAGTGTTTTAGGTGAAAGGCATTAAGACAATATTAAGGAACAACAGGCCATCTTCAATAAAGAACACTGATGAATTACTTGCATGGGCGGATATATTCGATTTTCACTAAATTTCCAGTGAGACAGGTTCCCTCAAATACTACTATGTCACTTTTTAAAGATATTTTCACCAATTTCCATCTGTGACAGGAAACCTCTGCCTGGGCCACCAGGGCTCCATAGCCAAATAGTACCAGGAGAAAGCTAGCCTCACAGGAGTGTGGAAAAACCAGTGAGAGGGGGTAAAAGGACTAAAACTGCTCAGTGGAACTCGCAAGGAATCCTTGGTACACAGGAACTGAGGAACAGCCAAGAGTAAGGAACCTTCCGGTTTTCATCTGTGGCGGGAGACCTCTGCCTGGGCCACGAGGGCTCCGTAGCCAAATAGAGCTGGGAGAAAGATAGCCTCCCAAGAGTGTGGGCAAGCCTGTCTGCTCAGAGAGACCCACCTGGAATACCCAGGACACAGAGACTGAGGAGTAGGCTTCTGTTTTCTTTCAGTGGCTGGAGAACAGATCCTGTGACACAGGGCTCCATACTGAAATAGTGCCAGGAGAGAGTTGGATAATTTTCTAGACAGATAAGAAATACCAAAGTTATGTCGGGATCAGGTAAACTATCGAAAAAGTCCTATAACACCTAAAGAAATAGAAGCAGTCATTAAAAATCTCCCAATCTAAAAAAAAAAAAAAAAAAAAAAAGCCCAGGACCAGATGGGTTCAGTGCAGAATTCTATCAGACCTTCACAGAAGACCTAATACCGATACTCTTCAACCTATTCCACAAAATAGAAAGAGAAGGAACACTACCCAATTCATTCTATGAGGCCACAGTTACACTGATACCAAAGCTCCACAAAGACCCAACAATAAAAGAAAACTTCAGACCAATTTCCCTTACAAATATCAATGCAAAAATACTCAATAAAATTCTTGCAAACCGAATCCAAGAATACATCAAAACAATCATTCACCATGATCAAGTAGGCTTCATCCCAGGAATGCAGGAATGGTTCAATACCTGGAAATCCATCAATGTAATCCACTACATAAACAAACTCAAAGGGAAAAACAAAACCACATGATCATTATGTTAGATGATGAAAAAGCTTCTGACAAAGTTCAACAACCCTTCATGATAAAAGTCTTGGAAAGCTCAGGAATTCAAGGAGCATACCTAAACATAGTAAAAGCAATATACAGTAAACCAGTGGCCAACATCAAACTAAATGGAGAGAAATTTGAACCAATCCCACTAAAATCAGGGACTAAGCAAGGCTGCCCTCTCTCCCTATCTATTCAATATAGTGCTTGAAGTTCTAGCTAGAGCAATTAGACAACAAACGGAGGTCAAAGGGATACAAATTGGAAAGGAAGAAATCAAATTATCACTATTTGCAGATGATATGATGGTATACTTAAGTGACCTGTAAAACTCCACCAGAGATCTGCTACAGATGATAAACAACTTCAGCAAAGTGGCTGGATACAAAATTAACTCAAGCAAATCCTTGGCCTTCCTATACTTGAAGGACAAACAGGCTGAGAAGGAAATTAGGGAAATAACACCCTTCACAATTGTCACAATCAATATAAAATATCTCAGTGTGACTCTAACCAAACAAGTAAAATATCTGTATGACAAGAACTTCAAGTTTCTGAAGAAAGAAATCGAAGAAGACCACAGAAGATGGAAAGATGTCCCATGCTCATGGATTGGCAGGATTAATATAGTTAAAATGGCCATTCTGTTGAAATCAATCTACAGATTCAATGCAATCCCCATCAAAATTCCAACTCAATTCTTCATAAACTTAGAAAGAGCAATTCTCAAATTCATATGGGATAACAAAAACCCAGTATAGCAGAAACTATTCTCAACAATAAAGAGACATCTGGGGGAATCAGCCTCCTTGATTTCAAGCTATATTACAGAGCAGTAGTGATAAAAACTGCATGGTATTGGTACAGGGATAAGCAGATAGATCAATGGAATATAATTGAAGTACCAGAAATTAACTCACACACTTATGGTCACTTGATCTTTGACAAAGGAGCTAAAACCATCCAGTGAAAAAGAGACAGCGTCTTCAATAAATGGTGCTGGTTCAACTGGCGGTCTACATGTAGAAGATTAAGAAATTAATCCATTCCTATCTCCCTGTACAAAGCTCAAGTCCAAGTGGATCAAAGACCTTCACATAAAACCAGATACACTGGATCTAATAGTAGAGAAAGTGGGGAAGAGTCTCAAACACTTGGGCGTAGGGGAAATGTTCTTGAACAGAACACCAATGGCTTGTGCTCTAAGATCAAGAACTGACAGATGGGACCTCATAAAATTACAAAGCATCTGTAAGGCAAAGGACACTGTGAATAGTGCAAAAGGGCAACCTACAGATTGGGAAAAGATCTTTACCAATCCTACATCTGATAGAGGGCTAATATCCAATGTATACAAAGAACCCAAGAAGCTAGACTCCAGAGATCCAAATAACCCTATCAAAAATTGGGAAAGTGAGCTAAACAGAGAATTCTCAACTGAGGAAACTCGAATGGCTGAACATCCTTAGTCATCAGGGAAATACAAATCAAAATAACCCTGAGATTCCACCTCACACGAGTCAGAATGGCTAAGATCAAAAACTCAGGTGACAACAGATGTTGGCGAGGATGTGGAGAAAGAGGAACACTCCTCCATTGCTGGTGGGAATGCAAGCTGATACAACCTCTCTGGAAATCATTTGGCAGACCCTCAGAAAAATGAACATAGTACTACCTGAGGACCCAGCTATACCACTCCTGGGCATATACCCACAAGATGCTCCAACATGTAATAAAGACACCTGTTCCACTATGTTCATAGCAGCCATACTAATAATAGTCAGAAACTGGAAACAAACCAGATGTCCCTCAACAGAGAAATGGATACAGAAAATGTGATACATTTACACAATGGAATACTACTCAGCTATTAAAAACAACGACTTCATAAAATTCGCAGGCAAATGGATGGAACTTGAAAATATCATCCTGAGCGAGGTAACGCAGCCACAAAAGAATGAACATGGTATGTACTCACTGATAAGTGGTTATAAGCCCAAAAGTTCGAAATACCCAAGAGTTACCTCACAACTGTCGGACTGAGTGTGAGGTCCCAGATGGAGGAGTTGGAGAAGGGACTGATGGATCTGAAGGAGTTTGCAGCCCCAGGGAGGCAGCAACAGTGGCAACTGGCCTGACCCCTTGATATTCCAGAAGTAGCTAATGGAGGAGAAACCATTAATAATACAGCATGTTGGATTATTTTAAATGGAATTTTAAAATAATGTCATTGAAATATGATATATGGTTTAAAAAAAATAAAAAGTGATGAACAGCAATAAGAAAGTGTATCCAAATTAATCCTTTCCCCTCCAACTTTATTTTGTTTTTGGTTTTCACTGCAGCAATAACCCTGAGATCCTAAGTAAAACATCACCCTCCCATGCATAATCAGTTTCATTCATATGGTGTATTTGTCAGGGTTATACAGTAAATTAACTTATAGAATTATCTTCTCTATACAAAGAACATTTATTAGAATGATTTATAGGCTGTAGTCCAGCTAATCCAACAATGGCTGCCTACTAACAGAAGATCTAAGAATCCAGTAGTTGCACAGTTCATGAGGACAGATATCTCATCTGGTTTTCAGTGTATGCCACAGCGCCAAAGAAGTAGGCTTTTATGCCAATGAAGGAATGAACTTACTAACAAAAGAAGGGCAAGTAAACAAGAGCAAAAACTTCACTCTTCTATGTCTTTATATAGGCTTCCAGCAGAAGGTGTGGCCCAGATTAAAGATGGATTTTCTCAACTCAAAAGATCTGGATGAAAGGTGAGTTTTCTTACCACAAAGATCCAGATTAGAAGTGGGTCATGTTTATTCAAATTAAGCAAAATTCCCACACAGGTGTGCCTTCATTTGGGCATTTTAGTTAATTCCACATATATTCAAGTTGACAGTCAAAATGGCCATCACAAGTCTTGCTTCTTGTTAGTTTGATACACAATCCTATCTCCATATGTACTCATCAATTTCTAGGTGAAAATAATAACTAAGGCATAATACCACTTAAAGATAGTATAACTATATTATATATAATTCATATACATATTATAATTATATCTAACTATCTCTCATACAACCTCAAACACAGTATGAATTTGGAATAGCCATGTCCCCTTAAAAACATTTTTTTATATAACCTTTGATAATCTCTTAATTGGTGTTATATCACACAATAAAGAAATTGAGGAAAGAAAACACAAGTATCTGTATAACACATCCTTAGCAATACACAACAGAAACACTTTCATCAATTATAATCCTCTTTTTCTGGTCTCATGGTCTTAGCTGGTCTTTACTATTACCTTCCTCTACTACCCATTTTGCATTTCCTCTAAGCTCAGCAAGCACCTCAGCAAGTCTTGGCTCTTTCCCTGGAGAAGTAACTAATACCTTCATTCCAGACAGGACAGGTCTGTGCCCTTTGTAATCTAGCTTGGATTAAGTTGTAGTTTCCCACTGACTTTAATCACAGGACATGTTAGCACCAAGAGATGCCCTAAAGAATCTTCTGCACTCCAGACTTTTCTTACCATTGTGGAGAAGCAATCCAATTTACCCATAAATTCTGGATCAGTCACCCCTCCTAGCAATGTTATTCTTTTCTTAGCCTGTTTAGTGGAAGTGGTGGGTACAGGGAATGGGGGGGGGGCGTGCTTACAATACAGTGGAATGTTTGTTAAGGCTCCTGATAGGAGCAATCGTCCTGAAACCAAAAGTTCTAGCCAACAGAATGTTAGACTTCAGGAACAGAAAGCAAAAATTTTCCTAGTGGGTCACTAGGGTTGATAGTGAGTAGAACTATTCCCCTTTCCACCCCTTTGATTCCTGGACCATATTCAAAGGACATACCACCTTCTTTTGGCTCTGAATTCCACTTCCTACTTTGGGTGATGAAGTGGACCCTGAAATGGGTAGGTCAGCAGGATCTTTGTCTGGGCCAGCCGGGCGTGGAGTGTCGGGAGGGGGAGTGTCTTTCTTCTCCAAGGATTTCAGTGTTACAGCTCTTTTAGAAGATACTCAGTGAAACAGCTTGGGCATATGTTTTACTTAGGGTTGACAAGAACAAGAGTTATATAAACCTTGGGGAGAAACATGGCTTTTCAGTTGAATTTACATTAGTTGAAGTTTAAGGTACTGGGGATTCCTTGTTTACATTCTAGGTGTTTGCTGGGCTGGTTCTTCTCTGGAGAAAGGGAGTTGAACTTGTGATTTTGACAAGAATTAGGAGACATTCCTCAGGTAGAGGATTTTTTGGGGTCAGCCTCCCCAGATAAAGTAAGGCAGGGAAGAAGAAGCCCTGAGGAAAAGGTGAGTTCTTTAATAGCTGATTTCCCAACACCTTCAGGAGAACCCTGCTCCAGCCATCCAGACTGTTGCCCCCTAATTGACACTCTGTCCTTAAAAGGCCATTCCATCTTTTTTGAAGGTAGCAACAGTGTTTTACTCAGAAATTCCTGATGAAGAGTAACATGAATATTTTCTAAAAAAAAAAAAAAAAAAAAAAAAAAAAACGAGTAAATAAAGAGTGTAGGTTTAAGATTTCCAGAAGGATGGATTTATTCCCAAAGTAAGGAGCATGTACTGACAGGATTTACTTATTGGAAGTGGAAACTTAATTAGAGTTAACTGCACAATCCAGAAAGCTGTCAGACTTGAAGAAAGAGACAGGATCAAGACCCCAGTTAAAAAGAATGTTTTTGACATGGAGAAAGGTTCCTGGAAAATACTCTGCACAACTTGCAAGCTTACACTATTGGGAACTCCTTTTGAGTAATAATAACAATAACAACAACAACAACGATAAGGCAGTCAGACACTTTTCCTTCCAGGAATTAAATTCTGGAACGCAAGGATTGAGGTCCCAGGTATAATGGGTAGAAAAAGTGTGTCCTTTGAAGAACAATGCCAGTCTGCATCCTAGCCTCTCCCATTACATTAACACTCTGAAATATAACTTGGAAATACAAAGCTTAATTTACTCATCAATAAAACAGGTGTGTCTCTAGAGCCTTCATTGTCACATTGTCCTCTTGTCACTGAGTCACTCACTGAGTGCTTCTCACAGTTCTACTCCTCTTTCTTGGTTAACAAAACTGGTCTTATTTAAAGTCAACAGTTCTTAAGCCCTAGGTGTCCCATTTCAATCTGTCTTTCATAGGTAACACCTCCCCCCAGTTATATGTGCACTTACATAGAGAAAGGTACACACCCAATACTGGATCAATGGTCAATTGAAAGAGGACATGAGGCAGCCATTCCTGTCCAAGGTTGACAACATTTAAACATTCATGCTTATCAGGCTACAAGGCTGGATTTGTTTGTTTGCTTACTTCCTTACAGTCTTTAATATGGAACCCAAGGCCTCACGTATCCACATGCTAAACAAGTACCCAAATGATTCAGCTAGATCCCCAGCCCCAGAACTAGGCTTTTTGATTAAGATTTTGAGACTAGATTTAGCTTGGGCCTAAGAAATCAAAGCTTTGCATTTCTGTGGCACAGAGTGACTGGTTATAAGATAGTTATGTAATGTGGTAAGATATTAAGAATTTGTCTCCCAAACTATGCTTGTACCTAGTGGAAAAATGGAGTTTTTTCTTTGCTGTAGGATATAAAATGATAGAGGAAAAGTCTGAAGACAACCTACCCAAGGTCTCAATTGGCGGAGAGGAAAAATAGAACACATAATCAAGGAAGGCAGTTCCTGGAATTGTTTGGATTCCTGCTTAAAGCACTACATGACATCATCTGGAGTTCTCTATTTAATGAACTAATAAATATTTTTGATTTCTTATCTTAGTTTATGATCAAAAGACATCGAATATATAGCATAACCTCCCTCTGCAGTCTTTGAAAATATACAAGGCCTCAGTATATGGCCCCAGCTTGCTTGTAACTCATCAATCTAGCCTGGGCTGATATAGTGTTCATGACCCTCCTGCCTCAACATACTGAGTGCTGGAATTGCAGGAATGTGTCCCTGTGCCCAGTGTTCCATCTATACCTTCCCATTATGTTCCACTCATATGTTTATAGAAATATTAAGTCAACACAGATTGCAGAAAAGTCTACCATAGATAGAACAATTTGGCTCAAAGAGTTCTGTGTTCTAATCATCAAAATCTGTGAGGATATTCACTGAAATAATTTCTTTGGAAAGGTAATTAAGGACAAATACCTTGAGAGTCAGAAGATCAATGTAATCATATGAATCCTTGAAAACAGAGCAGAAAAAAAAAAAAAAGATAGGGCCAGTGATGAGATGAGCCAGGGATATAACTTACCTGCAATCCCAGCTGAGGTTGACATGTTAAAAGCTTTCAGCTAGCCTGAAACATATGCTAAGGTTGGAGATATAGATAAAGAAAATGGAGATGGAGAAAGGAAAAGAGATTCTGAGTCAAACCTGAAAGGAAGTGTATAATTAATAAAATATCCAATAAAAAATAATTAAAAATATTAATTTATCAAAGTCAATAAACTTGTTGTCTATAGAAAAAAAAAGTGTGCTCTCTAGAAACTGGGACTAGCCAAATAAGACATCAAAAAGGAAAGAGAAAAAAACACATACAATCTTTAAAACATATGGAACTGAATTCTGCTTCCGATCACCAGAATAAGCAGGAAGCATACTATTATCTGTACTCCAACCTCAAGAAAATCATCCCACTAACACCAAGTCTTCCAAGACCACATCAGAGATCTCCTAAAGATAAAACTCTTTCCTGGGTTGATTGTCATGACAGCAATAGAAAACTATTTTCATCACCACATCTGCTGGAAGAGTCAGATTGTACCATTCAAAAAATTTTGGAATATTTACCACGTGAATATGAAAGCACACCCACAGAAAATAGAGGACAAGAAATAGAGCCAACAGAAGTCAGTCTCAGAGAGGGCTGTGGTTTCTGGCTGACATGACAGTGAAAGTATGGCTTTTGTGCCATGAGCAGGCACAGGCAAGGAACATGTCAGCAGTGTTAGCCTTAGCATTGATCCAAATAATACACTAGTGTGCTGGTTGAGTTTTGTCAAATGGACAAAAAACTACTTATATCCGACACAAAAGAATCTTAATAAAGGAAATGTTTCAATCATATTGGTCTGTAGTCAGGTCTGTGGGGATATTTACTTGCTTAATAATTAAAGTAGAATGGTTCAGATCACTGTGGGCTGTACCAACCCTGGTGAGGTGGTCCTGGGCTTAATTTTGTTTTATTATATTTTTGGTACATTGTTCACATTTCAAAAGATTCCCCCTTTCCAGATCTCCCCTTTGGAACCTCAATATTCCCTCCCCATTCTACCTGCCTCTACAGGAGAATTCCCCCACCCAACCAACCACGCACCCCCTCTTGTCTTGCTTCCGTGGCATTTTCCTATACTGGGGCATCTAACACCCTCAGGCCCAAGGGCCTCTCCTTCCCCTGATGGCTAACAAGACCCTCCTCTGCCACATATGTGGCCAGCACCATGGGTCCTTCCATGTGTATTCTTTGGTTGGTGATCCAGTCTCCTGGAGCATTGGGAGGTCAGGCCAGTGGGCACTGTTGCTACCTCCATGGGGCAGCCAACTCCCACAGCTCCTTCAATCCCTTCTCCAACTCCTCCATCTGGGACCTCACACTCAGCCCAATGGTTGCTGTGAAGTGATTCTTGGGTATTCCGAACTTTTGGGCTAATATCCACTTATCAGTAAGTACATACTGTGTTCATTCTTTTGTGACTAAGTTACCTCACTCAGGATGATATTTTCAAGTTCCATCCATTTGCCTAAGAGTTTCATGAATCCATTGTTTTTAATAGCTGAGTAGTATTTCATTGTGTAAATGTACCACATTTTATGTATCCATTCCTCTGTGGAGGAACATCTGGGTTGTTTCCAGTTTCTGGCTATTATAAATATGGCTGCTATGAACATAGTGGAGAATGTTCTTTATTACATGTTGGAGCATCTTCTAGGTTTATGCCCAGGAGTGGAATAGCTGGGTCCTCAAGTAGTATTATGTTAATTTATCGGACAGTCTGCCAAACTGATTTCCAGAGAAGTTGTATCAGAATGTAATCCCACCAGCAATGGAGGAGTCTTCCTCTTTCTCCACATGCTCACCAATGTCTGCTGTCACCTGAATTTTTAATCTTAGCCATTCTGACTGGTATGAGGTGGATTCTCAGGGTTATTTTGATTCTCATTTCCATGATGACTAAGGATGTTGAACATTTCTTTAGGTGTTTCTCGGCCATTCAAGTTTCCTCAGTTGAGAATTCTCTGTTTAGCTCTGTTCCCCCTTTTTTGATAGGGTTATTTGGATCTCTGGAGTCTAACTTCTTGAGTTCTTTGTATATATTGGATATTAGCCCTCCATCGGACTTAGGATTGGTAGAAATCTTTTCCCAATCTGTTGGTTGCCATTTTGTCCTATTTACAGTATCCTTTGCCTTACAGAAGCTTTGTAATTTCATGAGTTCCCATTTGCCAATTCTTGATCTTAGAACATAAGCCATTGGTGTTCTGATCAGAAACTTTCCCCCTGTGCACATGTGTTGGAGACTTTTCTCTACTTTCTCTTCAGTGTATCTGGTTTTATGTGGAGGTCCTTGATCCACTTGGACTTGAGCTTTGTACAGGGAGATAGGAAGGGATCAATTCACATTCTTCTACATGCAGACTGCCAGTTGAACCAGTACCATTTGTTGAAAATTCTGTCTTTTTTCCAATGGATGGTTTTAACCCCTTTGTCAAAGATCAAGTGACCATAAGTATGTGGGTTCATTTCTGATTCCTCAACTCTATTCCAGTGATCTACCTGCCTGTCCCTGTACCAATACCATGAGGTTTTAATCATTAGTGCTCTGTAGTACAGCTTGAAGTCAGGGAGGCTGATACCCCCAAAAGTCCTTTTATTGTTGAGAATAGTTTTTGCCATCCTGGGTTCTTTGTTATTCCAAATGAATTTGAGAATTGCTCTTTCTAAGACTATGAATAGTTGAGCTGGAATTTTGATGGGGATTGCATTGAATCTGTAGATTGCTTTCCGCAGGATGGCCATTTTATCTGTATTAATCCTGCCAATCCCTGAGCATGGGAGATCTGTTCTTGAGCATGGGAATCTTGAAGTTCTTGTCATACAGACCTTTCACTTGTTTGGTTAGAGTCACACCAAGATACTTTATATTGTTTATGACAATTGTGAAGGGTGTCATTTCCCTAATTACTTTCTCAGCCTGTTTATCCTTTGAGTATAGGAAGGTGACTGATTTTCTTGAGTTAAATTTGTATCTGGCTACTTGCTGAAAGTGTTTATCAGCTGTAGCAGATCTCTGGTGGAGTTTTACAGGTCACTTAAGTATACCATCATATCATCTGCAGATAGTGCTATTTTGATTTCTTCCTTTCAAAATTGTATCCCTTTGACCTCCTTTTGTTGTCTAATTGCTCTAGCTAGAACTTCGAGTGCTATATTGAATAGATAACGAGAGGGTGGACAGCCTTGTCTAGTCACTGGTCTTAGTGTGAATGCTTCAAGTTTCTCCCCATTTAGTTTGATGTTGGCAACTGGTTTGCTGTATATTGCTTTTACTATGCTTAGGTATGGTCCTTGAATTCCCAACCTTTCTAAGACTTTTATCATGAAGTGATATTGAATTTTTTCAAATTCTTTTTCAGCAACTAATGAAATGACCACATGGTTTTATTCTTTGAGTTTGTTTATGTAGTGGATTACACTGATGGATTTCTGGGTATTGAAACATCCCTGCATCCCTGACATGAAGCCTATTTAATCATGGTGAATCATCGTTTTGATGTGTTCTTGGATTCGGTTTGCAAGAATTTTATTGAATATTTTTGCATCGATATTCATAAGGGAAATTTGTCTGAAGTTTTCTTTTATTGTTGGGTCTTTGCGATGTTTTGGAATCAGTGTATCTGTGGCCTCATAGAATGAATTGGGTAGTTTTACTTCTGTTTCTATTTTGTGGAATAGTTTGAAGAGTATTGGTATGAGGTCTTCTTTGAACGTCTGATAGAATTCTGCACTGAACCCATCTGGTCCTGGGCTTTTTTTGGTTGGGAGACTTTTAAAGAAGGCTTCTATTTATTTAGGCATTATGGGACTACTTAGATGGTTTATCTGATCCTGACTTAATTTTGGTATTTGGTATCTGTCTAGAAAATTTTCCATTTCATCCAGATTTTCCAATTTTGTTGCATGTAGTCTTTTGTTGTAGGATCTGAAGATTTTTTGAATTTTCTCAGAATCTTGTTATATCTCCCTTTTCATTTCTAATTTTGTTAATTTGGATACTGTCTCTATGCCCTCTGGTTAGTCTGGCTAAGGGTTTATCTATCTTGTTGATTTTCTCAAAGAACCAGCTCCTGGTTTAGTTGATTCTTTGTATAGCTCTTTTAGTTTGTATTTGGTTCATTTCAGCCCTTAATTTGATTATTTCCTGCCTTCAACTCCTCTTGGGTGTATTAGCTTCTTTTAATTCTTGAGCTTTCAGGTGTGCTGTTAATCTGCTAGTATATGCTCTCTCCAGTTTCTTTCAGGAGGCATTCAGAGGTATTGAGTTTTCCTCTTAACATTGCTTTCACTGTGTCCCATAGGTTTTTGTATGGTTTACTTTCATTTTCAATAAATTCTAGGAAGTTTTCAATATCTTTCTTTATTTCTTCCTTGACCAAGTTGTCACTGAGTATAGCATTGTTCAGCTTCCATGTGTATGTGGGCTTTCTGTTGTTGCTGCCATTAAAGACCAGCCTTATTCCCTAGTGATCTGATAGGAGGTGTGGGATTATTTCAATCTTCTTATATCTGTTGAGGTTTGTTTTATGACCAATTATTTGATCAATTTTGGAGAAGGTACCATGAGGTGGTGAGAAGAAGGTATTTTCTTTTGATTTAGGATGAAATGTTCTATAGATAGCTGTTAAAACCATTTGGTTCAGAACATCTGTTAGTTTCACTGTGTCTCTGTTTAGTTTGTGTTTCCAAGTTCTGTCCATTGATGAAAATGGGGTGTTGAAGTCTCCCATTATTATTGTGTGAGGTTCAATGTGTGCTTTGAGCTTTAGTAAAGTTTCTTTTATGAATGTGGGTACCCTTGCATTCAGGGCATAAATGTTCAGAATTGAGAGTAATTCTTGGTAGATTTTTCCTTTAATGTGGATGACGTGTCCTTTCTTATCTTTTTGGATGACTTTTGGGTGAAAGTCAATTTTATCCCATATTAGAATGGCTACTCCAGCTTGTTTCTTGGAGCCATTTGCCTGGAAAATTGTTTTCCAGCTCTTTACTCTGAGGTACTGTTTGTCTTTAAAATGGAGGTGCTTTTCCTGGATGCAGCAAAACGCTGGGTACTCTTTATGGATCCAGTCTGTCAGTCTATGTCTTTTCATTGGGGAATTGAGTCTATTGATGTTAAGAGATATTAAGGAATAGTGATTGTTGCTTCCTGTTATTTTTGATGTTATATGTGTGTGTGGCTATCTTCTTTTGAGTTTGTTGAAAGATTACTTTCTTGCTTTTTCTTGAGTGTAGTTTCCCTCCTTGAGTTGGCATTTTTCTTCTATTATTCTTTGTAGGGTTGGGTTAGTGGAAACATACTGTGCAAATTTAGATTGTCATATAATATTTTGGTTTCACCATCTATGATTATTGAGAATTTTGCTAGGTATAGAAGCCTGAGCTGGCATTTGTGTTCTTGTAGGTTCTGTATGAAATCTGCCCAGGATCTTCTAGCTTTCATAGTCTCTTTTGAGAAATTTGGTGTAATTCTGATAGGTCTGCCTTTATATGTTACTTGCCCTTTTTCCCTTACTGCTTTTAATATTCTTTCCTTATTTTATGTATTTTGTGTTTTGACTATAATGTGACGAGAGGAATTTCTTTTCTGGTCCAATCTATTTAGAGTTCTGTAGTCTTCTTATATATTTATGTTCATCTCTTTCTTTAGGTTAGGGAAGTTTTCTTCTATAATTTTGCTGAAGATATTTACTGGTCCTTTAAGTTAGGAATCTTCACTCTCTCCCATACCTTTTTGTCTTCTCATTGTATCTTGGATTTCCTGGATGTTTTGGATTAGGAGCTTTTTGGATTTTGTGTTTTCTTTGACTGTTGTGTCAATGTTTTCTATGCTATCTTCCACACCTGAGATTCTCTCTACTATCTCTTGTATTCCATTGGTGATGCTTGTATCTATAACTCCTGATTTCTTTCCTAGGTTTTCTAACTCCAGTTTTGTCTTCCTTTGTGATTTCTTTATTGTTTCTATTTCTAATTTTAGTTCCTGGATGTTTTTGCTCATTTCCTTTGTGTGTTTGATTGTGTTATCCTGTAATTCTGCCTGTTTAATTATGTTTTCCTGTAACTCTTTAAGGGATTTTTGTATTTCCTCTTTAAGGGCTTACAGTTGTTTACCTGAGTTCTCTTGAATTTCTTTAAGGGAGTTATTTATTTCTTTCTTAACATCTTCTATTATCATCATGAGATCTGATTTTAATTCTGAGTCATGTTTTTTGGGTGTTTTTGGGTATTCAGGGCTTTTTGTGGTGGGAGAGCTGGGTTCTGATGATGCTACTTAGCCTTGGTTTCTGCTCCTTCTCTTCTTGCCCTTGCCTTTCTCCATCTGCTCATCTCTGTTGTTAGCTGTTCTTACTCTCTCTGACTGTGGTTTTCCTTTCCTACAAGCCTAGTTGTCAATACTCCTTGAAGACCAGTTTTCTCTGAGAGGAATTTGGGTTTGGAAAGCTGTGGTACAGGGTCAGTTCTGTGGTACAGACAGAAACCAGAAGGATCTTGTCCCCAGCTGTCCCTTGTTTCCAGTGTCCTGATGGCTCTGCAATGGTCTCTCTTGTTCCAGTGAATTTGTAAAGAAGTGATGGTCTTCCTGTGCTTGAAGGTGTGTAGGTACTCTTGGGATACCAGCTCTTTCCTGGCACACCAGCTCTTTCCTGGCACACCAGCTCT
>JADRCH010000087.1:5319788-5342740 GCA_019843965.1 Rhynchomys soricoides | reverse complement strand
ACCAGCTCTTTCCTGGCACACCAGCTCTTTCCTGGCACACCAGCTCTTTCCTGGCACACCAGCTCTTTCCTGGCATTATTTGAGAATGGTGCCCTGTGTCACAGGATCTGCTCCCTGGCAACCCAAAAAACCAGAAGCCCACAGGGATCTCCTCAGTCCCTGTGCCCTGGATATTCCAGGTGGGTCCCTCTGAGCAGACAGGCTTGCCCACACTCTTGGGAGGCTATCTTTCTCCCAGCTCTATTTGGCTATGGAGCCTTCGTAGCCCAGGCAGAGGTCTCCAGACACAAATGGAAAATAGAAGTCTCTTTCCCTTGGCTGTTCCTCAGTCCTTGTGTCCCAAGGATTCTGGACAAGTCCTGCTGAGCAGTGTTACTCCTCTCACCTCCTCTCACAGGCCTTTCCACATTCCTGGGAGGCTAGCTTTTTCCCAGCGTTATTTGGTTATGAAGCCCTGGTGGCCCAGGCAGAGGTCTAGTTTCTGGGTTTTATACCAAAGCATAATGAGAAAGCTCTAAGGAGCAAAACAGTGATCAATATTTGTCCATGGTCTGTATTTCAGTTCCACACTCCAGCATTGAGCTTCTGCCCCAACTTTTTTTCACAATGCACTGTAACCTGTAAACCAAAATAAGCATACTCCTCCATGAATTTCTTTTAGTTATGGTCTTTATCTAAACAATAGAAAGCAAACTAAGACAAAGAAAAGGGGGAGATTTGAGTCTAGAAATCCAGGCAGCATTGACTGGTGATGTAGGTATTTACCTCTATCCGTTAGTACCCATGGTAAAAGTCCAACAGCAAGTCCAAGTGTTGATATGGGAGGATGAGAACAATATCAGGAAAGCTGGCTCATATGGGATGTTGTGGGCATCAACATCAGCAAAGTTATAATACAAAGTTTCCAGACCAACACTAATGAAGGACTTGAGAAGTCAGCTCAAGAACTTTCGGATATTACACCAACCTGTCTCCCCCAGCACATGGGCACCCCTCCCCTCCTGGAAGAAACAGGTTAGAGAGCACGTAAACTGGAAGGGAGGCGCTGATTAAGCCCCTGCTACCTCATTCACTAAAGACTAATCAGTTTAAAAGTCGCAGTGTTCTGCCAATCACATTGTGCCTAATGGCTGCTGCTCTAAAAAACATATAAAAGGTCCCTGAATGGGCTACGCATGGTCATTCATTCTCCCACCATGGTGTGCAGGACAACCTCAGCATGCCGGATCAATAAATTCCTCTTGCATTTTGCATCAATCCCCACCTCCATGTGTTCACTCAGGGGTCTCTGGTAAGTTAAGGCTCCCCAGAATCTCACAGACTCTAAGTAAGCATTGTGGAGAAGGAGAAGGACAGCAGAAGGAAGATGAATAAGAGTGGATCTCATAGACTCATAGATTTGAATGCTTAGTTAACAGGGAGTGGCACTATTTAAAAGATTAGAAGGTGTGGCCGTGTTGGAAGAAGTATCACTGGGAGTGGCCTTTGAGGGTTCAAAATCCCAAGCCAGGTCCCAGTGTCCTCTTGTTGACTCCTGAGGATCCAGATACAGGACTCTCAACTACTTCTCCAGCACCTTGTCTGCCTGCCTGCCACAATCCTTTTTACATGATGATAATGAACTAAACTACTGAAACTGCAAGTAAGCACCAATGAAATGCTTTCTTTTATAAAAGTTGCTGCAATTGTGGTGTCTCCTCACAGCAATAGATTACAAGAGGCAGAAAAATTCAAAGCAGCATGAATTAAGAATTCTCTAGTGTGGCTACAGTTCTGCAATCGAATAATAGGACAGGTTCAATCCAGTTCCTATTTGCATGCTATCCTGACTTCAGGATGGTGTCTTAGAGGCCATATTGGCAACTGTTTCAAGGCTAATACCAAGTCTAATGGTGAGGAATTTGTGTTGCAATCACAGATACCTTTCAGACAATCAAGGAAAAGACTAAGGCCTTCAAAAGATATTCTTTGTGTCTAAATGTATCTGTGCTTTACAGGACTTTTCTCTGAGCTAAACTGCTACCATCTTCAAGAGTTCTTTCCATTCTGCAAAAGATCATCACAGTTGACTGTTTACTTTCCCTCATAGAAGGGGGTGTCCTTCAAAGGTCTTGGGGTCCTCACATGCATGTGAGTATCAAGACCCTCCCAGTTCTTCCTTGATTGTGTGTGGCCTTGGGGGTGGGGGGGTGAGTGGAAAGATGGAAGAAGAGGGTTCCATCTATATGCCATAGGAAGTCACCATACCTATGGAGGGTGGACATTCCAGTGTGGCTATTTTAAGGTCACCCATGCTTCTGTCTGCAACCCCTCTCCCATTGCCCTCTAAGACTAATATACTCATGGATTCCTCTAGATAAGCTTTGTCGACTTGTACTGCAATTTCACTTTGAGACCTTAGAAGAAGGGGTAGATGTTTCTATCTCTCCCAAGGAAGAAGGTTTTTAGCAATAAGCACAATGTCTGCTGAAGAGTGCTCATGAGAACAATGCTAGTTGAGTTTCATGTCCTTGAACAACATCCTCAAGAAAAGGAGATAAAGATTATGAAGTAGAAGTCTTGAGAAAGACAGCCTTGTTTTAGTCAAGGGTGGTATTCCCCACCAAATCATCCAAGCAAGCTGGTTTTTTTTTCTTGTTTTCTTTCTTTGATATAATGGGCTAGCTTTATATACTTGGAATTAAATGTTATATATCATCTGAAAGGTTACATTTGAAAAATTTTAGAACATCTGAATTATTCATTAAGCTTCAACGAGTACAGAAATCGGTATTAAGACACTTCTTGAACATTGATATAAAGTCGGTCAAACTGGAAACCATAGAAAAACTATTAATATTAGTGGTAATAAAAGGATTTATCAGAGCCTAAACTTTTTGTATTCAAAGGAATCAATAGGAATTAATACCATATTTTAAAATGTCATAATCTAAGGCATATTCTTTTCCTCATTAACACATAAGTCATGATGCCATTATCTGTTAATTATTATATGAACCTGACACTCATACATAGTCTTTCAGATAGAGCCAGGAGCCTCTTTGTACACAACTTGAAAAACGGCATTTCAGCTCATGCTTCTGCTGGGTGGCTGAGCTTGGGAATTTTGAAAGAAAATTGGATGTTTTTCTATATTTAGTTTATTTGTTTATCTTCCTCCATGCTTAATTGAGATATGAACAAAGATAATCTGATTTTTTATCTAGGAATCTGCATCCACTAAACAGAAAACATTGGCATGTCCCTTCTAACCCCCAGGGGTCCCTGAGTTTAATTGTTCTCTCATATAAATTATTCAGCAGTGAATGACAGTGCTGCCTTTCTTTAATAATTAAGAATAATTGTCATTTATAATTCTGAGAAATAGCAATCAGTGAGGTGAATAGTGTATAGTACCACTGTGTAGGGTTTTCTACTGCTTGATTACCTTAATAAATTAGGGCAAAAGTCAAAGGAACATTAAGCAAGTATTGTTATTAAATACACAAGGCATACTGAAACAAAAACATGTGGCTAAATTCTGCTTTTCTATGAATGCTTTTGATTCTTGGATTTCTGGGAAATTGTTTTATAAGAAATCTACTTTTGTATAGTATCCAGTTTTACCAAAAGAAACAATCCCTAAGAAACCCAGTAAATAAAGTTAAAATTAACTAAGCAATAAAGAGTAATTAAAAATCTGTGGAATGGTATAATTTCAGCTCTGCTTGAGTAATATAATAGTGAACAGTCTCCAAAAACAATCCAGAGAATTTAGGGGTAGAAATAATCCTTGGCCTCCATTAGTCATTCATTTTCTTACATGCCACAGGCCTGCTCTGAGAGAGAGAGAGAGAGATCCTAGGTGTCCTCTGTTATCACAAAAGGAAATGAGACACTCAGAGGACTGAGAAGTGAACAGTCCCTACAATTAAGAGACCCTAATCCCAGCTTCCTGACCAGTTTTCATTTCTGGTGTCCTTTGTCCCTAGAAGAACAATTATGTCCATAATATTGATAGAATGTTGGTGCAAGAAAGAATGTAGCCATCTAGTCTATGAGAATTGTGAAACTCAGATAGATTGTAATTGTCAAGATTAGACACACACCAGAGGAATGTACTCCCTACCCCCACAATTAGTAATAAGCATGCTTTTAACTCTGAGACCTGGGAATATGAGGCCAATGTCTGAAATTCATCAGTTCTTTATTCTCTTTAGCTAACAGAGATGATCTATGTAGATTTCTTTCTCCAAATCTCACTAACTTCCTTCTCCCTCCCCCCTCTCCCCTCTCTCTCTCTCTCTCTCTCTCTCTCTCTCTCTCTGTCTCTCTCTCTCTCTCTCTGTGTCTCTCTCTCTATTCTACTTGAAGGAATGGAACCATCTTATGTATTAACTTAGAGTTGAATGTCATAATTATTCCCCAGATAAGCTAATTTTATAAGAGGAGGTATGGGGGGGGGAGCATTGAGCATAGCACAATATATCACATTTGAGTTTAAAGCAACAACAAAAACAAACAGAAAACAAACAAACAAGAAAACAGGCATTAGTTGATAGTTGCTACAGTAAGGATCAAGATAGGGTGTTTGCAGAGCATCAGGATGGTAGGGCAATTGCCCAAGAGTCCAGATTCTTCAGGGATGAACAAAGATTTGAATACCTAAGGACAAAGGAAATAAAGAAAAGGTGAAATCAGGTATTTATTGAACCAAGCAGAGAGCAAAGATTAGAAAGTGCCCTGTCAGGAGAGAAGAGTGTGGTCTACAGAGCTGGTAATCTATGAGAACTATGAGACTCAGATTGTAATTGTCAAGGCTAGACACACATCAGAAGAAAATCAGATCTCAGATATGTATGGTGGCTCCCACCACCACAACTAATGGGGTCTCTCAGCTCGACTTTTTTTGATAGGGCCTCTATATCTTTCTTTAGATCAACTCTCCCCACCTACCATCCCTTTTACTGACTAAGACAAGTGTCGTGTAATGCAGATGGCTTTGTTAGAAACACTCCAACCTTTTCATGGGAATTTTATCTCTTTCTCCTTCTCTTTCCCCTGACTACCTGCCTAGCTGTCTCCTAACCTACTCCCAACTTAGGTAATGGAAGACTTCTGTGTAGCATGAAAAACACAATGACCAATCTGTTTTCTTAAGGCTAGGTGGGCTGGCAGTTAAGGGCCTTAAGGGAATACTCTCTTAGGTATTAGAGAATGAAGTGATCACATTAGCATTACAGTTAGGGTTAAAGGGTTCATGATTCTTTAAGACCAATCTACTATGGTAAAATACCATCCAGGCAGCAGTGCTGATTTGAAAGAAACAACTGCCATCCAATATTATATTGTAGTATTAGAGAATAGTATTTGGGTATCATAACATCAATCAGCAAGATTGAGAATAACTATAATTCCTAATAAGAGAACACTTTAAAAGGCTATGGTAACAACAGTGCCTTTATTTGTAGGGGAAAAATAGTAACAAAACTATCCAAATCAAGCTCTACAGGCTAGGCCAGAGGTATCAATGAGGCAGACAACTACTTTGCCTCCCAGCCCATGAGGAAAAACATGAGCATAGCTTTAACTTTCAAGAATCTCATTACCAATGAAGTTGCCCATTGGGCTTCTTCTATTCTTCATAGGGAATATCAAGAGACAAAGTTAATGAGGACAATTCCTCGATATCATAGTTAGTGTACGTTATGTTTATTGGGATAAATTGTAACTATGCAGCCAGATTGTGTACCAGACCCTCATGGATAGAAGAAATGTTCAGAAATTTCCTACAAGAGACATTGAGAATAACATTTACCATCCTTCCTAGCAGTAGATGCCACTTGCCTATACCAGATATATGTAATCTTTAATGGGAAGAGACATTAATAGGAATGTCTAGGTGAAATCAGTGTTCTAGTCTCACTGATGACAAAGTTAGGTTCTGGATTTTATTTTGAGAACCACCCACCAATGTCCCATAATACAAAGACATATTTTGAAGAAATGTACCTAATCCTATGAGTTCAACAATAGGAAATTAATTTCCTCATTTAACCATGCAAGATGAGCTGTTGGAACATGGGATGTCATGTTACAAATATAAAGGACTATTTTCTAGAGGGAAGGTGCTCCATAAGTAGCAAAGATGTGTTTAGATTTTCCTCAGCATTTGGGAAAGTAGGCCAACTCTGATCCCATTTGGATTAAGATGCCTTCCAGACCCTCTAGGGTCTCTTCCAAGTTGTAATGGATTTGTGCCTTTGAAAAATTCATTCTAAGGCTATTAATTTTTTTTTTTTGTAAAATAAGTTAGTTGGAGGTTATTATTATAAATGTGGATTCTCTAGAATGGCTGTTTTCAGCATCTCTGAGAAGATACTGGGGCCAAGTCTCCAAGAAGTAAAAGATTAGACTCCTTTTCCTACGATGTTTGGGTCAAATTCTATCCTACATATCTAACTGAATATATAGGAGAGATCTTGGAGCCAGATCATCTCATCAGTAATGAAATGGAGGAGGAAGGATAGAGAGGTCTTAGCTTTGTCATCCTTACAAGAAGTATGATGTCTCCATTCAAACATTATACACTTCACATGAAAGTCTCTCCAGTCTGCCTATTGGACAGACAACTCATGTGGTCTAGCATGTCTTAGAAGGGTTCTCGCTAACCTTTGGCTCAGTACCAGGTTCCTCATTTCTTCTTGTTTCTTAAGTAATTCAGAGGATCATATTTCATACTCATTTCCCCACTTGCAGGAAAAAGTGGGGAAATCAATTCCCGAGTACTTCTTCTTATGTCTTGTGTATATATGAAATTGCCAATCTTCTAAGCAATTCCTTTATCATTTGCCTTCCTGTAACCAGAATTTGAAGAGACAACAAAAAGCTAATAAATGAAGGGAAACTGGTGTATCTTGTGGTAGTGGATAAAAACCCACTAGTTGGGCCATATTCAAGAAAAATAAAAGAAAGAGCTGTTGTCTGAGTGCCCACTACTGGGGTAGAAGGTCTCAGAGAGACACTGTGGATGTCTGCCAGATGTGCATTAGCTACCATGATGGTCTATGCTTGCATGGTTAGGCCTGCCAAATATGGGGCAATGGCTGAGGGTGATGTCCAAAGAAGGAGCCTGACACAGAGAAATTGTGCAATGGATAGATGGGGTACAAAGGTGACAGATAAGCAAAGTTAGAAGTTGAGATGTCTCAAAAGTGGGAGAATAACTTCACTGCCATGCCAGCATGGCTGAAGAAATCCCCCATTCTATTCAGATAAGGGGGATTCCTAGACATGAGGAACAAGGGAATTCACCCAGCTGTCCTAGGTGTGGGAGTTGTATGAGTCCTGAAGACTTAGCCACCAAAAAAAGAAAAATCAATTAAGTAAAGAAGAGCCTCCTAGAATGGGAAAGGATCTTTGCTAATTGTATATCTGACAATGGATTCATATCCAGAATATACTCACACCAGAAACAGGCTAGAGTCCTAAACAGAAAGTCCTCAACAAAAGAAACAATAATGTCTACCAAAAAGCTCAAAAAAAAAAAAAAAAAAAGAAGGTTCATCATTCTCAGCAATTGGAGATCTCCTCTCCTGTAGGAGTGGCTGAAATCAATAGCAACAACAATAACCTAACATCAAATGTCAGAGAGACATCCTCATTCACTCTTTGTGAGATACAAATTTGTACAGCCCCTTTGGACACCCATAAAGAAAATCTTCAAATAACAAGGAAATCCACCATGTGACCCATTTATCCCACTCCTTGGCATATGCTCAAAGGACTAAACATCCCACTCCACAGATAACTTGCTCAGCAATTGTCGTTCCATCTTATTTGCAATAGCCAGGAAATGGAAGCCTAAATGTCCTTCAACATATAAACAAATAATGAAAATGTGGTACAGGCTAGCAATGCAATAATACTCAGCTATAAAGAAAAAATGAAATTATGAGATTTGCTGATAAATGGAAAGTCTAGGAAAATATTATATCACACTGAATGAGGTAACCCAGGTGCAGAAGGACAAATGCTAAATGTTCTCTCACATTTCTGGTTCCTAGGTCCAAATTCTCAGAAATCCACAAAACCCAGAAAACTATAAAGGGACTATAGATGGGGTTGCAAGAGTCCTGAGAGGGGTGTAAAAGGATACATATCATATGAAATAAGGAACAGAGTAACAGGGAAGGGGGTTTAACTACAGAAAAGAATGGGCAGTCAATACATAAGGAGGAGAAGGAACAAATAACACCAGGTTCTTTGATAGAGTCTCAAAAATTGTATGGTTTCATACATACCTAAAATTATACACAATACATGTAGTATATGTGCACATGCCTCCTCATGCATACATATATAAAAATAAGTTGAGCTGATAACACTCTCTATTAGAAGCATAGTATTACAAACTTCTCAGTACTAGATGGGAGAAACATCATTTTGAAAAGTTGGTCAAGGTGATTCCAGAAACAATATAATTATAGATCTATCTCTTGATTGTCTCTCAGGGGATAAGGTAAGCCCCTATTGCTGATAATACTACACACTTAGAACAATAGAGTTGGATGATCTAAGCTAGCTCTTACCTGAAATCCTCTTTCCTGTATTCTAACTTGCATAGGTCTAGGAACTACTATGCAAGCTAGAAAAGAATGGAAACAATCTCACCTATAAGCCATGGCAATGACTAGTACAGTAAGATATGTGTGAAGGTTCAATAAGTGGCATTCACATGTGGGTGTGCTAACCAACAGCTGTCTAACTAAATTTAAAGGCAACTCAATGTAGGTGGGTCATGTCTACTACAAGAAACCTAGCCAGTTCCTAGAACTGTTGAAGTCATGGACCTTAGAAAAGAATCTACAACACCACCTTGATAAACCAGTATAAGCCTTTACTACATTCTAGATCTTATCCTGATACCTATAGGTAAGTGTAGCTACCACCCCATACCAAAGAAGACTCTTTTTACAGTTATGAAGGCCAACACATCAAACCACAACTGGACACAATGGCAATATCAACTGATTGTGAGAAGTTCAACTCCAACAGACAAATCTACACTATAGCTCCTGCATCTATGAGTCAGGAAACATCATGGAAAAAGAATGAAAGATTGTAAAAGCCAGAATACCAGGAAGTCTATTGTGAAACCATCTATCCTAGAAATAACTTCATAAACAAAACTGTAAGAATAACAGTATCAATGGACATATTAATATGAAAATGGTTCTACATTGCCCCGCCCAATGGGACCTTGTTATTCGTGGGGTTCGAGGAGGACCAAGCCTGAAAAGAAAATGGGCAAGAGAGAGGAGGGAGACCGAGCAAGGTTTTGTCAAGGTCTCACTTTATTCCAGACACACATGTAGCTTTTAAAGAAAAAAAGAATGTAGAGGGGAGGGGGAAAGGAGGCTTATGGCCCCCTGGCTGTCATGGCTTAATTATTTTATTATACCAGACCATCTGGCATCAAACTGTTTTATGGTAGGTCTATTTCCCGGAGATGTGAAGGACAGCTTATCTTGTACAAACACAGCTGGTTCTCAGAAGGTCTCAGATTCCCAAGGACGGTGTGGAGGCCCTGGCTCCTGACATCTCCCCCTTCCTTTTACAGTAATTAAGGAGCGGCTAAGAAGGGTTGGTGGAAGGCCTGTCTTAGGCTATGTAGTGGGCACCCATGACTCATGCCCGATTTTTATTAGGGCAGGGACCCTGTCTTTGGCTATATGGATGGCCCCCATCCCCGGCATCGTCCTTTTATGGTCTCGATGTGCACCTGGGTAATGGATCCATAATAAATCCCATCATCGAGTTACCCTGCAGCCTTTAAGGGAGAGTGTGAGAGTCACGGCACTACATTACATTTCCGTCATTGGCTTTTCCACAGCTTATGGCCCAATAGCTACTTCTGTTGACTAAGGGTTATCAGGAGCCAAAAGGCTGTTTAAGAAAGCTTCCACAACCTGTGAAACCAGGGAGCTTCTGTCTCTGCTGCTAGAGCCGTAAACTGTAGGTCTCCAGACAAAGCATGGGGGGGGGGGGTCAGTGGATTCTTGGGCACTAAGTCGATGGTAATGAACAGCAACCGGCTTCTGGAGGGCAGAATCAATCTGTGACTTAACAAAGTTAGTTAGTTTATTAAAAGCCCAAAGGCCATGTCAAAAGTAGTAGGAGGCCCACAAGGGGTCCCAGGAGGCTAGGGAGTAATGTAGAAAGCCAAGGAGAGGTGGAGAACCAGTTTTGATACCAAGCCTCAGCTTGTTCTCTCTTTTTCTTTCTATCTTCTAAGCTCTTTTTTATTTTTTCTGTGCTATCATCAACTAACCCTGTCTTGTCTGCATAAAAGCAGCATTCCCCTTTAAAGGCAGCACATAGACCACCCTCCTGTAAGAAGACGAGGTCTAGCCCTCTTCTGTTTTGTAATACTACCTCTGATAGGGATGCTACAGATTCTTTAAGATATTTTAAGCCTTGTTGTAATTCACAGATATCATTATCAATAGCTATGGAAAGTTGATTATACTGTTGAGTAGAAGAAATCAAGGAGGCTATACCTGTTCCAGCTCCTGTGGCAGTTAAGCCCAAAAGGACGGCCAGTGTAATGGCTGTAATGGGTTCTCTTTTGGTACGGGTTGTGCCCCGCTCCCAAAATGTAAGTAGGTCTTCTGCATGGTGGAAGGTAATTTTTGGAATAAGAAGGACCAAGACACAGTAATCTCTGTGTGTCAATAAAGAAGCTGAAACTACATAAGGAGTAAGCCCAGTGGAACAGATGAAATAAGAGCTATTGGGTGCCTGAATGTACTGAAAGATGGAGTTGACAGTAATTGTTTGATTACAAATTTCGCTCAACTGATGAGGGGGGAGCATATTAGGGGCTAATAAACAGAGGCCCAATCCGGAGACCTGGGAAAGGGTTAATCCAAGGCGCTCAGTATTGCCCCACCTTAACTGACTGGGGTCATTAGTAAAAAGAGGTTTACCAATAATAGCCACTCCCTCATAGAAGGGAGGTCGAGGAGAGCAGCAGACCCAGCACTCCAAGTAGTCTGTCTGATTGTTGTGTCTCAAGGTCTTAATGGAAGCGTTGACTAGATTGAGAATAATGTTAGATGATGAAGGGGGTCCCACAGGGAGGGTTGGTTGGAAGAGGGTGCTAGCGTGGGGGGGGCTTGAGGTTGGCCTTATAATAACTGAGGGAGCCCCTGTTTTGATTTTTCGGCTCGTCTGTCCAGGATGTAAGGCTACATTAGGTCCAATAGCTATTGTAGGGCCCTGTGGAAATGTTTTAATGAGTTTAATTTTAAATGTGAGGCCCAAGTTGCGTCCTGGTATATAGCGTCTCAATCCCCATTCGTTGCCTCTGGAATTAATTGTCCCAGGAGGCCTTTTTCCCAGCATTAGTGAAAGTGATGGAAAGGGGGTTGCACCACTGATCTTTACATTCCCCTTTGAGGGGGAGGGTAGACCAGGCTTTAGGGCGCCCATAGGGACCATGGTTTTATTGACTGCTCTGAGGTCCTGTAGCAGGCACCATTTACCATTTCATTTTTGGATGACAAAAATAGGTGTGTTCCATGGCTAGGTAGAAGGTTCAATATGTCCAGCAGCCAACTGTTCCTGCACTAATACTATGGCTGCAGACAAATTTTTGGAGGGGAGGGACCATTCCTCAATCCAGACAGGAATGTTATCTTTCCAGGTGATTTTATCTGCCTGGTGTGCAGGGGGAGCAATGGCCCTCATGAAAAATGGCTGTCGAACCCTAAGCCTGTGCGATCTCTTTTGTGAGGGATGGTCAGGTGTGTAGGGCTTCCCTGGTTTTGTTTGCCAAGCCCCTGTCCAGGGAAGTAACCCTGTGCAAGCATCTGTTGGGCAATCACCTCATTGGGACTGCACATAAAGATTTTCATCTGGGAGAGGATATCTCTGCCCCAGAGATTGACAGGAAGGCCAGGAACAACAAACTGCCAGACAGTGCCCTTATTTCCTTCGTTGTCCTCCCAAGTTAAAAGCTGGAAACTCTGTAAGGTATTTTTGGACTGTCCAATTCCTTGTAGATGGGTCATGGAGGCTTGTAAGGGCCAATGGCGGGGCCAGGAATCCTGTGACAGTACAGTGGAATTGGCTCCAGAATCTAGGATTCCTTTAAAAGTCTTTCCCTGGATTTTAAGGTTCAATGTAGGGCACTCCCTAGTGATAGCCTGAATCCAATACAAGTCCGAGGAGCCTGGTCAGGAAGGGGCGCGTTGTGTGCTCAGAGCGGGATAGGGGGTGTCTAGAGGTAAAGTTAATGCCTGAGCCAAACGTTGGCCCTGGGAGATAGATATTGGACCCCAGGGGGCATTGGCCAGGACCTTAATCTCCCCAGTATAATCATTGTCTACCAAGGAGGGGTGGATGCTGAGGCTGCTCAAAGTAGAGGAAGCATGGGCCAAGATCAGGAAATAAGTATTTTTAGGGGGTGGCCCAAAAATCCCCGTAGGGAGAATTTGTACTCCGTCCTCTGGTTTTAGTATTGTGTGGGAGGAGGCACACAGGTCCACTCCTACGCTTCCTGGGGTGGCTCGGTAGAGGGCGAGAGAGGGGTTACTAGCCGGCTGTTCCCCGAGGCCGGAAGAAATGAGATGGGTCTGGGGGCCTGGGGCTGGCCCCCCTGCCCGTTTTTTTGAAGGGAAGGCAGCGGGCGCCCGGAGATATCAGTAGCGGAGCAACAGGTATTGGCCCAGTGTTTGCCGCACCAGCAGCACGGGCAGAGCTTGGAGGGCTGTGAGGACCCGCCTGTAAAGCTGAGGCCACCAGGGGAAGCTCGACTAACCCTGGAGTGTTGGGGCACTGGTGGGCAAAGTGACCCATCTGGCTGCACCAAAAGCAACCCTTTTGAGTATTATGAACCTGGAGCTCAGCGCCCACTTCAAGGTGGATGGCCTGAGACATTTTGGAAGAGAAGGGATCTACATCGAGACACAGGCGGATCATCTCATCTAGAGTCTTGTCTCTGGTTTTTCCGCATAAAGCGGCCCTGCAGGCTGAGTTTGAATTTTCATAAGCCAGCTGTCTGATAATCTTATCATTGGAAGCCTCGTGGCCCAAGGTTCTCTCTGCAGCCTCTAGGAGGTGGCTCACAAATTCACTGTAATCCTCTTGGGTCCCCTGAGTAATTTTAGTTAGAGGAGTGAGTGTTGAGCCCGCAGCCAGAAGGGCCCACCAGGCACCGAGAGCTGTGTTAGCTGTCTGGGCCAAGAGATCGAATGGAAGGCGCTGTTGTTGGGCCTCCTTTGAATATTTTCCATGGCCGTTGAGCTTGTCTAAGGTCCATGTCTCAGAAGGTGATCATGGAGACCATAAGTTTGTGGCGGAAGCCGCTTGTCAGTGATCAATAAAGTTGGCCTTCCAAGTTAGAAATTGGCCTCGGGTGAGAACTGCCTGAACTACATGAATCCACTCTCCTGGGAGCAAATAGCCACCTGGAGACAGGGAGACAGGGAGTCCAGGACCGAAAGGGACGTTGCCGGTGGCTCATTTTTACTTTTGCTGTCTCTGGCTCCCTCCTCCTCACCTTCAGGGCTGCTCAGTGAGTCCTCAGAGGGGTTAAAGGAGGGGGAAGAGTTTTTAGGTGCCCCGGAAGAGCGGGTTATGACAGGGAAGGCCAAAGAAACGCTATGGGACCCTCCGGCCCTTTTTTGATGGGGTTTGGAACTGGGGAGGGGTTTATTTGCCGATCCAGAAATCGGAGCAAGGATGGTCTCATGAAGAGTAGACTGTGAAGAGATGAGTTCGGTGGAGAGTTGGGCGAACAGTTTTTGTAACTTTAGGACTTCCTTAAGCTCACTTATCTGGGCCAAGAGTTGTTTTTTGGACTCAAGGAGAGATGAACTAGGAACAGACAACACAGGGGTACAAAATTGCTGGGAAGCATAAGGAGGAGGTCTTCGGGGAGGAGCCGAAGGCCATGGCGGTCTGTCAGGGTTAAGATATTTCGCAGCCTCGTCTTCTAAAGTCACAGCCCCAGCAGGACCCAAGGGATCATCGTTTAGTTCCCAGGCCACAACCGGGAATGTCAAGGCAGCTCGGGGGGAGGGAAGAGGGGACTGGTCCTGGGAAAGGGGGTGGTTCATTTTATTTCTTAATTGGTTTTGGGAGGGAGGACCTGTTTTCAGATCGGGAAGTCCTGGGGAAGGTCCGCTGAATGGAGGAAGGTTGTTCTTTGGGAAGGATGCATAAAGAGGTTTTGGAGGGGGTGCCTCTGCCCCCAAAGGCTTGGACTCCGAGGAATCTGAGGACCTGGACATATCTATAATTACAGAGGGAGACTTGGTGGGGACCCGGGTGTCTGATTGTTTATCTGGGAGAGAAGCTAAAGATCTGGCACGGGAAAGAGGGCGGAGGCAATACTCCGTAACTGATAGCAATTGTTTCTTGTCTGGATCAGAGGACACAGCCTCAACTATATCTCTGATCAAGTCCCAGTATGTAAAGACTGTGGTGGGGACAGCATCAGGTCCCTCGAGTCTTAATTTTTCATTAAGATCTCATCCCACCTTTTGCCATTTTCCCTGGTGAATTTCTGGCCCATTTACTATGAACCAGGGACAGGCTTTATCTAAAAAATGAAAAACTTAATTAAATCTTTCTTTTTAACTTTAACTCCCCTCTCTCTGAGCGAACTCTTTAAGTCTTTAATGAAGACTGCTTCTTTAGTCAACTTTTGGCCCATTTTTATGAGACAGACGAAAATCACTTACCGAGGACGAAAACTCTTCATGAGCTGTGTGAGGAGTCCTCAAACTTCGTGGAGCTGGTGCAATGCCTCTTTTGGGCTGGGGTCTGTCTGGCAAAAGTCTGTGCCTCAAGCCCCAAGTTGAGCGCCACGTGCCCCGCCCAGTGGGACCTCATTATTTGTAAGGTCCGGAGGAGAACCAAGCCTAAAAATGGGCAAGAGAGAGGAGGGAGACCGAGCAAGGTTTCGTCAAGGTCGCACTTTATTCCAGACACACATGTACCTTTTAAAGAAAAAATGAATGTAGAAGGGAGGGGGAAAGGAGGCTTATGGCCCTTATCTCCAGCTTATCTTGTACAAACACAGCTGGTTCTCAGAAGGTCTTAGATTCCCAAGGACGATGTGGAGGCCCTGGCTCCTGACACTACATTTTCTACAACTACAGGCAATTATTAGCTTCTTGGAGAAGGAGAATTGACTTTTCCTACACACACATTTTATCTGATTTGAGTCTCAACAAAACTACTAGGCAAAGCCCATATAAGGTTGCTAGTTTTCATTGATCTTTTCTATTTGTATATGTTCTATAATTTTAACAGGAAAACCAGTAAAATCTACATTACTAGATCAGAAAAGTTTAAAGGTCATATGGAAAACTTGTGGGAATAAGTTTTTTAGTGTGATGAAGACGTTGCAGCAGTGGAAAACTAGAGATGATACTTCACACCTTTGAGTGAGAATAATTTTCAAATCCAAAAAAAAAAAAAAGTGAAGCAAAAAATAAGTACTAACTTTGGAATAGGATGGGAAAGGGAAGCAATAAGATCAAGAAGGTTTTATAAATACTAAGTTAGCTGGAAAGAACGTGGGAAGGAGTACGGGGATAGTGTGATTGGTAGAGTGGAGCTTCGTTGTAATTTGAAATATAGAGGTTGTAAGATTCAAATGTCCTGCAGTCTCAGGAAGAACACCTGGAATCCTCTGTACTGCTGAGCTCGTGTGGCTCAGTTTCCCAAAGGTATGTCCCTGGTGGCCTGGACAGGTAGCTCAAGGGACTGCAGTTGGTTGTCTGAGCAAAAGTACTGGTAGTGGAAGAACCACCTTTGCCATCCCAACAGAGCAGGATAGGATCTGGGAGAACATGACATATACCTGGATGACCACACATTGGTGTTTTAAAGTTATGTTTCATAGTACACTACAGATATAAACTGGGGACATTGAGGATGCTTAATGCATACTTCCACAACAGTCAAGTCTATGGCATATCCATTATGTCTAATTAGTTGAAACTATTGGAGTACACACTGGTCTTGCAAAGGTGTATTAGTCTGGTTATCTGATTGTAGTAGCTTCATACAATGTTGAGACCCTCCTCAACATAACTAAAATTTACTGAACTGTGGGGCAGAGATCTGGCAGGCAGTCTGGCACACGAGTTGAGCACAGGCAAACTCTGGGAGACCCAGTGAAGTAATTTGCAAGGGACCAGAAACTTTATGCCAAGGCTCCAGGAAGGTCCAGTCACAGTCACATATCACGCCCTAGGTAGAGGCATGGCCACACAGCGTCAGGCCATCCCCATGTTAATGAGACATGTAGAGGCTTAGCCTCACCTCTTCCCAGTTACTATATCTGCCCTGCCTCTCAGGGAGAGACAGGGGTACAATTTAATTCATGCCACTCCCCACATGATAAAAATAAATGTCTAAGAATTATGGACTGTCTCTTCATCTGGACCTGCTGTGAGAATCGAGGGATCTGGCCCTCAATTAATGATCCAGGGCTAATCTCTCACTGAGGGAATCTCAGCACTCCCAGACAGTACCGTTCACCCAAGCCTAAGCAGTTAGCCCAGCGCTCAAAGACACTGAGACCTGGTCCCAGCAGGAACACCAGCTGCACTCTAGCTAGCCTGTCTATGGAACCCTGCTGTGACTGTGATGCCCTGGCTAAAGAACCCAAGGAGATTGCTGCTGCGAGTTCCCCAGGAATGGCCCCCTCCCCCATCCAAGGGCAGGGCCCGCAGAGGTTTCCCACAGCCTCCACCTGCTTGTTGGACTGTGTGGGAAGATGAGTGGCTACTTTCTACATGCCTGCTGTCTTGCCCAGAGCCACAGCGCCCCGGGACAGACGTGTGGGTCTTCATTCCACCGTGCAAGGGTTGTCCCAACACTAAACTTCAACAAAGGAACATTATTCAAAAGTACAATCTGTCTACAATCTATCAATCCCTTTCCTTACAATAGATTGTTTCTCACCATTCTGTGAAAGATTGTCACAACTACTAGTCCCTATTATTTTCTTTAGCGAGAAACAAAAATACCCAAGCACCTGCCCCAACCACACTGACAGGTGCCATTAGTATGGACAACTTGTTATAGAGTGATAATAAGATGGAGCATGCTGAGGAGAGAAGGAAAAGAGGGTGAAGTAAAAGGGTTCATAGACTGTGGATAAAGGTGGAACTGGAGACTTGACATCAGTGAGGAACTGGTAATTATGAGGAGACTATGCTATAGTCCTGACCCAGGCTGCAACAAATATAGCTGGGGTCTGTGTCAACGTCTCTGGCCTGAATTATCACCAAAGGTCATGCAGATATCCTGTATCTGGACTTCCACCTAAGACACTGTTTTGAGCTGGCCCCATCCCTCGTCTGGGCAGCACAGTAGAACTGACTCTGAAGTCAAGGGAGCTGATTCCACAATAATCTGTAGAGAGTTGGAATGGGAAAGGGAGAGATGTCCTCTCTGCCCTTTCCCCACACTGACTGTGGCAAGCAGGTAAGCTGACCCCAAAGCTGCAGGACCTCTATGACATAGGGCAACAACAGGATATCTAAGAGTCCCAATGAGGATTCAATATTATTAGTGTAGCAGAAGCCAGAGGCCTTGAAACAGACTGTTTTAATTAGAGTTTTACTGCTGTGAACAGACACCATGGTCTGTGAACAGACCATGGCAAGTCTTATAAAGGACAACATTTAACTGGGGCTGGCTTACATGTTCAGAGGTTCAGTCCATTATCATCAAAGTGGGAGCATGGCAGCATCTAGGCAAGCATGGTATAGGTAGAGCTGTGAGTTCTACATCTTCATCTCCATGTTCTTTCGTGGCACTGAATAGAGGAATATATCTTATATGTGCTGACTAGTCTTACATCAACATGACACAAGCTGGAGTCATCTGAGAGGAGAAAACCTCAGTTGAGAAAACCTTCATAAGATGATGCTGTAAGCAAGCCTTAATTTATGATTGAAGAAGGCCCAACCCATTGTGATCTGTGCCATCCCTGGGCTGGTAATCCAGCAAACCATAAGAAGCAAGCCAAATACCAGCACCCATCCACCTCTGCATCAGCTCCTGCCTCCAGATCCTTGCCCTCTGTGAATTTCTGCCCTCTATGATGAACAGTAATATGAAATTATGAATTATGAATTACAAAATAAAAAAATGTAAATGAAATAAACCCTTTCTTCTCCAAGTTTCTTTAGTTTGTGGTATTTCATCACAACAGTAGAAAACATCACTAAGAGGCTGTACATTCTTCAATTTTTCATATGTGTACACAAAGGTTTGAGATTTAATGTCATAGTGTTTCCTTCCATCTCAGAAAGCTAAGGAAAAGCTCATACTCCTTCATCCCAAAATAGAATTTACAGTGAAAGAAGCTCAACAGTTTAAGTCTTTGTCTAAGAACAATGGAGTAGATGAAAAAAAAAATCTTTTTGATGTCTAGAATCTGAAGAAGGTCCTGACATGAAAATACTTTAAAAATCTTTGATATTTTCTTAATCTCTATGAGATAATAATGTTATTAAACCAGTCCTGAAAAAAATCTTTCTTATATTGTTAAGTGAGCGTGTTCTGAACTGATTTTTATATTAGCATTGTGTATATCATTTATTTTCTAGTAAATGTTGAAACACAGTACCACCTCCTGCCACATAGATTTTTTTCCCTTAAGAGCCTCCTGCTTGTCAGTAGTCAAGATAGTCTAAAGCCAATAACTTACAACAGAATGTCAGTACATATTTGGATCTTCTCTTTTCACATGTTCTCCATGTGTCCCACAGCACTAGTGTTAGGCATTTTGCTTACACAAAGACTTTTTTGTTAGCCCTGATGATTCTACATGTGCTGACACTACATTAAATTCAGGAAATCATTTTATAAATAATTTCATATGGGAGCCAAGGAGATAGCTCAGTGGATATATAGTGCCATCAAGCCAGATGACATGAGTTTAATCCTTGAGCACCAGATGATGGCAGGAAAGAACCAATTTCTGTATGTTGCCATATAGCCTTCACATACACACTGTGCAATGCAGGAATGTGCACTTACATGCACATGCACACATACACACACACACACACACAAATAAATAAATAATTGTAAAAAAATAATTTTAAATTTTATATGATCTATGAATGACCTGCAAGAATGGCTAGAAATGTTGACAAACAATATGACATTTGTCAGGCATTGAACCATCCCAGTTCACACAAGCAACAGCTGTTGAATTCTTTTGAAGATGCAAGGTATATAGGACTAGGTTGTTATTATTATTATTATTGAATAATAAGGATGCACATGTTATAAGCAGAAATTGAGGGTTAGTGGGGGGGGGATGACAAACAGTCCATATTTAGTGAAGCAACACATAGAGAGAGCTTTCCCTCCTGGACAGTACTTTTTTGGGCTTTATGGTGTTAGTGCAGTTAGCAAACACTTTCTGCATGAGGCGAGGCACTAAGGGTCAGACTGCCTTTGCAGTCTCTGTCACAGCTGCCCATGTCTTAAAGCCTATTAGTCTCCATCTACAAAAGCAGGTAGTTGGTCTGAGGGACATAGTTTGTACACTATTGACACTAATTACCATACTTTCAACATAAATATGTATTAACAGAACTGTGCAATTAATACAGCAGAGAATTTAAAATGTTTTATGAACTAAAATAATGAATTTGGTATTAAATATTTTGTAGAACAAAAAAATTTGTCCTAAGCACTTGAGTGTAATGTTCAATGTCAGAGACAAGAAAATGGAAAATCGTAAGAGCTTCACTCTCAAGGAACATACTACTTATCATGGTGCAACTGGCCCAGGAAAGTATACTATTGTAGAATAAGAAAAACACGAACAGCGACTAATTAAACAGGTTCCATTCAATCACTTGTAGCCTGGTGACTTTTAAGTTGAGATGAGAAAGGCAGACTGAAAACATTTCGGAGTGTTGAAAAAGTGAGGGGAGAAGAGCTTGAGGAGTTTCAAATCTTCTCATTAAAAATGGCATGAAGAACCTCAACTGGTCTAGGCTAAATTATAACCATCAGTTGTAATACCTCATTCCTGTCAGAGGAACATCAAAGTCAGAATGGGACAAGAAATTTTCTATGCAAATATATCCCAGGCCTGTTTCTGTTCAGGTAAGTAGATTGTCTACTTTAAACAAGGTGTGATTTGTGTTCCAGGAATTCCTATCACAGAAAGGAAAGATGATAGACTACTGTCACATACTCAGCAAACCAAAGGATGGTGTCTACATGTGAGTGATAGTGATTTGGATAAAAGAAGAGAATTCACTCCTCTCATTCCCTGAGACACTGGAAGACAGAAGGCTGATATCAACCAGTAGGTTTGTTTATCAAAATGACTCTGAAGTGGGAATTCATGGTTTCGTTGGAAACTCAATTGGGACATGTGAGGTTTTCCTGGAAACTGTCTTATGAGAGGACATTTTGCTAAGAACAAACATGTGATCTTTGTTCTGGAATCTGTCGGGTGAAAAAGCATGTGAAGTTTTGCTGGAGCACATGCTTGAGAGGACATGTGATATTTGGAAAGTGTATCAATACAACCCAACAGACAATGGGCAAAACTCTGACAATGGTGGGCCTTGCTGGTCTCCATTGGGCTTTGCCTTGTTTTCTTCTCTGATTTTTACTTGTCAAGACTTCATAGAAAGAAGTTCACCAAAAAATTTCTGGGGGTGTTCCAGCTGCTTCTTGCAGCTTCAGTGGATTTATGCAGATTGTCAGAGCTTCTTCTGGATCAAGCTCCTTCTGCTGAGTCATGTTTGGTATTTTGCTAGTGGACTGGACTACAGACAATGAATATTGGAATCAC
This sequence comes from Rhynchomys soricoides, assembly GCA_019843965.1. NCBI lineage: Eukaryota > Metazoa > Chordata > Mammalia > Rodentia > Muridae > Rhynchomys > Rhynchomys soricoides. Next base: position 5,321,898 of record JADRCH010000087.1, on the reverse strand, counting down.
CCCAAGGAACTACTTCTAAACAGGTTCACACCCCCTTGTCATAGTAGCTGTATTCCTCCCCTACCTTTGGTTGGTGGGCTATCAGGGAGGTTGAAGTGTTTAAGAACCATTATTAAAGTAGGCTTTGAAAAATATAAGCCTACATGACTTTTAAGAATTTGACAAATGTATTGACCTTTATAATATTTATGGGAAAACAGAGATCATATCTACTTCCAAAATAGTCTCATATATACAAGTAAAACTGCACATAAATCTAGACTATCAAAAGCCTGTTGAAGCCTGCATCTGAATTCCCTAGAAGTTTGAGAGTGAGAAGTTAGGAGAAATCTGCTAAAGGCAGAGAGTGGAGCAGAAGCCTTGGTTCACTAACAATGGTACTGTTTTAGATCTGACCCCAGAGCAGTAAAGGGAACACATTGTTTTGTTCCAAACCAATAATGTGTGGCAATTTCTTACTATGGTAACCAGAACTTAGATTAAAGAATTCAACCAAGAAAAATCACAGTAAAATCAAAATTTGTATTTCTAAGTCGCATGAGAGCAGGAAGTTGTGAGTTAACAGCACTTAAAACAATTCCAGAAAAATAGCATATGCTCACCTGTAAAATTAAATAAATAGATAAGTAAACAAACAGACAAAAAAGAGGGAACAGCAGTACTCTTTGTAGTAAATTGACACCTCCCAAAGACAGAGCAGAACAAATCTGGGAAAACATTTCCATGGAGAAAATGTTTAAAGTGTTACTGGTAGCTATAAAAATAACTCTACTAAGTCACAGTTTATACATAAGGTGAGGATGAAAGAAATGTATTATCTAATTTTTTGGTGAGATTATGACAAATGAGCTTGCATACAAGCCAATCTGGTGGATACATTTTCTGAATTAAGGTTGATCTTCTCAGATAACCCTAGCTTCTGTCAAGTGGACACACACACACACACACACACACACACACACACACAAAGAAGAGAAAAACCACACCAGGATGATCTTATTTTTTATGAAGGAAGTGGTTCCATTACATGTTTTTCTAATATATGACTATATTTCTTCTTGCACAGCTCTGCTCATTTCTGGAATGGTCAAGAAGAGTCTTTGGATATCAGTTTAGGACGGAGGTTAGCTACAATAACTTACAGTTCTGGACTGCCTTGAAGTTAATGTCTACCGTGGTCAGTATCATTAAGACAAAGTAGGTGACTATCTCTCTTCTATTTAAAACTAAAACTTATACTGATCTCCTAGGGCCATATTACTTCTTCAAAATTTACCAAAGATTGAAGAAAAGCAAAGGAATTAAAATATCAAATTTACTAAATACCTGTTTATAAACCCTAGCCACCAAGTAATGTTTATTGTTAGAGTCCCTGGCTGTCATAATAAATTCACAAACCTTAGTGGGTTATCATAATTAATTCCATTTATGCCTATAAAACATTTATTAGGAATAGTTCTACTTACTAAATCAGTCTTCCATATGACCAGCAAGAGATCCAAGATTTCCCCATGATTTTAAATCTGACCAATAGAGGGAAGAGTATGCAAGGCAAACAATCAACATAGGTCTAAGGAGTCAGACATACCTCCAATGCAGGGCATTGACCAGAACGCATTTGTATAACTATACATCTTACTCCTAAGAATGCTTGACAATTTTATTTGGCTACAAACTTAAAAAATAGAAACACAAGGTAGAAATATATTAATATCTTATGTAGCGTCTTCCATTGCCTCTTCTAGTATCCTCATCTACTGCCTCATTTCTTCTTACTCCTTCTCTTATTTATTTTAGTTTATTATTTATTCATTTTTAGCTTTGTGCTGGGTTTGAAACATATGTAGGACTTTACCCCCAAAGACTGAAGTAGCAACCAGTTGTCCTATCATCAGCAAAAAAACCTGACCCAACAAGGTGAGAAGGAGACATTGTCCTGAAGGACCTGGGAGACAGGAATTCTATGGGGGTGGGGAATGATGGGAGACCACAGCTTCCCACAATATGCAGCTGGGAAACAAAGAGACCATTATTCTCTGGCTTTTCTTTTTATCCTCCCCCCGCACCCATGCCTCACCTTTCCCCCCACCCATGCCTCACCTTTCCCCCC
>JADRCH010000087.1:5210660-5319778 GCA_019843965.1 Rhynchomys soricoides | reverse complement strand
ACCTTTCCCCCCACCCATGCCTCACCTTTCCCCCCACCCATGCCTCAGCCTTTGCAATCATGCCACTACTGTCCGAGGAGTCTTACCTTGGTTAATCCTTTTGCAAATGGTCACACAGATAAAATCAAGGGTGTGCTTCACTAATCTCCTGAATGTTCCTCAATAGCATCAAATTGACAATCAAGATTAGCCATTATCGTTCATGAGTCAGAGTGCTGATCCCAAACGTAACAGAATTTAGAGGTTTTAGATACCTCCAAGGTGAAGCCACAAGGGAGGTGATTACACTCAGGGTTATCACCCTTAGAAAGGATTGATGTATCTCTCACAGGATCTGTTTAGTTCCAACAACTGTGGGTTATTGTGAAAGAGGTATTTCAGTCCATGCATTCGCCCTTCTCTATATTGAACTCTATCTGGACTCCTTTCATTTTCATAACACTTCTGCCATTACTGACACAGGGATGTCACCGTAGACACACTAGACACTTGATCTTGGATTCTTCCCCAAAATGTTCTTATATAAAATAAAAATACCCACTCTTAGGTGTTTCGTTACAACAACAACAAAAAAAAAACATGTCATGACTCGTGAAGAGTCTGTAAAGGACTTTGCTAGTATCTGCAATGCTGTTTACCACTGAAAATCTCCAGGACATGCCGCTTCATTCAGTGAGGCACCCCTGACTCCCAACCCACCTAAAGGAGCACCCTGTCACTCTCCATCTCCTTTCCTGCCCCTTTCCTTCATTATATCCATCTTTAACACCAAAACATACATTTTTGTGCATCCAATTTTTTTATGTTTGCTGCACTCAAATGTAAGATCCTAAAGCTCCAGGATTTTGTCATTTCAGTAGGTAGACAGCACGTAGAATGCTACCCAGGAAATAGTCTATCCAGTTGATTGTTTCTTAGTAAGTACTTCAAATACGCAAGTACTGTCTAGTGTCCCAGTCCTGAGTCCAGCCAGATTATACTGAAACGTTTCCTGCTGTTTCCATTTCCTCCCTCTCCTAACTCCTCTCACTGTAGATAGGCATTGAGAAGATGCTCTCTTTCCCCCAAATTCCAGGTGCTTATTCCCTGCTGATTCATAGCTGGTTTATGTCTCTTTGAAACCCAACTGTTCATGTGACTAGTCTTAAACCTGAGAATTTTGAGGAGAAAAACCAATCCATGACTATCCAATTAAAGCAAGGTTTTTAAAATACTGACCAGGAATATGGACACTAGCCAGTATTATATCCAGATAAAATGGTCATGAACTACATTGGCCAGACAGGTGCTTATAAAGGTAAACTCACAAGGTTACATATTCCCTACTTCCTGCCTTCATTCAATAGGGGCAAGTACACATCTTCACATACTTCCTCCTATGTATCTTCTACCTATGTGCACAGCCAGTGCAGTTGGAGCAACCAACTTTATTTATTGAAGTGAAAACAGATAACTTGTTATCTTACATGAATAACAGTCCTTAGCATTCCAGGAAGTTATCTATCCTTGGGCAAGTGCAGCTTACAGGTCAACTTTGGCCCTTACAACTAGGTACCTTTTCATAGCAGGATAGGACTAGGTATCATGACATTCAACTTAATGCTATGATTGCCCAGTGCATTTGTGTTTTGTCATACAATTGTAAGTAATGTCTTATCCAGTCAATCTTTCCTAGGCAGTTCTTGTAACAATTTGGTAAGACACAATTTCTTCTAAATTCTTTACAATCATAAGAAGGCAAAAAATTATTCATATTAATTCAATGGCTATTAAACTATAGTGTTCCATTTAAATAAGTTATGTAATTCAGTATAGTTCAAACTCCTTAGTGTTATATAGTATATGGAGAATCCTTAAATAATTTATGTATGCATCTTATTTTCAAAATTTTATAGAATTTTAAACATAATTCTATTTTAAATCACTGTATATAGTTTGGTATTTGTTTCTACAATATGTTGTCAGTTTTTAAATTGAAGCATTTTCATTATTCAATTCATAATCAGAGAAGCCAAGTGTAGTTATAATATTATTCATACAGGGAAAAATTAATATGCTTTCTTACCAAAGCCCATGTTGACTCTCCATGATAAATAATTAGACAAGTTACTCCTAGACACAACAATTTGAAATGATCTTCTAACAAGTGATTAGAAAAATGTTTTTGTTAAATGGACAAGATTTTTTATATTTGTTTTTGGTGTTTGTGTTTATGTGTATGTTTGTGTGTATGTGTGCATGTGCCATGCATATTTAATGTGTGTGTCATGTATGTATGAATGTTTGTGTATTCTGTGTATGTGTTTGTGTATGCCATGTGGGTGCTGTGGGGGTGGGCTGGGGAGGGGGCGCACGTACACAAAGGCTACCGAAAATTTTCTGGTCCTCTCAATGAGGATATATGAATAACTGTGTGTCACCTGATGCTAGCACTGAGAGCCAAACTCAGGCTCTCTGGAAGAGTGACAAGCACTCTTAACTGCCAAACCTTTCAACTCAAGGACAAGACTCTTTTACTTACTGTTCATATGTGTAGGATTTTCATAAAATCTGGTCATATTTTGACAAATTTAATTTTATCAGGGATAAATTCAATCTCTAAAAACAAAACACTATTGTTTATTTAGACATTACAGTTCCCTGTATAGATGCATATGCTCTGTGTAGTCAGCAATTTGAAGAACAGGATATAAAGAACCTTATCCTTGACACTTCAGAATTCCCTGCCATTTAAAAATAGTCACTGGATAGATCAGATTCTCCATTTCCTGCGGCACAGAAAGCACCATCTCTCTACAGCACAGTTTAAGTTGCCCCATTGAGTTAAATAGTTACACTAGAGACGAAATGAATAACCTATCTGGGACAAAGAGCATTTCCATAAATCAATTAACTCTGCACTTGTGGAGCAAATCCACTTATAACTCAGTCTTTGCTAACACTGATGTAGACATTGAATGTCTACATCATTTCTTTTGCAATTTTTTTCATATCCATTACTAAATCTACAAGTATATCTTACTCATAATTTATTTCTGGCTTATTTTTATTTTGTGATATGACAACATACATTTCTGTTAGAAACTTTCATACTTCTATATCAAAACAAGTTCTATTATGCATACTGTAATTTAGACCTGTCATAAACAAAGGGCAAGGGGCCAGCTTCTTGACTGGCTGGCTATTTTAAGCAAGCCCCCAGGGAATATAATACTTGTGTAGGCTTACCATAGGTCTGCATTTAGCTTTGTAGTTTGCTGAGTCAGTTCTCTTGGGTCACTCCAACTACTATCAAAGTCAATGTAATTTATTTAGAATGGAAAAATACATAAAATGTGTGTATGAAAACCACAATATCGCCAAAGACTAGCATACTTGGCAGCATAAAGGTCATTGACCAGATAATGTATCAAGTATATAGAATTATATATCAAAAAAAACCAATCTGCAAACTCAGCCTTATGACAACAGGAGTTAAGGGTTTATAGAACTATTCCATAAAACTGAATTAATTAGGTAAATAATATTTGCAATGAGATTTATTACGATATCACTCACAAATCAGACAATTTACCCATTTCAAATATTCAGATCAGTAATTTTAGTTTATACACATGTCTATATAATCATCAATATAAACTACTTTTAGAGTATTTTCATTACTTCAAAGAGAAATCCTGTGCACATTAGATGTCCCTTTCCATTCCTGTCTCTTTCCCAAAGCCCTAAGCAATCACTCATTTACATTCTGCCTGAGTTACCTGCTTAATCTTGATTTTTTTATATTGATAGAATTCTGTAATAAGTGATATCTTCCACATTTCACTTTCTCCATTTGGCATATCAATTCCAAGGTGCAATTAGCTTGTATTTATTGATATTTTGTTCTTTTTAATTTACAGCTTTAATTCCACTTTATCTATCACATTTTACTTATCTGTTCATCCACAGCTGGTGGATATTGCAGGCATTAGTACCGTTTGGCTCCTATGAATAATGCTGTTGTTATTTTCTTACATCTAATGGGTCCTTTGATAACTTAAAATGCATCTTCTTGGAAACCCACTAGCGTTTTACATGTCCATGGTTCATCAGTATGGATGTCCCAATTTTCCACATCCACACCAGCAATTGGTGTTTTTCTATCTTCTGATCATAGGCTGTCGTAGTCACTGTTCTATTGTTCTGAAGAGACACTATGACCAAGAAAACTCTTATAAGAGAAATCATTTATTTGGGACCTTGCTTACACTTTCAGAAGCTTAGTTCATGATCATCAAGACAGGGAGCATGGTTGCAGGCAGGGCAGACACGGCAGGAATGGTATGGGAGAAGCAGTTGAAAGTTATATCCTGATTCTCAGGCAGGAATGAGGGTAAGGGGGTGTGACACAAGCATGGGCTTTTGAAACTTCAAAGCCCAGCCTCAGTGACACTCCTCCCCAAACAAGGTCACACTGTCTAATCCTTCTAATCCTATCAGAGGTCCACTTCCACTCCAAGATAACTAAGCATTCCAGATATATGAACCTATAGGGGCATTATTATTCAAACCATCACACAGGCATTCTGGTGGATGGAGAAAATGCTTCAATGTGGTTTGTCATTACATTTCCTTGGTGGGTTATTATGTTAAATATCTTTTTATAGACATATTGGTAATTTACATACTTTCTATGGAGAAATTTTTGTGGCTTTGTCTAATTTTCATTTAGAATTGGTATCAGAATTTCTTTCTTTGTGTGAACAGTTAACATTACATAAATTGACATGGCGTGCTATAGCATATTTCTGAATTTATTTTTCAGTTGTTGTCTCAAATAGAACAAGAAAATAGTAAAGGGTAGAGTTGCTCCTCTCTTGATCTGGGACATCCACTCCCTAATACATTAGCACTCTGGTTCTCAGTCTTCTTGGGTTTAAATTGCAGATATACCATTAGATTTTCTGGGCCTCTCTATCTTGCAGATGGCAGACTTCTTGACCTCTACAATCACAAGACCAGTTCATTATAGTAAATCTCTTTCTCTATATTTCAATAATTTCTTCAGAAATTCTCACAAAATTCTTAACACAAATCACCATGGCAAAGGGACATTTCCGTGAGGAGTAAGATTGAGCACAACTAAAGTTAATGTGTGGTATCACAGACCAATATACTAATGGGCTATAGTAATTAAGGTCATAAGAATAATAACTGTGAGTTAGGAACAGCAAGGGAAAGGGAAGTAGAACAAGAAATGATCTGAGGGCCACTTATCCACTCAGTTGGGAGAACCCACCTCAAGAGTGTTACAATGGCAGTAGGACACTGACAAAATAACAAAATTGTGTGTAAAAGCCATGAATTCCAAGGTACAAGTTGTAGACAAAAACAGGATATTTGGGAGACAGAGCTATGTGAGAGGAAATATGGGCTGCATCAAGCAGGCTGCATCCTCTCTTCTTCTGCTCCCTGGCTAGGGACAAAATCGCCTACTCCAACATCTGCTCCCACCATTAACACTTGCTGCCTTCACCAAGTTACTTTAATTTGGGCCTTCAGTTGTTGACTGAATAAATGCTTTGTCTTGATACGTTGTTTCAGCTACATCCTTGTGGTAATATGACGCTAGTGAAGAGGAAGAGGAGAGAAGAAAATGAGGGAGAAGAATGAGGGAGGAAAGGTAAAGGGCAAAAGAAGGGCAGAAGAAATAAATAAGCAGAAAGCCTGATTTATATACTTGTCATGGATTTCTGAAAATCCAAAATGTACTTGTCTTTGTTTATTTTCTCTTGTTAGAACAAAATATTGAGCAAAAACAACTTTGGGAAGGATAGACTGTTTGGCTTATGCTTCTATGCCACAGTTCATCACTGTGGAAAGCTTGGGCAGGAACTCAAAAAGAAACTCAGGAATAACTGCCAAATAATGGTACCACCCACAGTGGGTTGGGTCATCCCACATCCATCATGAATCAAGAAAACGCCTCACAGACAAATTGACCATTTTTCAACTTGACTCAAAAATACATCACTATTAAACTACAACCTTTCCTTGTCCCCAGGAGCTCATATCACAATACAAAGCATAATCCAACTTTTAAAAGTCTGACATTTTAGAAGTCCAAGATCTTTTTAAACATTAACATTTGACTCACATAAAAAAACAACTTTTATGAAATGTAAATAAAATATGAAAATTAAAAAAATAACCTTAAAAAAAAAAAACAACTTTTAAACTTTCTTATTTCAAGAGGAAGTAACCAGGGCACAGTTCCAATCAGATAAAAGCAAAACCTAGAAGTTTAAATCATATACTGTAGCTCAGTGTCCTGCATCTGGAACCCGGTCTTCTATACTCTAAAGAGTTTGTGTAATCCCTTCTCCCCACTCCCTAGATTCAAACTCCCATCCTGTTCTCATTCCAACACTCACCTTGTTCTCATTCTCTTTCCTCTCTTCTCTCCTCTCTCTCTCTCTCTCTCACTCTCTCACACACACACAGCTTATCTGATAAGCTCAGTCCATTTCACTCCAGACCTATAGGCTGTACCTTTACCAATACGTGCTCTACCCTAACACCTCTCACAGTGCCAAGCTTCAGCTATATTCCGCAAATCCTCCACGCCTCCTAAAACAGCACTATGCAAGAGACTCTTCTGTATTATTAGCCACGTTCTGTTGTCAGGTTGAGGTGAGCCTTAGCCCTCCACTGGACCATAGCTTCTGTATCCTGACCCAGAAGAAATAGGTTCCAGAAGATTAGCCTCAATGGCACTGGTCCCTGACTAATCACAACAAATTTGTTAGCCTCAGCTGACCAACATCTATTACATCAATGAAGCACTGGTTTCACTTTCAAAGATTATTCATTCAAATATACCATATCAATAAAGCAACATTGCTTTTGAGAGACTCTTAAAACTTCCTCTGGAACTTCAGGAGTCTGGACTCCATTGTCTAAACCTCTCTCAACATTCTTATCTTGCAAACTCTCACAATAACTCATGAAGCTCTAAGCACTTAATGGACATTTCCTGCCAAAACCTCTAAAATCTTTTACATAAATATATCCCTCAACTAAAACAAAACTTATGGTCAGGTCATTACAATAATACCCTACTCTTGGTTCCAATTTTTATCTCAGTTTACTTTTTATTGTTATAAACATACACTAACCAAAATCAACTCTGGGTAGGATAAGGTATTTGACTTATTTTTCTATATCACAGTCCATCACTGGGGAAACCTAATGCAGAAACTCAAGGAGAATACTTAAAGCAAGCTCTGAAGCAGAGACCACAGAGAAACATGATAGCTGGTTTGCTTTTCATGGTTTCCTCAGCTTGCTTTCTTATACAATCCTGAATCATCAACCAAGGGGTGTAACCTCCCACAGTAGGCTGCTCTGGCCCATATAAATCACTAATTAAAGAAATGTTCCACAGCCTTGTCCCCAGGCCAGTTTCATGTAGACAGTCCCTCAATTAGAGTTCCCTTTTTCCAGAAGACCCTTGTTTCTGTCAAATTGACAGAAAGAGAGAGAGAGAGAGAGAGAGAGAGAGAGAGAGAGAGAAGAAAAAAAGAAGGGATGGAGGGAGGGAAGGAAGGTGGAAAGGAAGGAAGGAAGGAAGGGAGGAAGGAAGGAAGGAAGGGAAGGGAAGGAAGGGGAAGGGCAGGAAGAACGGACAGACCCAGCATGGTATTCAATCAATACTAAGACTGTCTTCAACACGAGCCTTCAGTGTACCAGCTGATTCCTGTGAGCACCTCTTCACTATCCCTTTTTAATGGAAGATACATTTCTATTGAAGCAATATCAAGGCTCTGTTCAAGAGATCTAAGGAAGCCCGTTCCTCCATTGACATTCACAGACTTCATAAAAGAACAAAGGACTAAATTACAGAAAATGACTTGGGGGTAGGATAGTTGGGTCAAGAAAATAATATTTTCTTGTGTGAATAAAAAGCAAGAGGCCTTTTTTTCACCATGAAGCTTGTCTTGGGCGTGACTTGTCTTGTACAGAGTCCAGTACTAAGCAAAGTATAGGGGTATAAAAGCTAGACTGTCTGCCTTCAGAGCCAAACAGACCCAGAGAGCAAAAACACACCCATCAGTCATCTGTAGACCACCAGTGATGGCATTGCTCAGTGGCAAATCGTTTTTTCATTTGTGTGATTTTGGATGTGCATATGATGTGTATGTGTGTTTACATAATGTATGCATATTTGTGTGTATGTGCTTGTGTGTGAGAGTAAGGATTTTTCTATTCCTGCCCTTGCTCTGAATAATGACAGAGAGACCTTTATATTTACTAAAAGCTTAAAACACAATAGCTGAACAGATTCTAACTCATCAATACTGGCCTGGCCTACTTCCCAGTCACATGCCCCATCCAGTTACCTGCCATCTTAGTCTTAGTCTAGCCTGGCACCTCCTTCTTCATTTGTGTCCCAATAGTGACTCCCCCAGTTGAATCCACCTGCAACTAACTCTTTCTCTTTCTCTTTCTCTCTCTCTCTCTCTCTCTCTCTCTCTCTCTCTCTCTCTCTCTGGGCCTGGAAGTCATGCCTCTTCCTCTTCTGCCCAGCCATTGGCTGCTCAGCTCTTTAATTGTCCAACCAGAAGATGATGAAGAATAATGTTTTACAAAGGAGTAGGAGACACTTCATTCTAATGATAATACCAAAGTACAACTAGGATTCTGGGTACTGAAATTAGCATTTGAATAACAAGTACACAAAACTACCTCTAACACTTCTATGTGTAGTCAATGTGTGTTTACATAGTGTTGTCTGTGGTGGTGCTGTATGCACCACCAGTACTTCCTGTCAGTACCTCTAAACTGAATACACCCAAGGAAAGACATGGTGTTTAGAGAAAAATTTAATCTAAAATTCTACAAATGTTAAACGAATTGTGAACCCTGCACATCATTGATGACTTTTAGTTAAAAAAAATATGGCATCAAAAAGTTATTGGGCTGGACACTGAATTTTAGTCATGGTAAAACAAATAAATACCTGTGGGGCATGGTACATTTTTGAGGGTCATTTGAAAGTTTCAGAATATGGTTTTCTAATTAGTAAATTAAGAATAATGATTCATTAAACAAATAATTTCAGAGCCTTTTAATGTTGCACAGCATTTGTGTGACAGAGCCACAGCAGTAAACACACATACAAGCCACAATATTGTACAAGGCAGACATGCAGCGAACAGATGCATACAACATGCACTAGTGACTTTCCTTGTATATATGATCACATCAGTTTAAGGAAGGAGAGGTTAATCTAGGCTCACAGTTTAGAGGGTGAAGTATCCCACAGCTAGAAAGGCATGGAAGGTGGGGTGTTTCAGCCTTGGGTGACAACAGCTTGGAGTACAGTCTGAGCAAAGCTTTGTGGGCTAGAGTGGTCTGAATGAAAATGGCCTCCACAGACTCAGAGGAGTGACCTTACTGGAGATGTGGCCTTGTTGGAGTAGAAATGCCCTTGTTGGAAGAATTGGATCACTGGCAGTGACCTTTGAGATTTCAGAAGCAGAAGACAAGTGGCTTACTTTTTCTTCCTGCTGCCTGCCAATCTGGTTATAGAATTCTCAGCTACCTCTCCAGTACATGTCTGCCTGCATGCTGCTGTGCTTCCATTGTGACAATAATGAACTAACCCTCTGAACTGTAAGCCGTCCCAGTTAAATATTTCCTGATAAGAATGGCTGTGGTCAGTCTGTTTACAACAATACAAACTCTAACTGAGAGAGTAAGGAAGCAGAGGTCAATTGTAAACAGAGCCAAGCTGTCACCCTCAAGGCCTCTGCTGCTCTTAGGACTTGTGATTCAAAGGATCTACAGACTCTCCAAAGAGTGCTACCAGCTGAGGCCAGGTCTTCACCTGTCACCTCTGACTTTTCTCTCTGAAACCTTTAGGATTTTTCATTTTTCATAAATTCAGCATCCAACATAACACCAAAAGCTCTTGTATATAAATGGCTTGAGTGTAAGAGGCATTCAGTGACGCTTATTATTGTGACTGGTATTTTAGTTTCTCATTCTTCTCTCTGACTAAATTGGCAGCACACTGATGTGTTTGCATTTGCAATGGCTTCATTTGTTTAGCATCTGTGTGCTGTTGAGGACAGAGTTGTGAGAACATCTGTGTTGCTGAAGACAGGATGCCAAGGGCATTCCAGAAGCTACTTAAAAATCACCTCGGTATCTAAATCTTTTGTGTCCTGTCCTGACCATAACCCTATATGTCCTCTGCATAGAGAGTGTTCCTTGCCAGTACTCATTTGTTGAATAATTTTTCAAGTGAGTGCTAAAGTTGAAGGAACTTCCCAACAGTCTGAAACATCAGCAGAGGAAAGAAGCTTAGTAAAAGTATCAGGAATCACTCCGTGCAGCCAGAAGGCAGAATAAAGATGATATGTAGTCCTTGACCATAGAGACCTGTCACTGTGTCTTACCTTACATGGCAGAAGAGACTTTGTTTATGTATTAACTGAGAGTGTGTATGATTGAAATAAGATGTGTTGTGGGACGAGATAACGTGTAGAAGAAGTGAATATAAAACTATTTATCCATCAAAAGAGTCATCCAAATCGGGCCCCTTAGTAACCAGATCTTTCTTCTATTGGGCATACTAAAGGAAGTCTCAAACAGTAATTAGGCTTTGGGTACTCTCAGGTATATGACTTGTTGGCCTACTGGTCCCTCCGGGACTCCAAACTGCACAAAGTCATCTTGTTCTGTTTACAAATCAGAATTTTTAGTTCTTTGGTTAAGAGGCTAAGGACCTAGAAATAGCACCCTACACTCCAGCCACTCTTCTGAGAAAGCCATTTCAGGGGTGACCTAAAGCCACTGGCAACCTTTCTGTTCCCTTCAACCAAAGGAAAACTTGAGAACTTCTTGGCATTTCTTTGCTCAAGAGCCAAGATATTACTTCTGAAAATCCGTCTTCATCCACCTTCAGAAAGTATCTACAACCAATACCAAAGAAACGTGTGTAATCTCCCTGGCCTAATGAGACTGTTCAGCATGACCTGGGTAGCAATCTGCTAAAACAAAACAAAACAACCTCAGATCTTTGGACCCTGCTACAAATATCATCTCAGCCGGGTCCCTGGGTAAGCAAGCCCTGAGTACTAGTTTAAAGATGATATGTTTGAGAGGTTTGAATGCCAGCCAGTCTGCTTACTACCCCACTCTCAAGCAAAGTTTCTAAACAAGGAGTAACACCCCCTTAATAAGTAGTTGTGAGAATGATAGCTGCAAATTTTGCAAACAAATACTCAGTTATAATAGTTTTTGTGGTGTATTTAGCACCATCTAGAGCAGCTCACTAGACTTCACAGTGTTGCAGCAGCAGCTCAGAGGCTCTGTGTCCAAAGCCATCTACACTCTTGGAGGTAGTGATGCAGGGGAAGGTCCTGAACTTTTGCAGTGACAAATCTAAATACTTAATATATTGTCCATTTTACAATGTATTAAATGCCCTTTGTCTGCTTCCTTTCATATCACTGCACGTGACTTTATGAGGAGCCACCTACTCTAGATGGAGACGGTGAGTATAGTGACTTGCTGGAGGGAGTAAGGGCCAGACTTCCTGCTGAGTCGCTCTGAGTCCCCAGCCCTTTTTCTTAATCTCCTTCTTAACTTTCCATCTGTCACTGGTTCCCCAGAAGCACAGCCAGCCAATCCTCTAAGCTCTCCCAGGGCGCTAGGCTCCCTGAGCAGGGCCGGGAGGGCTGGCTGGGGCGGAGCTCGCAGGGAGGCTGCTGCCTGCCGAGCTGCAGTCCGGACTCGGCGGCTGGGGCCTGGCCGCCGCGGAGGGGCGCGCCTGGCTGGCGCGGATCCGCCCGCACGTGAGCTCCACCTCCTTGCTGGCTCGGCGCTGAGCTGTGAAGCTGCGGGTCTCCGCCCCGCTCCAGCGCCGCCTCAGCTCTTGGCATAGTAATCTCAGTTCCTGATCACACAGAGCTGGCTCCTGGCTGCAGCGGACTGCGCGAGTCCGCCAGCAGTGGTGTGGCAAAGCCAGGGCTGGGAAGCGACTGGAAGCCCAGCAACCCGCAGACAGTGGCCCAGAGAGGGACACCCCGCTGGAGCAGGTAAGCAAGCTGTAGCCAGAAAGGAGCCGCCTCCGCTGCCACCTGGCCCAGTGGCCAGCCTTGGAGACGGGAGCCTGGCAAGGTGCCTGTGCTGGTGAAAGAGGAATTGGTTCCCACATTTTATTCATGGATCCTTTGCCTGTTGCTTATGTCCCCAGCCCATCCTGCCATCCTGCTTCTCAGGAGGGGCCGTGTGCCCTGCAGGTGATGTATATTTCTGCAAGGTTATTACTCCCTTAAGCTCTGACCCAAAGGTAAAAAAGAGAAGCCGCTTCTGAGCTGGGAATCCTAATCAGTAGGATATGCACACATCGAATATTTGAAGAGGTGTGTGTGTGTGTGTGTGTGTGTGTGTGTGTGTGTGTGTGTGTGTGCCTTTTTATTATTTTCCTATGGTTATGTGCTGTAAGGTAAAAACTCAGCCGTGTACAATATGCTCATTTACATGTGTATGTGTCTGTATTATCAATACATTTGCATGTATATTTCTTCTTGAGGTCGGAAGGGAGAGATGAGGAAGGTCGGACTGAGGCTGATAAAGAGAAGTCTTTGTAGAGCATGTTCAGTGTCTAGAGGTGAACTTTGGAACCACATTAAATCAAGGTAGTGACTAGAGGTGATAAACACTTCTCTCTGTACATTATAGCAAAGGCCTAAGATGGTCATCCAGTACATAGCAAATCTTGCTTCCCAGACAGATAGAAGAGACTTGGGCAAGATTTTAGACAGTGGAGAAGAGGGGAGGAGAGAGAGGAGACTTGGGCGCTGGAAAGTAGATTGGGGTGGAGGACAGGCAGCCAAGGTACATCAGGATTCAAGGGTTTTTGAAGGGGTGTTAACCAAGGTCATTGGTTGAATGTAGGCAGTTCAAGGTTGGGATGATGTGGGAGCAGCTGAGTAGGTGGGGGAAAGGCAAAAGCCTGGAGGGGGTGGGGAAGAACGGAGCTTTAGCTAGCCATCCAGCTTGGAGCCACCTTTCTGAAGGCGTTTGCTCCCTTCCCTTTTCACAACACTTTTGTTCAAGATCCATAGGTCCATGTTTTCATTTTATTCTTTTCATGGAATTTGGGTCATAACAGGTCTGGAAGAACCTGAAGTGTTTACACCACCAGAAAGATTTGGAGAGAGAATGATTAAAGCTTCGCTTCATGAAATATTTACACAGCTCTTTCGTGGGCTTTTGTTTGCTCTTGTTGGCGCTTCTGCATATTTTACCTTAATAATGCTTTTGAGAGTACTTCTCCTGAATGAGCCTATTTTCCAGTTATAAACTATTTTTCCCTCCCATGGTGTTCACCATAGGTCTACCCTGAGTAACAGTGGTGGGAATAAAGATACATGAGTCACAGGGCAAAGAAGAAATTCTTCTCTATTGCTCTCCTCCCATGGCCAGAGTATGCATAGAGAATGTGTGTTTGGTTTCTGTCAAGTTTGTGTGCCCTGTGCATGTGTTTAGTGGAGAGACTGCATTAATTGTAAACAGGAAAACAGTGTAGTGATCACCACTGCTATCACCAGTCTAGATGTTCAGTCATTAAAAGAGTTTCAGAAACAGCCCAGGAACTCAAGGAGACACCCTGGTCTCCTGTGATGTGCCAAAGTGTCACCTAATCACCAAGTACTGTTGTGGACATGGCTCCACACAGAATGGCACCCTCACCTGGTGGAGGGATGAGGTACCAGCTGAATCAGGTCAACTGTAGTTGCTGAGGACATGAGCTTCTAGCAAAATGCACTGAAATTCCTGCCTCAAAAGACTTTCCCAACATAATTATTCCTACAAATTTTTCTCATGTATTTAGACAGAGCTACCCTTCATTGTTAGAGTTTTGTCACAAATCTGCAACTTACATGGAAACCTTTAACTACCAGGGATGGAATCATAGAATGACAAAATACTGGCTTCAGACACGGAGGGCACACTCCCTTACAGTTACACTGGGGCTCTCCATGGCTGGTGCCTCTCTCCTTTATGTGTTCCTTCGTTCAGCCAGTCACCATGTATCTCAATGAGCAAGGCATGGCCCTCATCTGTGAAAAAGAAGAACAAATAAGACAAGGTCTGATCTTACAACACGTACTGAAGAGACAGATGGTGACAGCCAAAGTGCTATGGGATGAAGCTTCAGAAGCCAGGCAGAGGAGAGCGCAAGGCAAGTTTCCCAGGAACCAGAACAATGATAAAAGGAGCTGGCAGGGCCTTAAGTAAGCAGGCGCCCTGGAAGGCAATCCTGTGGATACATAAAGGGAAAAGATGGGGAGAGAGAAGGAAGCAGAGTCTAACCCCAAGCTCAGTCCAGAAGAGCTTCTACCTCAGCCTTCAGGAAGCCCTTCTGTTTAGAGACAATGAATCCATTCACATTGAGACTGTTTTCAATTGATTGTGCTTATCCACAGTATACCCTCCAAAGATCTACAAACGATACTTAGCTTAATTTGCAGTTGTCTGCTCAGAGGAGAGAAAGGCCTTTGGGTAAGTCATGACTTCCTGTGCCTCAGCTGCTTCTTCCCCAGTGTTCACGGCTTATCTGCATGCTCTAAAAGTAACTGAGGCAGGAGAGATTGAGTTTATAGAAATGACTTCGAGAGATTCAGGAATCCTTTTCTGGTTTCTGGTTTCTTTTTTCTTTTCTTTTTTTTTCCGTTTTTTTCGAGATAAGGTTTCTCTGTGTAGTCCTGACTGTCCTGGAACTCACTTTGTAGACCATGCTGGCCTTGAACTCAGAAATCTGCCTGCCTCTGCCTCCCAAGTGCTGGGATTAAAGGTATGCACCACCACTGCCCAGCTCCTGGTTTCATTTTTAATTTGTAGTTTTTACCTCTTTACTCATTTGCTTTGAGACATAGTCTTGTTCTGTGGCACATGCTTCTCTTAAACTCATAATCCCCCTGCCTCAGCCTCTCAAGTTCCATGAATATAAGGGATGCACTAATACACCCTTCTTGCCAATCTTATTTTTATGATAACAGAACTCAGGGATAGAGTATGAGTACTAGTGACTACACAGAGTATTTAAATATCTCAAACGACCTCAAAAGGCAAATGTCATCAACAAATAACAATTAACTCTAGGAAATGGACCAAAGAGAGCCCAAAGGACACATGAAAGTTTTCAACAATTTTTAAGTGAAAGAAATAATTTTATCAACCCCAAGTCATCAGTAAATGACCTTCTAGACTTAGATATTTCAAATTTCAGATACCAAATGACTATGGAATCAGTTTACTGAATGTGAACAGTATTTTGATTGTTGAATATACCAGGGAGCAAGATAACATACAAGAATAGATGCTGCACAGGGGATTGTTGCATGTATATACATAACTAACCATGGTGTGTACGTGTGTACCTCCAGTTTCCCATGTCCTGAGTAGTCTGCATGTTTCTGCTTTAGGTGATAGAAAGGCTTCCAGTTTGCAAGATTCAGCAGTTGAAGTAAGAGATCCACACACAAGCTTTTACACACTGCCCTGAGCAACAGAGCTGTATCACTGAAAAGGGAACACCCAGAGCTAACAAAATAAGTCAACAGAAATCCAGAGGGCATGGACCTTGGTGTGGATTTCATCTGAGAAGCTTCAGCAAGGAAACGGAGCTTGAGTTAGTTCGTGAATGGTGGCTGGATTGTGGGCGGTGAGATAAGGGTGGTAGATAAACATGTAGAAAATAGATATTTACTACAGAGAAACCATCCACTCAAGAATCATGCCCCAGCTGCCCACTTCTCACTCCCTACTCTCCATCCCCAAGCCACCCTGGCTGGCAACAGCCACACTCACTAATGTAGCAAGCCTCTGGAATACTGCACGCTGCTATTAATGGCTGCCTTCATGTAGTATCCAAGATCTTCAAACTTGTTCTTCCTACAGGTCTTAGGTCTGCAGGTATATGCCCTTTGCCCTACAGCTTGCCATTCCTCCTCTCTACCCTATAACTGCTGTCTTATTCTCTACTTCTCTATATAGAGCTTTTTACTTTGTTAATTATTTTATGTTTAAAATTTATTTTCTTAACACTTCTACTTTAAGAAAGTCTAGTGAGAATGGCCATGACAGCATGAATCTGTCCATTCCTGACATTTTTTTCTTCTTGCCATTATTTCCTGGTTGGACCTGGACTCAGTTGAATATGATAACTGAACTACTGACTATTGACAAGATGTACCACAGTGTAGCATGACTCACTTCTCAGAACACAGCTCCAATCACTGGAACAGACGGGCAGGGATTGGGCAGGTGATTGTCACAAGTTCAAAATGCAAGCTCCCAAATGGAGCAGAATCCCAGGCTGGGCACCATCACTAAGCAGCCATAAGCACCAAAGGGAAGCATAGCATAAGCAGGTATTTTCTTTCCTTTGGTTGTTTTCTTTTCACCGTCATTTTAGTGTAATGTTTGTGTGAACTTCTTGGTTTGGCAAAATGGCTCAGTGGACAAAAGCCCTTGCTGATGAACCTAATGATCTGTGTTTTATTCCACATGTAAGAAGGAGGGAACTTCCAGGGAGTGCACCCGGCCTCCCCCACATACTCAATCAGCCAATCAATCAATCAATCAATCAATCAGTGATGAGCAATAAAGATTAAAAATTAAAAAGACAGCATCTGCATGTTCTGCTGTAGGTGGCCTACTGCTTATCTAGGGGAGAAAAGGCAGAGCAGAAAGGTTTTGAACCTCTGAAAACTCTTTGAATTTCTCCAAGCTCTTGCTGTCTCTGCTCTGGAATACAGTCACACTGTAGTATTGAGCCCTTTGGAATGAAGCTATGCCTTCATTCAGAACAACAGTGCCAGGATACAGACTCAGCAGTATGAATTCTTTGATTTGGAGTCAAATATAAGAACTTATGTGTTCTCCTCTTATTCCATCCGGGACAGCATGCTCATCCTTCTTTCCTGGAGTAGACTGTTTAGATTAGTAGGAATCTAGTTAGTATTCAAGTCAGGTTTAGGATGATAATATTGAAGGCTTCATTTGACTTGAAAAGGCACTCTTAAATTCCACGAGGAAATGTATACATAATCACACAGTTTAAATGACTTAGTGTGCTCAGTCCCGGTGAGAAAATCCCTCACAACTTTTTAACTGGGCATATGGAGTTACCAACACAGTGATAGCACTCCAGTGTTCAAGCTTGTAACTAAATTGCCTTATTTTGAAGCCCATAATAACTTAAGCTCATACCATTAATTGTAGACAGTAATAACTGACCCATGGCAAGAGGGCTAAATGAAATGACTTTTTAGTTCCTAATACCAAATCCAGAGGTGGAACTTAGAAATCTTTGTATATGTATATGTATATGTATATGTATATGTATATGTATATATTCCAAAAGATTTTGGAGCATTGTAATATTGCAGAGGAGTCTCTGTGAATTGAGGGTGAGTGAAGTACAACTTTTCTTATCATAATGTTATTCAGTATCTGTCTCCTTCTGAGCTATAATTCAGAAAAAAAAATGGAAGTAACTGAATTTTGCAGTGGGGGAGAATCTATATACTATACTCACTAAGGCCATTGTGTGGGCCTAGCTGAGTATACTTCAGACCATCTCAGTCATTGTGATCTGAGGTGTCAATAAAACTGTAGAGACCAGCTGGATAATCTTGAACAGAACAGGTTCTGTTTGGAATGCTTAATGCCTGGATCCTAAAGAGAATGCATATCATGCTTCCTACTGCTAAGAAGGTTGCTGTAGTCAGGATTCACAGCTGTGACACTTTCAGAACCAAGAAAACCATTTCAAAGACAACAGAAGACTAACCACAGTCATCTCTTGGACCTGATGTTGTTGACTGAGTAGCAGCTATCAGAGCTCCAAGCCTCCTTCAAAATTGACATTTGCATTTAATAATTTTATGAAGAGAATGAAGGATTCGGAGAATATATTTTAAGGATGAATTGCAAGCAAACCATCGAATAGAGAAATCTAGCTTGTGAGGTGCAAGATGTTAATATATTATTATTTTTCAGGGTTATTGATTATAAACAGCCTAAATGTTAAGTAATCATACTGTGTCAATGGGAAGTTTTTTTTATAGTGTATGCAACTTAGCTTAAATGCAATCCTTAATGCAGTAGAGTACTGTGTTAATTCTGTTTTCTACATAATCAGAGCATGTTTGTTTCAGTACTTGTGGACCATTGATTTCTGAAGTGTAACCAGCTCTGCCCATACCCTGCTCTTAGTGAGTACACTATACAAATTCTCCACGCTGCAAAATTTGGCATTGATTCCAGATTTTCATTCTGAATTGAGGCCCTGTAGAAGAGAGATACTGAATAAAATAAACATTTCTTGTTTTTCTTATTCTACGTTAGCCTGTGATAAGAATGTGCTTTCCCATGATAAGCTTTTGTAAATTGTTCGAAAATGCATGTGCTGTTTATTGTGAGTTCTACATTGTTCTTTGTGGTGTGGCATTTATATATAAATGTTCATTTCCTCCAAGTCAGTTTCTCAGTGCTCACAATCATAGATTGATGCTCAGCTGTTTCCAAAAACCCTCCTTGATTCTTCAGCACTGGGTATGACATAGTTGAATCTATTGCATGAATATTTCAACATATGCTTAGTGTATCATTATTTGAGCATGCCTTTCAGAAAACTTCTATAAAGAAGAAGAGTTATTTCTCCTTAAAATGATATTCAATCTGCAGTAAATAGTCATATGTTGCTTTTGTGTTCATGTTGAACATTGTCTGAAAGCAGTCAGAGAAGAGAAATCTGACAGTTGGGAGGATAGATGCTGAGCTCAGAGCAGGGGGGTCAAACAACTTTGCAGTCCCCACTGCCTCCCCATGATTTCTTGTCAGAGTCTCAGAAGAAAGCATCTCAGAGATCTTCACTTCATGGGTCTCAGGCTTGAGCACATGGGTACCAGCTTAGAAACTGAAACCCATCAGTCTGCAACCCAGCAAAAGCTTTGTAGCCCACAGTCAAGGTATTTGCTTTTCATCAAAGATGAGATCTATTATAAAAACTTGAAATACTGGCCCACAGTCTCTGAGGTAGTGCAAAACAGTGGCATGTGCTGTAGCTTTATTACAGAATCCACTTCTGCCTGCTGTCCTTCTGACCTGGAAGTTTCCTGTAAGTGACTTGTATTTAACCCTTCTGCGTTATTCTAAAATTCACTTAGAACTCATAGGTACAGGTCTTAGAACTCCACACTAGATGATTCTAGGGTACCATAGGACTCAAAAATTCCATGTCTCAACAGAGCAGAAAGATAATCATCCCACATACAGCTAACTCCCATGAACTGATAAGCTTAAAAGTTTCCACCTTCAAAATATGTAGATTATATAAAAGCTTAATGAATGCAAATTGAGTTGACCTAGTCTATTAGTAACAGAGTTTTCTTTTGTTCATTTGGTTGCTTGCTTGCTTTATTTGAACTGTCTTAAAATTGAAATCATTAACAGTTTTTACAGTAATTTATCTTTTCTTCTTCTGAAAAGAGCCAAGGCTAAGATTTTATCTTGAATTGCTTTACATAATTTTAAATGCATCTTATGTTTGTATGCCATATTTGCATAGTCTCCTGAAAGCCCAGAGCAAGTCCTAGTCTTTTGAGTAGGGGTGTTTGAGTTGAACTTCCGAGAGTAGCATGGACACATATCCCAGTTCCTGAGATATGCTCTCTAACATGATATGTGGTTGTGCACACAGCCCTTCCCCAAAGCTCATCACTAATTCAGTAGGCACTGGATGCCAGAATTGTGCTACTGATATGGGTAAAGATGAGGTGACTTTTGTCTGGATTGATGATTTTGTGTTGCACAGAAAGACAAATGCCCCTCTGCTTGTTCTGTTTGTTTTTAAGATAGGGTTTCCTGTATCCCAGGCTGCTCTCTAACTGGCTGTGTAGTTGAAGATGACCTTGAACCTCTCATCCTCCTGCCTCTACATCCAGAATGTTTGGGAAATGTATACACTACCATGACCAGATTTTCTGTAGTAACTGGAATCCAACCCAGAGCTTTGTTCTCTTTAGGCACTCTTCTGACTAAAATGCACCCCTGTGAGACAACAGGATGCTAATCTCAGGCCAATATTTATGTAGCAAAAGCTGCCTCAGTAAGTCTGATGGCTCTCAGTCTTCCTCACCTTGCCGTCCTCGTGAACACTTTAAAAGCCTCCCCACACCAAGCCTCCTACCTTACTTCTAAAACCATCTTCCCATCTAATTATTAATCCTAAAAGTGTTAGTGTTTCGGGAGCTTCGTACCAAAAAGACAGTGCTGAGAATAGATTCATTTGAAGGGAATAGAGGACACAATAGTAGATCCACTCTGGGCTCTCTGGCGAAGCAGCATTTCCTTGTGCAGTAAGAAGTGTGCAGATGGAGGAGCTATGCCCTCTGCGATGTATCGATAACAAGTAGGCAATCATGAACAACAAAATTCTTCAGTGAGAGTTATTTTTTCTTAATAAAAGTAATACAAAAAAGTAATATTTTGTGAAAAAAAAATGATGTCTAGATCTCCAGGTGATTCTTTTGATGTTTGAAACTGCAATGACAGCTGACTAAAAGACTGTTGCTGTGGGTTTTATGATTTCTAAGTGGAGAGTTTAATGTAAGAAGGAATGGGCTAGGAATGTGTCAGCTCCTCTGCTTCATGTATTAAAGAAAAGCATTGCTGGAATTATTCTGGAGCTGGCTTTTAAAAATGTGGCTGGGGAAGACCCTGATTGGAGGAAGTGGAATTCGTTAGGTCATCAGTCAAAGCATATTGAGCCTGCACTGTCTGCTAGGGATCCAGAGTTGACAGAAATAGTCTAAACGTTTAAATAATTCCCAGACTCCTGGAATACTGCTATCGATAACTATGATTCGCCAAAGTTACAATGGGCCATTTTCCTGGCCAAGATCTCAGGAATTCCTTTTGTGGTCTGACAACAAGCATCCCCTCTCTTTCCCCTGTAACTCTTCCTTCCTGTAGGCCCCAGTAACTGAGGTTAGCTTCTGCGAATCTTCAGTTTGACTGCATGTTGGCCTCATCTATGTTCCTTTCTCCCCTGGTAGGTCAGCCTAAAAAACTAGAAGTCAAGAAACAGTGCACAGTGAGAGCAGATGCAAGAAAAACCTTCCAGTTTTTGCTGATGGCTAGCTATTGCACAGGAAATCTCTCTGGTGTGAATTTGTCATAGTCTTGGTGAAACGTCAAGAAAATAGCTACAAGTAAGAGAAGCAAGAGTTCATTTCATTATTAAGATGATATAATAATATAACAAATAATATAACAGACATTAAAGAAGTCTTGTTATTCTGATAAACCATTGCTACAATAACTGGTGATACTTAATAGTTAAACAGTGTTTAGAGACCACATTGATTTGGATAGTTGCTTAGTTGGGAACAATCTCTATCTTAGAGCTTCCTTATTGGGGCTCCCCTGCCAGAACGCTTAAGATATCCAGCTTTCCATTGCTGCTCTTTCCTGTCCTGGATCCTCTTGTATCCACTCCCATCCCCATCCCCCATCCCGCTCTGTTGGTGCTGCTCATCCTCTTTTGTGGGCCTCCTCTGCGAGGCCACAACCCAGGGAAATGAAGTGATAATGCAGGCCTCTGGCCTCTGGTACTTTCCCAGGGTGAATGACTCTGTTTTGAACCTAAACTAGGAGGAAGTGCCCTGGCCTTATCACTCATGTGGCAGGAGAGGAGGTTAAAGGGCAAGATGGCAGTCTGTGAAAGAGCAACTAGACCTGTGGGGGAGATGTGAGATGGAGTGAAGAGGGAACAGGAGATGAAAGGAACCTTGCAGGCAGTCTGCAGTGTTGTCTCCAGGGAGTAGTTACATTTTACTGATGTATTACATTTTAACCATCTACCTTTTGCATTTCCCCCTTTCTTGCTTTTTATAAAATTTAGTTTACACCCCCTGTCAAGGCCCCCTTCTTCCCTCTCTTCCCAGTCTCAGGCTAACAAATTCCTCTCCCTGTTGCCCCTCCCCTCATCTGGTCCCAGCAGACCTAGGCATATCCTCTCCCACTGAGGCCCAACCATCTACTTATTAAAATATGGGTGAGATAACACATTGAGGTCAACAACTCTGAAAATGTTTTCAGCTTCCCTGTCAGCGGTACTCTGCTGAACTCATTTCTCACTGAAACTTGAATCTCAAAATGAGGAAAGACGTTCCATAAACTACTGGAGGAAGCTCTATACATTCCGTCATGCAGCCTCAAAGCTATGTGCTTCCCAATGCCATGCCACACTGTCCCTCAGAAATTATCAATAGGAAGGATTAAGCCAGATTTTATGAACAGCTCTCTTTCAACTTGGATTTCTTTTCATGTCACTTTAAAAATCAATAGGAGAACTTCTGAAATAGCCATAAGGCGTATTTTTGAGTAAGTGGGTAAATTCAAGGAAGAGACTTTTAAGTCCACAAATCATTGTATAGGCAATGAAACCTGCAAACATGACTTTATCAGAATATCCAGGTAACACATATGTTCAGCAAACAGCATTTCTTTGTTTCTCAAAAGCAAAACTAAATACATTCCCTCAAGTCACGTGCACAGGCAGTGCACACATGTGGGCAAGCACGTGAACACCCACATGAACAGCAACAAAAAGCCAGGCCTGTGTCACTGTTGAACTTGCTGTGGACTTTGGACTTGGGAACTATTTATAGAACTGGTGTTTCCGAGGTTGATGTTTTAATCTTAGATGTTCATTACTCAGAAACATTAAGCAATGCCCTATGATAGCTTCTAGCCTAGTATTCTTTGTGAAACTGAAAACTGAAATTTTTTTTGCACAGGAGGCTAGAGACAGTCTTTAAACTTCAATGCCAGGCAAACACTGAGGTCTTCATTATTGCACTAGGTGGCACTCACTGTCGAACCCGGGCCTGACACATTCAGTGAGCAACTTCACCAAGCCCAAGCTACGGTTCTGATGCAGTAGTGAGGTTGAAACATAGTGAGTTCTGTCAACTTTGAAGATGAAAATGAATGATTTTTTAATGACATTTATATTTTTCTAGTAAATAAGATATTGAAGGAATTCTCTTCAGGGTTGGTCTTGTCCCATCCTTCACCCTCTGGTAGTCATTGACCACTGTTATCAAGTCAAAACCTTGTCTGTTACAGGAGGTGGTGCCACAGGACTGTGCTCTGCTGTGTCTGGAGGCTTCCAGAGTGACTTGTGACATAAACTTAGTTGGCATGAGTATACGTCTTAGTTTAACAGTTATGAAACTGTGAGTATCTCTTTTAAAAATACATGGCTGGAAGGACAGAGCTGTGGTTTCACGGTTAATATTCCTTATGTGGAGGCTGATCTATTTAAATAGGTCAGGAGTTAAAGGCCACTTAATAAAAATATTCACTAAAATTAATTTAGATGTAACACATAAGAGAAGATCGATTTAATTGGACAGAAATATGGACATAGCCCAGGAGGCCGTGCTTTGGGCCTTACAACCTTATGTCTGTTCAGTTCCTACTGGGAATCTTAGCCTCAATGCCTGCTTCTTTTTCCCTGGTCCTTCATGTTTTTTTCTTTAGCCTTGCTCCAGGTTCCTGATGTTAAGATGCCCTTGACATTTTTTCTACTATAAACCCTTCTTATCTATACCCTTCTGCTCACCAGCAAGTTTGCTTTTATTTGTTTATAGGTGGATTTGTAAGGAGATCCCCCGTGGAGCTTTCATGCTCTAGGACAGCATTTTCCAGCCTATGGGTTTCGACCCCTTTGGAGATTGAATGACCCTTTCACAGAGCTCACCTAAGACCATCAAAAATCACAGGTGTTAACATTACAATTCATAATAGTAACATAATTACAGTTATTATGTAGCAATGACAAAAATGTTGTGGTGGGGGTCACTACAATATGAAGAACTATTTTAAAGGCTCACGGCATTAGGAAGGTTGAAACCTATGCTCTAGGTAGTAGAGACACAGGAAAGCTGAAGAACTCTGTGCTGCTGTCTGCAGCCTTTTGGGAGTGTGAACATCTGCTATTCATGTTGAATAAAAAGCCTTTGAAAATTCTGGCCCTTTGCCATAAGCCTTTCTTTGTCCTTCCTGGACGCTTAGTGATCTTAGGTAGGAAGTTCCTTCATTGATAACATGCACTGCAGAGACTCATATCACAAACTTCAAGGTGTGTTCTGAAGGGCAGTATTATGAGCATAGACAAAGGGGCTCTATTCTCATAGCTAGACACACAGACTCTGAAGCTACTTTAGACGCAAAGATTATTGTGTTGAAAAATGACAGGGGACTACAATTTTTAATTAAAAATTCCACTTAACACCTGGAAAAAAAGTAAAGGCAGAAACGAGGACTGTCTTAGGGGTAAAAGCTAGTATGTTTTTATTCACTTGGTGATTTTCATAAGGCTGATTCAGATGTGGAAGTTTAGCATATTGGTTTCCTGGAATTTTAAAAATCAGCTACATAGAGATGGGAACTAGGTTTGAGTAGTATTTGAGTGCTTTTTCACGTAAATTACCCGTAAGTAAATGGTTATAGCATAGCTATTATTAGGGCCGTTTTTCCTTGGGAACTTGCCCTCAGAAAGCATTGCTGAATGTTTAAAGGCTCTTGAGCACTACAGCCACACATTTTCACAAACATCTGTGTTGTGTCAAAGCTGCTTTAAGCTGGCTGGCAATTCCTGTGATTTGAATTGGTGAAGAGGAAATAGCTGTGGTTTCTTGCTGGAGTTTCTAAGCAGTAGTGAGGGGAGCAGGAGCAGGCTCAGGTCACTGTGGTTGCCAGCATGCACACTGCTGCTCTCGTTTGTAAATAACAGGAAGCCAAGTTTTGTACTTAACTGATTCAACTTCTGTTCAGTAAAGACTAATTCCTGTGCCAGTATGGAGAATGTAAAATAAAAAGAAGGTCCTACCTTTAAGAAGCAAAATCCTAACAAAGAAAGTAAAACCTTATGCAATTAGACAAAGAAAATGAAGCAGCCACACTAGATTAATCTACTTTTACTGGACACACACTGATAAGCCCAATTAATTGGAGTTGTTTCCATATTTTTAATGTTATATTTTATAGGTTGTAAACATGACTGAAAGTAGCATGGTGTTGGGAAAAAAAATTGAAAGAAAGAACTAGTAAAATCTGGTAGGGGTGTTGAACTTCGTCAAATGCTTTTTCAGCATCTAACGAGATGACCATGTGGTTTTTTTCTTTGAGTTTGTTTATGTAGTGAATTACATTGATGGATTTCCAGGTATTGAACCATCCCTGCATCCCTGGGGTGAAGCCTACTTGTTCATGGTGAATGATCATTTTGATGTGTTCTTGGATTCGATTTTCGAGAATTTTATTGAGTATTTTGGCATAGATAATCATAAGGGAAATTGGTCTGAAATTTTCTTTTATTGTTGGGTCTTTGTGAGGTTTTGGTATCAGTGTAACTGTGGCCTCATAGAATGAACTGGGTAGTATTCCTTAAGAATTCTGCACTGAACCCGTCTGGTCATGGGCTTTTTTTGGTTGGGAGACTTATAATGACTGCTTCTATTTCTTTAGGGGTTATGGGACTGTTTAGATGGTTTATCTGATCCTGACTTAACTTTGGTATTTGGTATCTGTCTAGAAACTTGTCCATTTCATCCAGATTTTCCAATTTTGTTGAGTACAGCCTTTTGTAGTAGGACTGATGATTTATTTGAATTTCCTCAGATTCTGTTGCTATGTCACCTTTTTCATTTCTGTTTTTGTTCATTTGGATACTGACTCTGGGTCCTCTGGTTAGTCTGGCTAAGGGTTTATCTATCTTGTTGATTTTCTCAAAGAAACAGCTCCTGATTTTGTTGATTCTTTGTATAGTTCTTTTAGTTTCTACTTGGTTGATTTCAGCCCTTAATTTGATAATTTCCTGCCTTCTACTCCTCTTGGGTGTATTAGCTTCTTTTTGTTCTAGAGCTTTCAGGTGTGCTGTTAAGCTGCGAGTATATGCTCTCTCCAGTTTCTTTTTGGAGGCATTCAGAGCTATGAGTTTTCCTCTTAGCACTACTTTCACTAACATATCCATAGGTTTGGGTATGTTTTACTTTAATTTTTATTAAATTCTAGGAAGTCTTTAATGTCTTTCTTTATTTCTTCCTTGACCAAGTTACCATTGAGTAGCATTGTTCAGCTTCCATTTGTATGTGGGCTTTCTGTTGTTGTTGTTGCCATTGAAGACCAGACTTATTCCATAGTGATCTGATAGGAAGCATGGGATTATTTCAATCTTCTTATATCTGTTGAGGTTTATTTTGTGACCAATTATTGATCAATTTTGGAGAAGGTACCATGAGGTGCTGAGAAGAAGGCATATTCTTTTGATTTAGGATGAAATGTTCTATAGATATCTGTTAAATCCATTTGGTTCATTACATCTGTTAATTTCACTTTGTCTCTCTTTAGGTTGTGTTTCCAAGATCTGTCCATTGATGAGAGTGGGGTGTTGAAGTCTCCCACTATTATTGTGAGAGGTGCAATGTGTGCTTTGAGCTTTAGTAAAGTTTCTTTTATGAATGTGGGTGACCTTTCATTCGGGGCATAGATATTCAGAATTGAGAGTTCTTCTTGGTAGTTTTTTCATTTGATGAGTATGAAGTGTCCTTCCTTATCTTTTTTGACGACTTTTGGTTGAAAGTGATTTTATCTTATATTAGCCTGTTTCTTGGAGCCATTTGCCTGGAAAATTGTTTTCCAGCCCTTTACTCTGAGGTAGTGTTTGTCTTTAACACGGAGGTGTGTTTCCTGGGTGCAGCAAAATGCTGGGTCCTGTTTATGGATCCAGTCTGTTAGTCTATGTCTTTTTATGGGAGAATTGAGTCCATTGATATTAAGAGATATTAAGGAATAGTGATTGTTGCTTCCTGTTATTTTCAGTATTTCCTGAGAGTTTTGCTGGGTATAGCAGCCTGGGCTGGCATTTGTGTTCTTTTAGAGTCTATATGAGATCTGCCCAGGATCTTCTAACTTTCATAGTCTCAGGTGAGAAGTCTGGTTTAATTCTGATAGGTCTGCCTTTATATGTTATTTGCCCTTTTTCCCTTACTGCTTTTGATATTCTTTCTTTATTTTGTGTATTTGGTGTTTTTGTTATAATGTGACAGGAGGAATTTCTTTTCTGGTCCAATCTATTTGGATTTCTGTAGGCTTCTTATATATTTATGTTCATCTCTTTTTTTAGGTTAGGGACATTTTCTTCTATAATTTTGTTGAAGATATTTATTGGTCCTTTAAGTTAGGCATGTTCACTCTGTTCCATACCTATTATCCTCAGGTTCTGTCTTCTTATTGTATCTTGGATATCCTGGATGTTTTGGGTTAGGGGCTTTTTGCATTTTGCGTTTTCTTTGATTGTTGTATCAATGTTTTCAATGGTATCTTCTGCACCTGAGATTCTCTCTTCTATCTCTTGTATTCTGTTGGTGATGCTTGCATCTATGACTCCTGATCTCTTTCCTAGGTTTTCTAACTCCAGGGTTTCCTCCCTTTGTGATTTCTTTATTGTTTCTATTTCTAATTACTGAATGATTTTGTTCATTTCCTTCATCTGTTTGATTGTGTTTTCCTGTAATTTTTTAAGGGATTTTTGTGTTTCCTCTTTAAGGGCTTCTTGTTGTTTATCTGTGTTCTCTTGTATTTCTTTAAGGGAGTTATTTATTTCCTTCTTAAAATCTTCTATCATCATCATGAGATTTGATTTTTAAGTCTGAGTCTTACTTTTCTGGTGTGTTGGGGTATCCAGGGATTGCTGTGGTGGGAGAGTTCTGATGATGCCATGTAGCCTTTGTTTCTGTTCCTTATGTTCTTGCCCTTGCCTTTTACCATCTGGTTATCTCTGGTGTTAGCTGATCTTACATTCTCTCTGATTGTAGCTTGTCTTTCCTGCAAGCCTAGGTGTCTATACTCCTTGAAGACCAGTTCTCTCTGAAAGGAATTTGGGGTTGGAGAGCTGTGGTACAGGGTCAGCTCTGGGGTGCAGACAGAAACCAGAAGGATCTAGTCCCCAGCTCTCTCTTCGTTCCTGTGTCTTGATGGCTCTGCAAGGGTCCCTCTTGATTCAGTGAATTTGAATGAAAGTAGTGGTCTTGCCTGTGCTTGAAGGTATGTTGGCACTCCAGGGATATCAGCTCTCTCCTGGCACTTTTTGAATATGGAGCCCTGTGTCACTCTATCTGCTCCCCAGCCACCAAAAGAAACCAGAAGACCACTCCTCAGTCCCTTTGTCCTGGGTATTCCAGGTGGGTCCCTCTGAGAAGACAGGCTTGCCCACACTCCTGGGAGGCTAGCTTTCTCCCAGCGCTGTTTGGCTATGGAACCCTGGTGGCCCAGGCAGAGGTCTCCTGCCACAGATGGAAACCTGAAGGCTTTTTCCTCCAGCTGTTCCTCAGTCCCTGTGTCCCATGGATTCCTGGCCAGTGTTGCTGAGCAGTTTTAGTTCTCTTACTCCCTCTCAAGAGCTTTTTCACACTCCTGGGAGGCTAGCTTTCTCCCAATGCTATTTTGCGATGGAGCCCTGGTGGCCCAGGCAGAAGTCTCCCCTTATGGAGAGTTTTTTAAGTACAAACTATTTTGGCAATGAGCCAGGTTTCCAATTCCTCAACTCATTTCTTTGTGTGTGTGTGTGTGTGTGTGTGTGTCTGTGTCTGTGTGTATGTGTGTGTTTGTGTGTGTGTATCCAGGAGTATGCAGATATACATGCATGCAAAGGCCAAAGCAGGATTTCCATTACCTGTTGGTAGTCATTGTTTTTCCTCAAAAGAGTCTTTCACTCAACCAGAAGTTCACTGTTTTTGCTAGACTGCTATCCAGTGAGATCCCAGGATCCACCTGATTGCCCTTTTGTACTGGAATTACAGCAGCTATGTCTTGCTTTTCTCACTTACATCAGATGCTAGGGGTTCAAACTCAGGTTCTTATGAACATTTTTACCACTGAGTTATCTCCTCTGCCATCGTCTATTATTTTTTGATGTTAATATAGGAAAAAGGCAGATTTCTAAGCCACCATCACAAAAAAAGTAAAAATTATATGACATATTTTTAAGGTTTATTTTTATGTGTGTTTTGCTGTGTGTGTGTGTGTGTGTGTGTGTGTGTGTGTGTGATGTATACAGTGCTTGAGAAGACAAAGTAAGCCATTAGATTCCCCTGGAACTATAGTTACAGACTTGTAAACTGCCATGTGGGTGCTAGGAACTAATCTGAGTCCTCTGCAGGAGCAGAAGGTGCTATTAACTGCTGATCCATTTCTCCTGCCACTATGATAATTCTTAATTGGCATGCATAGAAAATATTTTATAACTCACTACATACAGAAATCATCATGGAAGTTAAACAGCTACAATTATATACATTGGTAAATTAACTGGAAGTTTTACATCCATCACATTGTGACCGCTTCAGCTTGCTTTTGTAACCCCTTAGTGTACCTTTTATCTTTTCTATAGGCCCAGGAAATCCATAGGTGAAATATGTCAACATTTCATTTATATCATCCTATTTTCTCCTTTCTAAAACAGGTAAATAAATTGTATCATTTAAACAAGAATCCATGAAAACCATTGAAAATTTAGAAACCCATGGAAAAAGAAAGTGCATGGTTTAATTGAATTCTGATTGTTTGCCATGCCAAATTCAGCAACCATGTATGCCTCAACTGAATTGGTGAATGTGTCTGCCTACTCTGATCACATAGAAACACTCTTGTAATATCTATCACTTGCCAGTTACAGGCCTGCACTTTGGCTGGAGAAGGAGAACATTCTATATGCATATAAACTACAGCTTACTTTTTACCCAAAAAGAATAGAGCGGAGAACAGAAATAACCAAGGAGAGAGGGGAAGGAGCACTTAGTGTGACCTTACTATGGAAGTAGAAATGTTTGTTATGAGTCTAAAAAGATGAAGTTTTTAAATTATATGCTTATGATATCAAGGGTTTTTTAAAAATCAGCAAAAACAAAACAAAAAACAACAACGACAACAAAAACCAAAAAAACAAAAACAAAACCAGGTGCTCTCTTATGATGTTATTGAATACCTGAGGTCCTGAGACTGCAGCAGCAACTCCTAGATTTCCATGCAGTTATAAAGATCCATGTATGATAAATCAGCATTAGGGTGAAATGTGTGAGCATCTATGGTGGCTTAGCAGCATAGAGTATGTACAGTACTGGCTATTTCCTCCCCTGCTTGCCCAGCTGACTGACCTGTAGCTCCCTACTGCTGCTCAGAATCTTAAGACAGTTGAATATTACATGCTATTAGCCTGGACAAAAACCAGAACCCAAATTTGAAACATGGTTTCTATTCAATGTGTATTGAACATTAGCAAAGTAAAAACAAAACAAAACAAAAAGCAAAGAGGCAGTCAATTAAGGACTATCTACTCTTTTGGTTATGATGACAGTCATACCTTAAGCATTTGTCAGAATTCATAGGCACGTACTCCTAATATGAGTAAATATAACTGCTCATGAATTGTTTTTATTATTAAAAACAATAAAATCCAACCTAGAATTGTGGACCAGGGTATAGCATCCTCTGTCCCGCGCTACCGTCTCGCCAGCAAGAACGACGCGGCACACAAAGGATCCTTCTGCAGTAAAGCTTTAATGCATCTTGAGAGGGAGAGCATAAGCTTGCCACGAGTGGAGACCCCGAACAATAGAACACCCGTCCCTTATATAGGTCACAGCGCTTGCCTGGGACGCGGAGCTTCTCCATTGGCTCCCGCACATCAGGCCAGATGCCGCCATGAGAGAGGCTGAGACTCTGAGGTGGAAAATTACCAGGTACATGCGCACTAGCCTGTTTACAACTTGTCCTCGGCCGAATGTAGGGGCCATCTTGTAATGGCGAATGTGGGTGTGACTCGGGCGGCTTCCCACAATCCTCCTAGTTCCAAGGCCAGAAATGTGAGTCATCAGGAGAAAATGCTTATCCTGACCACGTTAAATAGACTTAAGATTTGAGATTCCATTAACTAAGATAGCACTGTTACTGCTCTGGTGAGTATCATGTGCAGTGTATCCCCTGATGTCTATGATTGGGGCATGCCTAGTCTACACTCACATTCAGACAAGAATAGGATGCCTTCCTATCTTGTAGACTCATGAAAAGTGCTGTGCTTCGTATCCTAAAGGCTAAATGTTGAGCTACTTAGAGTCCTAATAAGATGTGAACCTTCTAACCCAGCAGGAGAGCCAGATACAGGCCTCAGTAAGTATCATCCAATCAGATTAGGGCAAATCCTCTAACAATGTTGCCTTGTCATGTTGAGGTGATGGAGAGAGACAAGGATTATTTCACACACACTGAAATTTTCCCAGAAACTTAAATCTCAGTAATTCTAAGCTCTTTGAGAAATGATTTTTTTCCCCACACATTGCCAGTGTCTGTGTACAGTTAATATGTCAATATTTTGGGATGGATAAGAGGGAGGGAGGCAGGGAGAACCACCATGGTCAAGGTAAGCAGCCCTTGTGACAGAGCCTGAGCTGAGGAGTACAAGCCAGACCGCTGCTACATTTGAAAAGTGTAATGATTCTGATTGGCTGCAGGCCAGGCAGATTACTGAAAGTGATGTTGGCAGCACCATGAACAACTGCCGCTTTTTCACCATAAGGAACTACTGGGTGGCTTTGGGGCTCAGACTAACGGGATCAGAATGGTTTCAACAAGATCTCATTTGACACTGTGATTATGAGGCTGACTGTGAAGTACCCAAACCTCAGGTATGACTAGGGATCACCAGTCAAGACACTACTCCACCTAGAGAGCAGGAGAGAAGACCTGGGTCAGTGATCTTCATTTGACTGCTGCACTACAGTACACCCTAGTGTCTGAAGCTGTGGGTATCTGTGAACTCAATATGGAAGTCTGAAGAAAACCCAAGAGGGCTATGGGGCTGAAAGCTGTGCCAAGATAGTTGAGTCTCGGCTGTTACTGTAGAAAACAAAGTTACAAATACTCCTGGCAGAGATGAGACAGGAATAGGTGACCTTGTGACTAGAGGCAGAAAGGGTACCAGACCCATCAAACTGGCAGAGCAAACATTGATACCATTAACAGAACTAGAGATGCCAAGAGCAAGATCCTATGTGAGTAGAACAACTCTAGATCCAGTCGTGGATGCTGCTTGTGGTATATGGGCCAGCTGCATGTGGAGAGCTCAACAGGAGATCAAGAGAGAGGCCTCAAACTGCAGCATGACAGCCAGCACCATTAGATAGTGAGGATGCAAAGGACAGGAAGCTGGAGTCTTCACAAAAGGAATTCAGAGTCAGAGAAGAACTTGAGGTCAAAGCCACAAAGAGGTCCTCTGCCAGTGAGAGGGAGCATGAGGGAGAGGTCACCATGGCAAAATGATGCCTGGGCATCACCACAATTAGGAATATGGTTGGGCTTGCTGTGGAAAGGGAATAAGATGCAGTGATGAATGCAGCTCCACACACAGTAGGCATAAACGTAGGAGCAGTTACTAGGCTGTCCTCTTCCCAGGGAACACTCCTCTTCCCAGCCTTTAGAGACTTTAAATCTATAACCCAGACCTTATGGGGGTTCTGTGTGATGCTGCCTTTAACAATAAATCACAGGTAAATTTATTGTGTAATAACAGCTGCTGACCTTTAAAGGGTAAAATGATGTAGGACCTCACTTTAGAAGAACTGTGTAGGTCTGACAGAGCATATTGGTTTTCGGTAGCTCTCCTGAAAACGCCCCATTTGCAAAAACAAATTTCTCTTAACCAGACTGAAGCCAAATCCCATCAAGTCACACAAGGCAAGAGTAACACGTATGACAGCTTCCCTTTTCCCTGTGTAGTGCGTATTAAAGCACAGTAGCAGTCCTGATAGTTAAAATTAAACAGAATGTTGCATGGCATGAGCAGTTTCCTATTCATGAGCGAGGCCCAGGAACGCCATCCAGTCTGATTGCACTGTTTTCTCCCAAGAGGCTGAGCATCTCTATGTTGATGTGAACAAAAGC
The DNA here is from genome assembly GCA_019843965.1 of Rhynchomys soricoides. Taxonomy (NCBI): domain Eukaryota; kingdom Metazoa; phylum Chordata; class Mammalia; order Rodentia; family Muridae; genus Rhynchomys; species Rhynchomys soricoides. Next base: position 5,286,700 of record JADRCH010000087.1, on the reverse strand, counting down.
TAGTTTGCTTTGCTAGGAAATGATTTAGAAAACACCTCTCTTCCAGGACCATCATTTATTTTCTCTCTCAAATCAGCCATTTTAAAAATGTACACAACTAAGAAATCAGTAACAATGAGGCAAACACTCCAGACTTCTGCAGTTTCTCATGAGAAACGATTACAAGAAGCAGAGTTCTGTGCTCTCTACTGACTTTTCCCCAGCATAGTACAGTATGATATGAATAAATGACTCATCAAAAAAAATATGAACACTCCCCAGGACCAGGAAGATGGCTAGGTTGGGAATGCACTTGCTATGCAAGCATGAAAACCTGAGCTGATATTCAAGCACTCTGGTCAAAAGCCAGCACAACAATGCACACTTATAATCCCAGGACTGGCAGGTGGAGACAAGAGCATCCCTAGGGCTTGCTGGCCAGCCAGCCTAGCCAACCAGTAAACTCTTGACCCTGTCTGAAAATATAGTAAGCTGGAGAGCAAAAATAAGACACTGATGTCTACCTTTGTCCTACACATGAACACACACACACACTCATGCATACACATATACATACATACACATACATATTCATATCCATATGTACATTTGTATACATACAAATGCACATATATTAATATGCATATATACATGCACATTCAAACAGAGTATCCACATATACCTACATATGCACAAATGTGCATGCAGAAACACATATACTCATATGCATACACAGGCACATGTATTACACACATACTTATATATGCATATGCTCATACATGCAAATAGACACACATACACATTTATATATGCACACACATAAACATACATATACTTATGCATTCACATATACATACATGCAAACAGACATACACACCATTTATATCTGCATACACATATACATACATTCACATTTACTCATGAATGGATACATATGCAGACAAAAACACACATACACACACACGCATTTATACACATAGTTGTATATGTCCACAAATACATGTAAGCACACAAATACACACATTTATATATGCGCACACATACATATTTTTACACACATGCATGTGTATGTATGCACACATACCTGTACATATACATGCACATGTATGTATATATATATATGTGTGTGTATGTGTGTGTATGTATCACATGCATACACACACATACACACTCATGTGCAAACACTTGCACATACACATATGCATACACACATACGTATGTATAAGCATATACTTAAGAATGCAAACATATACACATACACACAGACATGCATATACATACATGTAATCATCCTACCCATACATATATATACATATATATACACACATACACATACTCATGTATGCACATACACATGCACACATGTTCACATATACAGGAAATATAATATTGTAGGGTTTCCAATAAAATTTCTTCTAAAAAATGCGTACTCTCAAGTCAATTGGTGTAAACATCTTGTCTGCTGCTGACACGGATGAGCATTTATACCTGCAGAAGTCATTGGAACACATGTTAAAGACATCAGCCTGTTGATGGTCTTCTTACTATTAGAGTTTATTGTGATTTTGTTAAACTTCCTTCTTTATTGTTTTATTCTATCCTTTGTTTAGCAGTCTTTCATATGTTTTTTGCTCGCTTCAAGGTATAATACAGCTTTGTAGTAGTTTCTGGAATTGAGTCCAGTCTTTAGCATAGCATTGATATCTGCTTATAACAAATGTGTGCCTCCAGGCTTAATTCCCAGCAAGAGTTCTACCCTCTACCCCACTTCCACCCATGAAGCTTTTCCTTTACAGATCTTAATTCTGGGCAACAGGAAACCACAATGAGTCTATAACTTTGTCTTTAGTCTTAGCTTTGTTTGTCTTTCTGTCCAGAAGCTCAGCGTTTAAAACTCAGCAAGGTCCAGTTGGTAAATTTAGGTGTATTAACCACAACAGATATACATCCATGGCTTTAGAAAGTAAACGTAGTATATGCTTGAGTATATGTAATTTTCTCTCAATGATGTTTAGCTAACTCAGATCCTCCTACATGCTAGGCAACTGTTCTAGCAGTGAGCTCTACCTCCAACCCATATTAGTATGCTTTAAAACTGTCATGAGTGGCAGGCAAACACTTGCTTCAGCATCTGCATATCACCATGCTTTATATGTCTCATATAAGAGTTATCTTATAGAAATATCTTCCCTTTAATTTGGAGGGGAACATGCAGATTTTGTATGTCTTAATATATCTATGTAGCTCTTACAGAACTTAGCACAATGTTCTATACAAGGAGAAGCCTCAATATATATGTACTAGACTCATTTCTATTTTCTATTGAGGTTAGTATTGAATTCTTCAAGATTCTGATACTGGATTAATATATTTAAAGAAGTAGTTTGCTTTGACAATATATTTTTAGCAGTAGTTGTTGTTGTTTCTAAACATTTTAGTGTGATTATTACAGTAAGAAAACTGTACATTTCTCTATCAGTACTTGGTTGGTTTTCTTTTCTTTTAGTGTTTGATGATGATGATGATGATGATGATGATGATGATGTTGATGATTTTGAGACAGGGTGTCATGTCGCCCAGGTGGGCCTCATGCTCATCATGTAGCTGCTGAGAATGGGCATAAAATGACTTCCGTCTATACTTCCCACATGCTGTGATGACATGTGTGTGCCACCGTACTCTTGAGTTACTTTATAAAAACAGGTATTTTTTAAAAAGTTTCATACAGGTATGCTTTTTGCATCATTTCTCCCCATTCACATATATTCATTCTGTGTTGCTAGTATGTATATGTGTTTAGTTCTGACAACTTAAATTAATCAACCTATTAGGAGTCTTGTTCCTGGACAAGACTGCCTCTCCCCCTGTAGCAGTCCTTGCTATTCATCTAGGTGTGGGACCTTGTGAGAGTTCCCTTATCCACAGTTACATGTATTGTTAGTGTGCAAGTCTTGTTTAGGCAGTCGTATTGTTAATATGTCAAAGATGCAGCTCCCTGTCATAGATATAAGGCACAGTCTCCTACCAGACATCCTGCTCTGGCTCTTAAAATCTTTCTGACCCTCTTCCACAATGTCCCATGAGCCTTATGGGTAGGATTTGTATTGTATAAATTACTATTTAGAACCCCATGACTTTTTGTCTTCTGCATTTTGATTAATTATGGATTTCTGTAATTGTCTCATCTTCTGCAACAAGCTTCTTTGATGGTGACTAAGAGCTACATTTACTTGTGGGTATCAGGATAGGTATTTTGGATGCAGTTAGAAATTATACTGCTTTAAGAAAGTGATGATAGTAAGTTCTCTAGAGTCCATGATCTCATCAGTTGGTTTTGTGTAAAGCATCAGGCATGAATTATCTCCTACCACATAAGTCTTAAGTGTAAGTAAATAACTGATTGTTACTCCAGTAATAGCCACCATTGTCCCTGAGGTCTGGTGCTATTTTGCTGTGCTGGCCATTGTGGTTCCTAAGCCTTACAGATGAGTAGAAGTGTTTATTGACTTAATATCCTGGCAACTTGCATTGCACTTTCAGATAGTCTGAGAGTTAGTCATCAGGGATGAGGCTTCCAAGTCAGTTCCAGCTTGATTCTTCCAAGTCCTGTGCCTGAAGCATTTGGTATCTTTAACAATAAGGTCATACCTTGAAGTTCGGAGAGGCAACAATGGGCAATGACAATAGCCATATTGTTTTCAGAGTCTCTTGGACTCCTGCAACCAACAACTCAAGGGAGGCTTCCCAGACCTGGCCCTGGAGTTTTGTTAGATAGGAGTATTGTTCCCTTGTAGGAAACTATAGCACAGCAAATGGTATAATTTCATTTAAACTGTGTGTGTATATATTTTCTATACGTATTTTAAGTAAATGCAAAATAATATATTTCCAAGGTAATTTCAAACACCTTTATCCCTCTTCCTTCCCTCTCCTCTATGTTGCCCTCCCTCCCCATTCCTACTTAAACCCCTCCCATTTTTCTCATTGCATCCTTCAGACCCTTTGTGTCTCTACATCTCCTCTAAGGTTTCTTGTCCACTCCTTCATGGTCCCTTTTTTTACTGTTCTGGCTTCTGCAGTTATTTCACAATATAGCTAAAGGTTTAGAGATGTAAGTCAAAAATAATAAAAACTATCTGCATTTGTCTTTTAACATCCAAGTTACTTCACTCAATATACGATTTTCTGGTTTCATGCATTTTGATTGCAAATTGCATGATTTCAATTTTTTATTACAACTGAATTATAGTCCACATATATGTAACACATTTTCATTCGCTATCCATCTGTAGAAAGACATAAAGACGGTTTCCACTTCTTAGCTATTATATTATCAACACATGGCAAAGAGAGTGTCTGTGGAGTAGTGTGCCCAGTTCTTTGGGCATATGTCAAGGACCAGTGCAGGTCAGTTATCTGGCAGTTTTACTTTTAGCTTTTGCTGCTTCTCCACACTGATGTCCACAGTTACTGCACAAGTTTTAAATTCCAGCAACAGTGAATGAGGGTCAGTTACCCTTTCCTCACATCACCAGAAGTGTTTGTTGTCAGTTGTTGATCTTATCCACTCTGACTACAGTAAGATCCAGTCTCAACATAATTTGTATTTTTATCTCCCTAACTGCTTAGGGTATTGAACACTTTTTGAGATATTTCTTATACATTTTTTATTTTATATTTTGACAATTCTTTATCACACTTTTCTGTTTAATTAGGAAAACTTTATACAATATATTTGGTCATGTTTTCCCCTCCCCCAGCCCCTGCCAGCTTCTCTACGACTACCCTACCTTCCACCAATCATGTTCTCTCTCTCTCTCTCTCTCTCTCTCTCTCTCTCTCTCTCTCTCTCTCCTTAAAACAAAGCAAAGCAAAGAAATGCTAGATGAAAACAAATTGAAACAAAAAGCCCACAAACAAAACAAAACATGGAGTCCATTTTGTAAGGCCTGACCCAGAGTATGGTTGATAAACCCAGTCCATGGGGGAAAACTTAGTTTCTCTTTTCTAACAGGCACCTATTACAAATAACTTCTTAGCTAGGGGTGGGACTTAATGTCTCCTTCCCCTTGTCAGTGTTGGAAGTTTTCCTGGTTTGAACCTGTATATGATTTAACAGTGTTTGTGAGTTCATGTCTGTATCAACCTTGTGTCTAGAAAACTGTGTCTCACAACCTTTCTGCCTCTTCTTCTGCAGAAATCCCTGATCTTTGAAGGGCGGGATTTAATAGACATTCCATTTAAGACTGAGTGCTCCAAAGTCTCTTGCCCTCCTCTCAGTGTCCAGTTGTTGGTCTCTGTGATAGTTGCCATATGCTGCAAGAAAAGGCTTCTCGGATGAGGACTGAGTGATGCTAGCTCTTAGGGTATATTGGTATGTCACTGAATAATTTTATTGCCATGTTGTTTTAGCATAATAGTATAATATCAGTAGTGGGTTTTCCCCCAAGCCCATGATCAGGTTTATGGTGACTTTAGCAGTGACAAGGATATGGGTTCCATCCAAGAAGCTTAACTCCTACTAATTAATATTCATAGTGTTGGAAGGTACTCTGCAGGCTACTGTACAAAATAATAATAGTAATTAATAATAAGTATATTATTATTATCCATATCAACCAACTGTAAACCCTTGATTCCTCTGTGTTTGATGACATATGTAAACAATGTCTATATACCAATATGGCTTGAATATCAGGTTGTGGAAAGCAATCAATAACCTTGACAATAGTCTATAATATTTGAGTTGGGGGTCTGTGGGACCTCTTTAGGCAACAAGATGTAGGCAGTTCCTGGCATGGGAAGTTTTACTTAGTGGTATGAAATGTTTAGTGTAAGATGTTCCCACCACTATATGATAACTCCATTTAAATTTCGTTCATGCCTATATATATTTTAAGAAACGTCTACAACAGTAGGTTTCATTATGGTTTTTCAAAGGCCTTGAGTGTTAGTTGTCCCTCCCAACATTCTCTGTTTTACCCCACTCTCCCATCCACCTCCCCATTTAATCCTATTCCAGCTTTATATTAATCTGTTTATCATACACACTGTGTTCTTTTTTCCTCTCCTTAGAAAATTAATCCCCTTCTCCCAGTGCTCCCTTAATCAGTACCTGACTTTTGTGATTATTCAGATTGAGGCATACATCTCAATAGCTTAAAAGTTAACATCCACATTTAAGAGAAAACACGTAATATTTCTATTTTAAGATCTGGGTACCCTTTGGATAATATTTTTTCCAAGCTCCATCCATAGACCACCAAATTTTATTAATTTTGTTTTTCTTAACAACTAAATAATATCTTGATGAGGAAATAGATCAAATTTTCATTATCCATTCATCAGTTTATGGGCATCTAGGCTGTTTTCAGTTTCTGGTTATTATGAATAGAGCAGCAATAAAAAATGGATCGGCAAGTATCTCTATACTATGATATGGAGCCAGTTGCATAAATGTCTAAGAATGGTATAGCTGGATCTTTAGGTAGATTGATTTTTTTTTTACCTTCTAGATGGATCTCTACACTGATTTCCATAAGGGCTATATCAATTTGCACTCTCACCCTCAATAAGTAGATGTTTTCCATTCTCCACATCCTCAACAGCATAAGCTGCCATTTCTTTTATTGATCTTCAACATCCTAACAGGGATAAGATAAAATCTCAAAGTTATTTTAAGACTAAGGATGTTGAACAATTTTTAAGTGTTTCTCAGGCATTTGTGTTTCTTCTTTTGAGAACTCTTTGTTTAGTTCTATACCCCATATTTTAATTCGGTTATTTCTTTAATCAATGTTCCATTGTTTGAGTTCTTTATATATTCTCTATAAAAATCCTCTCTCAGAAGTATAATTGATAAAGATCTTTCCCATTATGTGAATGCCACTTTGAATGAATGCTATTCTTTGTGATAAAGAAGTTTTTCAGATTCATGGAGTCCTATTTATTAACTGTGCTATTGGTGTTATTTCCTGTGCCAATGAGTTTAAGACTATTCTCTACCTTCTCTTCTATATTTTAGTGTATCTGGTGATGAGTTGAGGTCCTTGGTCCATTTGGAATTGTGTTTGGTACAACATGATAGATATGAATCTATTTACATTTTTCTATATGCAGCCAGTTTGACTAACTCCATTTGTTTAAGATGCTGTCTTTTCTACAGTGAGTAGACATTTTTGTCAAAATTCAGATGTTTTTGCTGTGTGAGATTATGTTTTGGTCCTCAATTTGGTTCCATTGATTACTGTGTCTGTTTTTATACCAATGCCAGGCTGTTTGTGTTGATTCCTATAGCTCTTTAATATGACTTCAAATCTTGAATGGAAATACCTCTAGCAGTTCTTATATTATTCAGGAATATTTTGTGTATCCTGATTGTGTGTGTGTGTGTGTGTTTCCATATGAAGTTGAATATCCTTTTATAATATCTATGAAGAATTGTGTAGGAATTTTAATAAGGGTTGCATTAAATCTGTAGATTACTTTCATTAAGAAGTCCATTTTCACAATATTAATCCTACCAATCCATGAGAATGGGAGATCTTTTCATCTTCTACTGTCTTATTCAATTTCTTCTTTAATGTCTATTATACAAGCTTTTCTTGCTTGATTAGAGTTGTCCAAAGTATTTGGGGGATGGCTATTGTGAAAAGCACTTTTTCCTAAAGTCTTTCTCAGTACATTTGTCAGTGGTATATAGGAAGGATACTGATTTTTATGTGTTAATTTTGTATCCTACTACTTTGCTGAGAGTGTATCAACTGTTAAAGTTTTCTTGAGTTTTGGGAGTGTTTTATGTATCAAATCAGATCAATCACAAAGAAAGAAACTTTGACTTCTTTTTATCCTATTTGTATCTTCTTGGTCTCCTTTCTTTGACTTATTGCTCTAATTAAGACTTCAATTACTATATTGAATAACTATGGAACAAGTGGACATCCTTGTCTTATTCTTGAGTTTAGTGGAAATGCTTTGAGTTTCTTTCAATTTAGAATGACTTTGGCTGTGAGTTTGGTGTATACTACTTTTATTATGTCAAGATATGTCCCTTATATACCTACTCTTTCCAGGACTTTTGTCATAAAGAGATGACAGGTTTTATCAAAGACCTTTTCTAAATCTAATGAGATGGTCAGGCTGGCTTGTTTGGTTTGTTGGTTGGTTGGTTTTTGCTTGTTGGATTGTTTTGTTTTTCAGTTTGTGTATTTAGTCTGTATAAATCGATTTATGTATGTTGAATGATCCCTGCATTTTTGTGATGATCATGGTGCATAATCTTTTTATGTGTTCATGTGTTTAGTTTGCAAGTATTTTATTGAGATCATTTATATGTTTGTTCATTAGAAATATTAGTCTGTAATATTTTTTATTGGTTGAATCTTGGTGTGGTTTAAGTATCAGGATATATACTGGCCTTGTAAAAAGAATCAGGAGATGTTCCTTCAGTTACTATTTTGTGGAATAATTCCAGGAAAATTGACATCAGTTCTTCTTTGAATATCTGATAGAATTCTGTGCTTCATCTATCTGGTCTTAGGCAGTTGTTTTTTTGGGAGATTTTTAATTAATGCTTCTATGTCCCTAGGGATTATGTGCCATTTTAAGTTATCTATTTTATTTTGGTTTAACTTTGTTAGTTCATATATATCAAGAAATTTATCTATTTCTTATAAGTTTTCCAGGTTGATAAAGTATAGATTTTTAAAGTATATTCTCACGATTCTCTGAGTTTCCCCAGTCTCTGTTGCAGTGTCTCCCTTTTCATCTCTTAACTTTATTAACTTGGATTTCCTTTCCCTGTATTTGGGTTTAAATTGCTAAGGGTTTGTCCATCTTGTTGATTTTTTTACAAGAGCTATCTCTTTATTGCATGGATTTCTTTTATTTTTTCTGTTTGTTTATTGATATTTTATTAATTTCATCCCTAAGTTTGATTATTTCTTCCCATCTTTCTCGTTTACTATTTTTAGATATTATTTCTTCTTGCTTTTATATTGTTTTCAAATTTTGTCATTTAATTATTAATATAAAATCTCTCCAGCATTTTTGTTTGTTACTTTTTAATATAGTTGTTAATGCTGTGAACTTGCCACTTAGAATCACCATCATTGTGTGATTCTTGGGTCCATTTATTTATTTATTTATTTATTTATTTATTTATTTATTTCCATCCCAAATGCTGCCCCCTTCTAGTCCTTCCCTCCCAGAGTCCCTCCCCACAAACCCTCTCCCGTTCTTCTCTGAGAGGGTGGAGCCTGTGAGTATAACCCCATCCTGCTACATTAAATATCTGCCAGATTAGGCTCATCCTCTCCTACTGAGGCCAGACAAGGCAACCATGAAGACTGAGTTGCATGTTTGCTACACATATGCCAGGAGTCTCCTTCCAGCCCCTGTGAGTTCTTTGGTTGGTGGCTCAGTCTCTGAAAGCTCCCAGTGGTCCAGGTTAGTTGACTCTGTCTTCCTGTGGGGTTCCCTTCCCCTTCATGTCTTTCAATCCTTTTTTTCTTTTACCATTAGGTGATACCTGTCCTTGATGGTGAAGTGTGTTTCTTTGATGTAGCAAAAAGAAATGTTTCCTTTCTAATCCTGTCTATTAGTCTGTGCCTTTTTATTGGGAAATCAAGACCATTAATATTGAGAGCTTTAATGCATAATAGTTATTCATTTCCCTTATTTTGTTGTAGTATGGGGTTCTCACTTAAACCTTGCCTTTTGATTTACTGTTCTGGGATGACTTATTCCTTGTACCCTCTTGGGCATAGTTAACAGTCTCTTCTGACTGAAATTATTCTTCTAATGTCTTCTATAAAGCTGAAATGGTGGACAAGTTGCTTATATTTTTAAAAATTACATATTTTAATTTTTATTGATTGTTATTGATAGTTTAGCTAGCTATGGTAGCATGAGCTAGTATCTGTGATCTTTCAGAACTTGTATAATATCAGTGCAGGCCCTCTGGTTTTGAGATTCCATTGAAATACTGAGTGTTATTTTAATGGTATCACTTTATATGTAATTTGGTCCTCTTTCCCTTGTAGCTTTGAAATCTTTTGATTTTGTTTATTTTTTATGTGTTGTGGTGAATATCTTATCTAATTCTATTTGATGATCTGAATGCTTCTTATATCTTGAAAGGCACCTATTTCTTTAGATTGGGAACATTTTTTATATTATTTTTTGTCTAAAGATTTATTTATTTATTTATTTATTTATTTATTTATTTACTATGTGTACTATTCTGCCTAAATGTATGCTGGCACACCTGAAGAGAGGACCAGATCACATTATAGATGATTATGATCCACCATGTGGTTGCTGGTAATTGAACTTGAGGCCTCTGAGAGAGCACCCAATGCTCTTTAACTCTGAACCATCTCTCTAGCCCCCTTCCATTATTTTTAAAATTTATTTTCTATGCCTCTGCCCTGAGTTTCTTCTCCTTCCTGTATACCTTTTATGTGCAGGTTTAGTCTTTTCATAGGTGCCCAGATTTCCTGGATGTTTTGTGCCTAGATTTATTTTAGCTTTAACACTTTCTTTGACTAATCTATTTATTTATTCTACTTTGTCTTCAAGCCCTGAAATTCTGTCTTCCATGTCTTTTAATCTATCGGTGAGGCTTACCTCTGAATTACTTATTTGGCTTCCTCGGTTTTTCATTTCCAGTTTTATTTTGGTTTAGGTTTTCTTCAGATATTCTGCTTCTTTGATAAATTGTACTTTCATGTCTTAAACTATTTTCATTCACTCATTCAGCTGTTTGTGTTTCCACAGTATTCATTGAGGCCTTTATTCGTATCTTCCCTAAGGTCCTTGAACACTTTCATAATTGCTATTCTAAAGTTCTTTTGCGTGTTTCACCTATATTTTCCTTTTTTTCAGAACTTTATTCAGTGGGGTTTCTGGTTTCAGAAAGAGATATGTCTTGGTCATTCATGTTTGTGGTTTTGTACTGGGAACTAGGTACCTAGAGTTGTATCGTTTGATGTTTCTTGGTGTAGATATTTGGTCTTGACTTTGTTGAGTGAATATTCCTTTCTTTTGTTGTTGTTGCCTACTCTAGGTCAAAGCTATTTGAGGTGGCTGTGAGGTTGCTGAATCCCAGTCTACTGTGGCTGCATGTGGTTTGAGATAGAGAATGATTCTGAGGTTTCACAGGTCTAATAAAGGACTCCATAGCCCACTTTTAAATTGGGTCATTTGTTTTCTTGATTCTTTGTCTTTTGAGTTCCTTGGGTATTCTAAATATTTATACTCTATTAAATGTTTACCTGCTGAAGCTCACCTCCATGCTGTAGGCTACCTTTTCAAGCAATTTACTGTGCCTTACCTGTACAGAATCCTTTTAATTTTATAAGGTTCCATTTGACAATTATTGGGATTAATTCTTAAGTAAATAGAACCATATTCATAAAGTTCTTTCTTATACCTACATCTTGTAGGGTAATGTCTCTGTTTTCTTCTAGTAGTTTCAAATTTTCAAGTTTCACATTGAAAGACTTCACATTGAAGTCTTTGATGCACTTAGAGTTCATGTTGTGCTTAGTAGTAGTATGTGTCTAATTTTATTCTTCTACATGTGGACATTCCATTTTCTCAGCATCATTTTTCAAGATGCTATTTTTTTCCTCCACTGTATATTTTTGGTATCAACACCAAAAATCGGATGGCTATAGTTACATGTACTCATGTGGAGTTCTTTGATGTACATATCTATTTTTGTGCCATTACCAAGGTGTTTTTATTATAACTCTATAATATGTTTTGAAATTTAGTATAAGAAGCCCTCTCCTTTTCCCTGTTACTTGGCTGAAAGTTTTATCATTTATATGAGTTTTCTAGTTGAATTTTGGGGATCTTTTATGTACAAAACATACCATTGGCAAACATGAAAAGTATCCCTTTAATTTCATTCATCTTATTGTTCTAACTAGGGTTTCAAGTACTATATTGAAAAGGAGTGGAGCTAATGGAAAGCCCTGTCTCCTATTCTTGATTGTTTTACATTGTTCTTTGTTTAGGATGATGTTAGCCATGTAGATCTTGTACAGGGAGCTGATGCTGGTGGTGAGTTTTGAGACACTGTTTCACTCCAGTCTTCCCTAATCTCTAGATCTTTCTTTCCGACCCATCATCTATGAAAGTCCCTGGACCTTTTGGGGAAAGGGACCATGATATAGAGGTACCACTTATGGCTGAAAAACCCATTTATTCTTTTAATTTTGACAAGTTGTATGTTTCTGTATTAGCTGCCATCCACTGCATGGAAGAGCTTTTCTGATAAGCTGCACTAATTAATGGATAGAGAGAATGAGTCGATAGAACAGTTTCATTCTGTGTCCATTTAGAAAAATAATATTAGTTAGTTCACCCATGGGTGAACTGAGCTCCCCAACCATGGGTTCTTGGCCAACTTTCCAGTACCAGGTAGGTGTTTCCTTCTGTAGAACTGGTTTTAAATTCTACAAAGTGGTTATTTATTCCCATAGCATCCATGACACTATTGCACCCATGAGCATATCTTGCCATGTGTAGTGGTTTGAATGAGAATACCCCACTAGCATAAGCTCATATATTCGCATGTTTGTTCTCAACTGGTGGATCCTACCCTAGGAAGGATCGGGCGTGTGGCTTTGATAAAGAAGGTATGTAACTTGGGGGTGGCTGATGAGGTTTCTAAAACCCATGCCATGTCCAATTTCACTCTCTCTCTACCTCCATCATGTGAATCAGGATCTAAGCTCTCAGTTCCTGTTCCAGCACTATGCCATGCTCCTCTTCATGATGCAAATGAACCAATTCTTTGAAATTGTAAGCAAGCCCCCAATTAAATGTTTTCTTATATAAATAGGCTTGGTCATGTGTCTCTTCCCAGCAATAGAACAGTAACTAAAACACCATGCTACTTATTATTGTGGTTCACATGGTTCCCAACTGGTTCAGTCTGCTGATGACTTCCTTTCTACCCAGCAACCATATAATACCTCTGATACTGTGAGAGTTGAGAAGCACTCTGGTTAATACCAATATTGATTTTTTTCCTTGTCCTATGACCAGTATCTGAGATAGGGTCTTATAAGTTCTGGTGGGCAACTAAAATCAATGGCAATTACTTGTATTTTTCAGTGGTCTCTGGGACACCTCTGACCAACAACTTTAGCCGTCATATCTCAGAGGTATTGGCCTCTTGATTTGGCCTGTTATGGCTTCTGGGATAAACAAAATAGCCTGCATAAAATAATTCCAATTAAACATGTTATCTTATAAAATAAGTATGTCCTTTCTGATTTTCCTTTTATCTTCTCCTCTGTCCTTCCCGAACAGTAAGTCACTACCAAATATACCACTAAACTTGATTTCATGTTATACTATAGACTCATAATAGTCAAAACAGAGTATGGTACAGACACAATAAATGCTGGAATAGACTCAAGGGTCCAGATATAACTCTATGAACCTGTAGCCATTTGAATTTTACAAAGATGCCAAAAATGTATACTGGACAAAAGACAGCATCTCTAATAAATTATACTGGAAAAACTGGATAGGCACATGTAAAACTTGATTCTTCTCTCTCTGACCCTGCATACAAATCAACTTTCAAATGGATCTCAATGGTAGACCTGAAACTCTGAAGCTTTTCCAAAAAAACAAAAACAAAAAAGGCTAGAGAATGCATTTCAGGAGATCAGCTCAGGTAAGAACTTTATGAATAGGATTCTGGTCACCTAGAAACAAGACCAGCAATCAACAAGTGGGACTTCATGAAATTCAGAAGCTTCTATACTGCAAAGAAAACTGCTAATTAACTGAAGAGGCAGCCTACATAATGGAGAAAAAAATCTTTGCCAGCTATCTATCTGACAGAGAATTATTGTCTATAATATACATGGAACCAAAAATACTAAAGACTAAGAAAGAAAGAAAAGAAACAGTTAAGAAGTAGGCTATGAAATTGAACCCAGAATACTCAGAAGAAGAAACATAAATAACAAAGACATATTTTAAAAAGTGTTCATCAATCTTAGCCATCAGGAAAATGCAAGTTAAAACTATGTTAAGATCTTATCATAGCCAATAAGACTAAGATTAAGAAAACAAAAAAATAAGAAATGCAGAAGAGGATGTTGGGAACGGGGGAACCTTCATGCACTGCTAGGTGGAACCAGAAAACAATACACCAAGTGAGGTAATCCCAACTCAGAAACACAAGCATTACATATTCTCATTCATATATGGATCTTAGTGTCAAATCTTCAGATTTGTGTGCTTAATTTGGAGGACCTGAAGAATCGGGAAACAAAATGGAACTATAGGTTGGTAGAGGGAAGAAAAATCTTAGTGGGGGGAGTGGGGAATAGAAGAATAGAAGTACATATCCCACTCCTAACTAAACATCGGGTGGAAATTTAGGCAAATGAATGGATTGTGTCACAGCCACTTGCTGTGACAATTCTTCCCAACACCACCCCCCCACACACACACACATAGTGCTTTGGCATACATTGATTTTCTTTATATTTCGCTTCCCCATCAGTATTCATTTCTTCAGGAATGAAAAAAAGGGAATATCCTACTTTGGGAAAAGTAAAATGGCATCCATTGGATGCCAGAACAAAGAGCTGTGGTTTATGCAATGTCACTTAAAATTCGCAATGTATTTTTAGAGTTAAAATGCCAATCATGGCCCACAATCTACTTTGTGAGAATGTAGTATGTATAGGAGGAAATGGGAGGGTGGTGATGTGCCGTGGAATGAAGAAGCTGGCCTAGTGAGTTCTAGTAGTCAAAGAGCCCAGGTAGTTCTCCAGCCCTTATCACTAATGATCAGGCAGCCACATTGCTTTCATTGGTATTTGCCAACTCCCTCCTAAGAGCAGACACTAGCCCTTTGATTTAGGTATGTTCATCCCAGTTTTTTTTTTTTTAAAAAAAAAAAAAAAAGCTTTAGGCAACAAAGGAATTAATTCACCTCAAGCCACACAGCTAATATGTGGCAGGCTGGGTATGGAAACAAACACTCCTGACTGGAGAAATACCTGTGGCAGCTGAAGTCTCAGAGAGTATTCCTGTCAGGCACACAGTCATTCTGAACAACTAGTAAATAGTTTATCTCCCACATGTCATCACCGCTCTCCTGCAGTCCCTGTGGTTTCCTTGGCCTGAGAGGACTTTGTTCACACAACCATTCCTTCACTTGACTAACTCCTCACATTCAGTTCAAAGCTCAGGTGTCAACAGGGATAAGAGTGGAATGGGTCTTGTGCCTCACAGACTTACACTGACCAGCCTATATGTGAGCAGACAGTATAGGTAACAGTATTAACTTTCACCTTGCCTTAGCAAACCTTGATTTTAATTCCTCTCTTCACACTCATGGGGCACAGCTAAATTGACCTCATATGTATTCCAAATCTATTGATTCCTCCAGATTCCAATATTAGAATCTTCCCCAGTCTCTATCTCCTCTTTTCTCATGCCTCCCTGCCTGCCACACCCAAAACTGGCCATAACCCAGACCTATCACAGCCTGACTTTCTTGCTCCCTTTGGCCTCCTCTCTAAACAGATGGTTGCAGTGCATGTGAAGCTCCAGCAACAGCCAACTACTTTTTTCCCATCCCTACTGCACCCTCAACCCCCGCCCAATCCTGCCAGCCAGCTGTCACTGTGTCTGGTCATGTGTTCATATGCACCTGAAATGCCCTCTTCTCTCTTTCTCTCTCTCTCTCTCTCGAAAGCCCAAATTCAAAGTTGCTTGCACTCAAAGTCCCTGGCTGGCCCTTTTCCTGAACATAGTAACCATGTGTGCCCCTGATGGTCTGTGGCTGACCCCATCTACAAGGTGGCTGCACTGCTTTCCAATCTCTCTTTCTTTCAGCCACAAGGCACTACCTCTCAAGAGCCTACCTACTGAACATGTCTGCTGCTCCTGACAGTTCTGCTTCTAGAAGTTTACATTAGATCTCCCCTAAGTGGCCAGGAAACTTTTTCTGATTGTGAACATAGAAATGGTCTATTCTGCTGTTGTATAATGTTAAAAATCTTGGCCACTGAAACTGCATTTTAATAGATATCAGCCTCTCAAGACCAAGATTGAGCACTGCCTGACAACTTACAACCTGCAACGCAACACTGGCCTGGCACAGGGTACCTGTTAAACAATTTGGAATAGCTTAAAAAGTAATTCTCCATCCTTAGTGCATGGATTCTGCCTGCTAACAACAGTTTGTGTCTTTTCTCACGTCAAACTTAACTAAACAGGAGATTTTATAAGTGAAGGAGGAAAGCCCTTTTTCCTGCCATACAGCTCTGCTTATTTCAATAATGGGTAATCTTCTTGTGCCTATACAGGAAGAATATTATTATTACTTTTAGAAGGAAAAGACCCCATTACCACCTGGGTAATCATCATACATATACAAGAAATAAGAGAAGTGATAAATTCTAAAAAGTAAACAGTATGTAATCAGTATGCCTTTATTCGGAGAACCTCCACAAATTGGTGGTATCTCTAATGTAAAGTCTGTGACTATGATTATTTAAGTCCCATGACATCTCAGTGGAAATAGTTCATGGTGATCTAGAGAGAGGTGTTTTGAAAGGAGTACAGTGCCTATACTTCTGACAAGCAGTTCCTTGGGCTACTTTTCTACATATTTGGATTGTTCATTTCCAAATGAGCTCTTAAAAACCCAAGTGTTTTGCCCCACAAGAGGCATGCCACTGGAGCAAATGAGAAGTCACAGTTATTCAATAATGCAACTGACAAGTTCTGTTGTGAATATTTCTGATTTCCACATAGCTTATTACTTACAAACATGCCTATTTTAAATAATCCTTGTATATATTTTGTTACAAATTACTACTCAAAGCAGAAAGATAAATTTAAAGGAAATAATTCATCTTTTTGCAATACCATGGACAAAATTCTCATCATTTCTAGTAAATAAAATTAACACAGTAATAGAAATAGCCATTATTTTATATTAAAGTAATTTTGTTGGCAATGCATTCTATATTGCTAACTTTCTGTGATTGCTTACTTTTCTCATTAATTTATATCCACTCTACTTAATGATTTGTAAGAGTCCATTTGAAAAAAGTAAAATTACACTTCTGAGACAAGTTGAACTCACAAAACCTTAATTGGACTCTTCTTTTTTTCTTTTCCATCTTGTACAATATACTTAAAATCCCAGAAAAGACACATTCATTCTTCCCTGGACTTCATCATTGAACTATTAAGACCAAAGCAAACAACAAGATAGCAAGTACATCTTCATAAAGCCATATTCAACTTTATTGAAAGGATGAGGACAGCTGAGTTAGGGGTTGGGATAAGCCAGTGTGAAGGACTTTCCCACAATAGGCTACACTGAGTTGACTTGAGGTTAGCAATGAAGTAGAGTCAGGACAACCTGCTGGTTTTTTAGAGTTAGAACATTGAAATCAGGTAACACACATTTATTCTGTTGTAAAAATCTAGAGAGATTGTGCCATGCTGTTTTGACTTTGCTAGCTGGCAGTGATTTGTCAACACACTGCTCTAATGTCTCAGTCTTGATAAGATTTTTCTCCCATGTGTCTGTGTTTAAGAATACACTGTTCATGCTGGATTAATCAAATCCTAACCCAGAATGGTCTTATCTTAAATTGATTATATCTATAAAAAAAATATATGTTCAAATCTATGACCCAGAATCTAAGGGATACTATTTAACCCTACTCAGACAACATTTAAGAAATAGACAACAGCATGGATGAAGGCAGAAAATCCCTTGATATATTTGAAGGACCATAGACTCTTCTCACATTGTTGAGTTGAAAAACTTTGGGAACTCTAACAAGAAGAATGAGACATAAGGAATAACGAGAGCCTCCTTGCACAGATTTGTGTGCCATACTCAAGAACATGAATTCCATCCTGAAATAGATATGCCGTTGATCAAATCTGCATTTTAGAAATGCTCTGTTGTAACAAATAGAGAATGGTACAGATTGGAGGGGCTGAATTTAAGAAGTCATTCTGAAATAATTCTAGAAAGGGATAATAAGAGTCTATACAAGACAGGTGTCAGCCATATTACAAAGAAAGTGTGTAAGACTCAGTGGCTAGAAGGATGGAGCAAGAACAGAGAGACATAAATAGCTCTGGTATTTCTGGCTTGAATAAGAAGATAAAATTTCATTAAAAGAGATGAATGTGATCACAGTAAACATGGATGTGCTGTGGATATTTTAACAGAGTACCAGTAAGACAACTAAGTAAAGATTATCAGTTTGGGAGATTAGAGGAGACTTTGGGTGGAGACAGATTAGATAACGTGGCCAAGTAAATGATTTGAATTCTAGGTGGAATGCATGGAATGAAAATAGTAGACTTCTAGGTGATGGCAGCATTTAGGAAACCAAATGAAATTAAAGAATCCTCCATAGAGAAAATAAGAAAACCAAGTAAGAGCATACACGGCTAAAGGACCTTCCAGAAGGAAAGTCTTGGGATTCCATTGCTATGATAAAACATCATAACCATAGCAACCTGGGCAGGAAAAAGTTTATTTCACCTTACAGCTTGTAGTCCATCACCTAAGTGAGGTCAGGATAGGAACTCAAGGCAGAAACATGGAGGCAAGAGCTGATACAGAGGCTATCCTTACTGGCTTGCTTGTCATGGTTTGTTAGCCTGTTTTCTTACATTACCCAGAACCACAAACCCAGGGATGGAATCACCTATATCAACCATCAATAAAGAAAACACATGGCAAGCTTGCCCACAAGCATTTACTCAGTTTTCCATCTTCTCAAGTGACTCTAGATTGTCTCGTGTTGGCATGAAACAAGCCAGCCACACAGTGGGCAAAATAGCAACTGTTCCAGGGAAGTCCACACAAAATGAAAAGAGAAAAAAGCCCATCTGTTCTGACAAAAGCTAGATAATTATTTATCAAGGGCCATTTTAGTGAACTGATGATAGACCAAAGAAGAAACAAGATTTAGGAGTGATTTCAGGAGAGTGTTGTGAAGAGATTGTAGTCTCTTGTTGAATTGCTGAATTGTAGAGGAGTAAAAAATATATAAAAATTAGTAGCCATACTGGTTAGGAAAGACTTCCTTTGTTATTACAAATTTAAGTATGCTATAATCCCAAGTGTGAGTGTGGAGTGCTGTAGAATAGCCTTACAGGTAGGCAGGACTTGGGAAGAGTAGGGAGATCTCCTACAGTAGGGCCACAGGGCTGTGTGTACAGGCAGATCAGGGTTTCTTAAACAACTGCCACTATTATTATCAGAAAGTAAAATGATTTTGTTTTGTTTCATATTTTAGGCATTGTTCCCTGCCCACTCTTTCCAAATCTGTTTTATTGTTGTTGTTACTATTGTTTATTTGTTTTGTTTTTCTGTAGCACTTTTGTGTCCTAAGAAGTAATCTATCCTTCCTGCTTGTGTTCTGCCTTCCTAGAGATGTCAGTCAAGGGTGTTACAACTCCTCCATTCAGAGCTTATTGGGCCTCAGCTACAGAACTTTGAATTGATGAAAGGATTTAGGTGGTGGGGGTGATGAGAGTGATAGGCTCCTCTCCATTCTCTAGCTGTGACCTTGTTATAAACATGCTTCCCTGGCTTTTCTCTCTATTCTGTTCACCTTGGATCTATGCGGAAGATGTTAGTGAGGAAAAGCCATGAGAAAGAAGACCTATATCTTCTGTAGAGGAACATAGGAGAGAGAGCTAGGTTTATAAAGGGAATTTTTCATCTTTTGCCTATGTAAATAATAAACAAAGGTAAAATCAAATTTTAGGTAATATAAGTAATTAGTGAGATAGTTAATGAAAGGGCTCTATAATTATGTTAAAATACATGAAAATGAGTTAGAATATCATCAGCCAAAGCCTTAATACTCATATCGAGATAGTCTAAGGGTTAAGTATCAACAGAGCCTACAAAATAAGGGAAAACTAAATAGTATATAAAACAAAATTATGCATGGTTATTCTGGTGCTGAGTATATAATATTCACCAATAATTTTAAAAGAATTATTGAAGTATTTAAAATTCAAATAAAAAGATATCTATACAGCCTAGAATAGGGACAAGATATCTCTGAGAAAAGGTCTTACTGCCTTTTTCTGTTGTACAAGTTCAGCCAAAAATTTTCAGTAATTCAATTCTCATGAGGTAGATAATGCTCAGAGAACTATCCTTTGAAACTAAGTGTCCTTGGCCTACATTTAAATTATAGACATTATTATTATTATGGATTTGAGCACTACATATAAAGCTCTTGTCCCCCAGCTGCTCCATTAATATCAGTGAGGCAGAGAGGGCTTTATCTTTCACATTTCTTTATAAAACATGGGATCAAGTATTAACTCATCTCATCAGAAACCCAGATTGCATTTTAGTGATGCCATTATGTTCTAGGTATGGGGACAAGGAGCCAAACAGAGGTCTACTTCACTAAGGGAGGGAAAAGAGTGCAAAGAATGGAATACCCAATTTCTTCTGCAGCACTGAGCAGGGCTGTTTGGATTGAGAGTACTTTGAATGTCCCAGAGCTGCTGTCATTAGTGTTTTGTAAGCTAGAGTCCAGAACTAATAGAGCAAATCTTACCCAACTGTTCACTCTTCTCAAGGAAAAGGAAAACTGGCCCTTCACCTCATTCTCTGTTTTGGTTCCTTTTGTTTTGTTTTGTTTTCCTCTCTCTCATTCTTCCAAGATACTCCACACAGTTCAAGGTCAAAGAATATGCTAACTCCAGCTAACTCCATCTAGTACTGAGTGCCTGCCTGCTCTAGTCATGTACAATTATTTGAGTATTGGTTAGACTGTCCTGACTAGGAGAATGTAGACATAATCAGGAGTTTTCAGCTAGATGTCCATTCTTTGTGCTGTTACTCAAATTACTTTGGAATGGAACCTTGTTCTCATGCATAGCCATTACTTTATTCTCAGGGTGATGCCTTTCCATCATGCTTTCTATGTGAGTGCAAAAACACACACACACACACACAAGAAGGCAGGAGGGGAAGAGAAGGGGAGAGAAAGAAAATAAAATGTGTGTGTGTGCACGCACATTGACATGCACTAATCTATCTCCCCCATGACTGCATCAACCCAGGAGGCCCCAGTCCCTACAAAGTCCCATGAGTTGTCCATCTAGATTCCACACAAGCTCCTGCCCATCAGCCCCTTAGGTGCCTGCCCTATCTCACAGCCAAGCCCCAGTTCCAATCTAGGCAGAAGGCACTCCTAGAGTGAGTAGTTGAGGCTTAAGAAAGCTTCAAGACACAGCTTGGCACGTAAGAGAAGCCAGGAAATATGTTTCCAAGCTGATGCTGGCACAGGAAGCCAGCTCACTAAGCTATCTGAACTGCTCATTCACCAGATGGTCTTGGGACTTCAACTTTGAGTCCATGTGTATTTATGGAGTGTGAATCTTCAGTGTTTGGTAATGCCTGCTTAATTTTCCCCCTAAAATCAAGTAGTTGCTCCCCTGAATTGTAACCTAGAAAATATAGAGCAGTGCTAGTTGGCCTTCAAAGGGAAGTTTGTCCTTATGCATGAGAAGACTTTTGGCAGAAAGGAGGGGCTATTAACCAGGCAGGAGCCCTTTAGACCAAAGAAATTCCACAGGAGAAATAAGTACTTCCATGTTGACTTCTATATGAAGTTGCTCCAACTGAGTATAGAAGTTAACTCTTGTAGAATTGGGAGAACATACACAACAATCTTCAGTATTTAAAGCTTTCCAGATCATTCTTATATTTGATCCAAACTCATCCAAGTCTACCAAATTATTTCTCAGCTAAAGATACTGCAGCCACCAGAATTTAACTCTAAATTTCTACTTTCTCATCTTCCTACGGTTCTGTGCTGACTTATAGCTGGCTCATTCTCTAGAAAAAATCCCAGGCACCATGAGAATTAATCCAATTAGATGTCTGAGCCACTTTGCAATGGGAATGTGTTATGAAAAGTGTATCATTAGTTCATCTTCTCATTGTGCAGCATCATGAAATGCTGATGGACCACAGCATGGCCTCTTGAGGCAATCAAATCTGTTGTACAGGAGTGTTTGAGCTGCCTAAGGAATATTGCATTCTATTTTACAGTAAACATTTTATAAGAATGCATACACTCTAAAATAATGACAAAAGTTCTGATACAATAAGTAAGCAAACTAACCTAGTCAATAACTCAGAAACACTATTATCAGTGTCTCTTTGCTAACCACTTTTTCACCGTGCTTCTCTGTGTTGCAGATTCTTTGGGCAGTATTATCCCTCCATGCTAAACTTTACCCCTTAATTTCATTCTCTCTACTCTCTTAGACCTCAACCACCCCTCCCTTGTGTGCCTTGGCCACTCTGTAATCAACCTTCTTTTAGGCTCCAGTCTTGCTTATTTTAACTACTCTTCTTGAGATCAGAGTCTATGTGTATTTTGTCTTCAGTGCCTACTTCAAGAGTTTGTAAACTCCGGATGCTTAATTAGCTGAGCTGAACTAAATTGCAATTGGAAATAGCAGGAAGGAAGATGTGATGCTTGCAAACAGCATAGACCATCACATAAAAGGTGTCAGAGCAGTGTTTCACATAGACTTGCTTGTTAGAATGAATTCACAACAGGGTGTTTTTATGATCCCTGAGTAAGTTTTTTCGGTTAGTGTGGGTTCTAGAAGTTTCAGAAGTGGGTGTTGAGGGCTACTCTGATGATCTAGTTCCTACTTTTTCTCTTTCTCCCTTCTACTGTTAAAATGCTTTCAATCACTGTAAGATTCTGATTTGACATGACTATGGTCTTCAGGAGATTAAACCTTGTTTCTTAGTGATGGTTGAATTAGTGATACAATTAAGCATTTTGGTTAACTTGAATTTTAGGCTTCGGAACATATTTACTGAATTTTCATATGTCATTAACATAGTAAGACTACCTTGCAGCAAATGTGTCTCATTTTAAATTAAGATCACAAAATCTACAAAGATCAGATCTGCCCCTTTCTTCTTCTATCCAATACTTCTGTGGACACAAAAACATAGTTCTCTCCTTACACAGGAAGGCAGATAGTTTGCTCTAGATACAAATATGAATGACAATGGTCCAGGAACACAGATTTCCTAAATTCCATGTTTTAACATGGAGGTAGTTTCATGAAGTTCATTTATAGTAGCAGATCAAAGAAAGGTATTCAAATAAAGGCATAAATCAAATACACTGGTGGAAACATTAAGAAGGTAATTACCGCACAATGAAGAAATCTCAGCTATAGGTCTCAGAGGCTGTCTGAAGACAGCCATTTTAGAAACTAAGGTTTATTTAAGTTATTTAATTATAAAAAGTTTATCTCTGTTAGTCACACATGTTAGGTCTGACACAGAGAGGAAAAGCAATTTAAGGGGCTAAAGATGGCTCAAAATAAATTGTAATTAGGCAATAGACCTGCAACTTTTCAATCTCCACCTCCTTGATGTTCTGATCAGCTGATCAGCCTTGCAGAGGATTCAGACACATCATGTCCATTTATAAAATGTTACCAGTGGTCAGGGAAGCAGTAGGTCAGCTGTTTCCAGGTTCTTGGCCTCTCAGTCAATGGCTTGAGATAAGTACACAGAGATCCCAAAATAGCAAGGAAAACTATTTAAGAACAAGGTTATAGAACATTCTAAATATGTTGTTGGTGTGAGTGAGAGTACTCAAGGGTTTTCCAGTTACTGTCTATGCTTCTTTTATGGAGTCTAAAGGAATAGAAGCTGATTGCTAAGAGGTATGTGATGTCGAGTGAGAAATGTTTTCCAGAGGCTCATGTCTTTGAACACTTGGTCCTCAGTTGGTCATGCTGTTTTGGGGAGATTATAGAGCCATTAGGTGGGGCAGCCTTACTGGAGGAAGTACATCACTGGAGGTAAGCTTTGAAGGCGTATATACTTGATGGTTTCCTGTTTGCTCTGCTGTTTCCTGTGTACAGATGAAATGTGATCATGATGCTTCTGCCATGTCCCTCTGAAACTATGAAGAAATAAACTTCTTTCTTCTCTTTGTTACTTTTGATCATGGTATTTTCCACAGCAACAGGAAAGTAATCGATACAGGGCATAATTTGCTTAGTTCTCTATTTTGATTGACAGATTTATGTTAGGAAAGCTTTTGATCACAGTGCATGTTCAGTCCCATGATGCATTTGATTTTAGCCATATGCACAACTTTTATGCATAGGCATAAAGGAGTCTCCCCAAAAGTTCCAAGTAGAGTATGTACTCTGCCTTATTGCCCACACATCCCAAATTATTACAGGTCTGATTGTTCTCTCCTATTTCAAACTACCTAGATATAACTAGAATAATTTTAGTAGAAACTGTCCATCACTGATGATCAGGAATTAGTAGGAAGAGAAATTAGACTACTGTTAAGAGAAGGAAGTGTATGCAGCTATACCCGGATCAGGGTCTTAGGCTGCTAACTAGTTGTTGTATGCTTTGTTTGAAGAGAAGTGCCTGGGTATAGAACTTTCAGAAGAGGTCTATGCTGGCTTTATCTATGCTCTATCCTGGGATAAGTTCTGTTTTTAATTAATGTAATGTAATGTAATCCAGCTATTGTTTCACATAGTTGTATAATACATTCTGGTCACAGTTCATTCTTCCACTTTCTCTTATACTCTGACTTGCCACCAAGTCCCCACCCCAGTTGTGTGTCTTTTTGTTTTGTTCTGCTCTGTTTTGTTTTGTTTTTGCTTTGTTACTCACTGGGTTTACCAAAGGTCACCCAAGTGGGCAATGAGTAAGAAACTGTCCACTGAAGTCTTTGTAAACTTATCTATGCTAGGGCAACTTTTGACTACGTTGTTCATTTTCTTTCTCTTCTGGTTTTGGGGTTCATTGTGTAGTCTACATATTAATCCTCTATCAGGGGTATAGCTGGTGAGAATTTCTCCCATTCTGTAGGCTTCCTCTTCACTTGATTTTTAAAATTTTGTGTCTGAGTTCCCATTTGTCAAATCTCTACCTAATTTCCTGAGCAACTGTTTGAAGAGTGCTTCCCTTACTTTTCCTTTAGCCCTTTCAGAATTTCAGGGCTTATATTATGGAGTTGATTTTGTCCAGAGGAAAAGTTAAGAGCCTCTCTTTGCTCTTCAGCATGTAGTTATCTAGTTTTCCCAGCATCTTTTGCTAAAACATCTTTTCTTCAATAAGGGTCTTTGATATTTTTTGTGAAAATTTGGGTGACTATTATTGCATGTATTTATACATTCAACTTTCATAGGCCTGTATGTCTACCCTTGTGGCAGTACTATGCTATTTTTGTCACTATTAACTCTGAAATCAGGAATGGGGCTGTTCTGGAGACTGTGACTATTGTTATTGCTCAGTATTCTTTGACTATCTGGGATCTTTTGCACTTCCATATGAACTTTAACATTAAAAATTATTCGAAGAATGACATTAGAATTATTGGGATCACACTGAACCTCTAGATTGCTTTGTTAAGATAACCATTTTCACAATATCATTATTTAGATCCATGAAGATGGGAAGCCATTCCATCCTTTAGTGTCTTCTTCAATTTCTGTCTTCTGGGTTTTCATTATAGAGGACTTTTGCTCTTTTGGTTTATTATTCCAATATATTATGGGTTTTTTATATTGAAGCTATTATTAGTAGAATCAATTCCCTACTTCTTTTCCAGTATCTTTGTCATCAGTGTATACAGGAAGATTACTGATAGTGTGCTTATTTTGTATACAGCCATTTTACTAAAACTACTTATCAGTTCTAAGAGTTTCTGTTGGAGTCCTTAGGGTTTTTTTAATAAAATTTAATAAAAACCAAAGAAGACAAATTTCTTAATTAGGGATTGTTTTGCTGTGATGAAAAACCATGATCAAAAAGCAAGCTGGGAAGGAAAGGAATTTCCTTTGGCAAACACTTCCATATTGTTCAGTTCATCACTGAAGGAAATCAGGACAGGAACTCAACAGGGCAAAAACTTGGAGGTAGATTCTAATACAGAGGTCATGGAGGGGTGCTACTTATTGGTCTGCTCTTCATGGCTTGCTCAGCCGCTTTCTTTTTTGTTGTTTGTTGTTTGTTTTCATTATCATTTTATTTATTATTATTTACAATTCAGCCATTGTCTCCCTCCTGGTTCACATTCCCACAGTTCCTCATCCCATACCTCCTATCCCCTGTCTCCGAGACGATGCTCCCCTCAACACCAGATCTCCCCCCTCCCTGGGGCCTCAAGTCTCTCAAGAGTTAGGTGCTACTTCTCCAACTGAGGCCAGCCCAGGCAGTCCTCTGCTGTATTTGTGCTGTATATCAGTGTTTGGGAGCTCCCAGGGGTCCAGGTCAGTTGAGACTACTGGTTTTCTTATGAGGTTCCTCTCCCCTTCACCTTCTCCAGTCCTTCCCCTAATTCAACCATAGGGGTCCTTGACTATGTCCAATGATTGAGTCTAAGTATCTACATCTGTCTCAGTCAGATGCTGGTAGGGCCTCTCAGAGGACATCCAACATGTCATAGCATCAGTAATAGTGTCAGGCTTTGGTGCCCCTCCATGTGATGGATCCCAAGTTGGGCCAGTCACTGGACTTCCTTTCCTTCAGTCTCTTCCCCATTTTTTGTCCCTGCAGTTCTTTTAAGCAGAAAAAAATCTGAGTCAGGAATTGATTGTGAGTTGGTAACTCCATCCCTCCACTTGAGGCCCTGTCTATCTACTGGAGATGGACTCTTTGAGTTCCCTCTCTCCACTGTTGGGAATTTCATCTAAGATCACTCCCTCTGAGTCTTTAGAGTCTCACACCTCCCCAATCTCTGATACTTTCTAGAGGGTCCCCCACGTCCCACCTCCCAAGGTTACATATTTCCATTCATTCTGCTGGTCCTCTGGGCTTCTTTCCTGCCCTCTCATACTTGATCCTATTCCCTGTTTGCCCTCCCTTCCCCTCTCCCAACCAGGTCCCCCTCCTTCTGTCTCCCATGATTATTTTCTTACCTCTTCTAAGTGGGATTGAAGCATCCTCATTTGGGCCTTTCTGCTTGTTAAACTTCTTATGGTCTGCAGGTTGGATCCTAAGTATTCTATACGTTTTAACTAATATCCACTTATTAATGAGTGCATACCATTCATGTCCTTTGGGGCCTAGGTTACCTCACTCGGGATGATATTTTCTAGTTTCTTCCGTTTCCTGCAAAATTCATGGTTTCCTCATTCTCCACAGCTGAATAGTATTCCGTGGTGTAAGTGAACATTTTCTGTATTCATTCTTTGTTTGGGACATCTGGGTTGTTTCCAGCTTCTGACTAATACAAATAAAGCTACTACGAATATAGTGGAGCATGTGTTCTTGTGGTACAGTGGAACATCTTTTGGGTGTATGTCCAGGAGTAGTATTCCTGGGTCTTCATATAGCACTATTTTCAATAATCTAAGGAACCATCAGATTGATTTCCAGAGTGGTTGTACCAGTTTACAATCCCACCAGCAGTGGAGGAGTATGCCTCTTTCTCCAAGCTTGTCTGATTCAGAGTCATTTAACCTTTAGTCACTTCTTTAGAGTCTTTGTCTTCAAATGCAGTCACAGTGCTTAGTACAGCCTCTATCCATAATTTCTGAATGACAAAATTCAGTTGATAGACATGAATAAAGAATTAAGTAGTAAAAAACTCTACAGTGAGATACTAATTAAGTAGCCTCTAGGATGACAATAACATATATTTCAATGACCAACAAAAATAGGAGTGAAGGAAGGGTTAAGAAGAAATTTAGTCATCTCAGTACTGAAGTGAGCCTGGAAGGTCTGCTTCTGTATGGTATACTCACAGAGCTGGGAATTCATTGCTTGGCCTTCCATTGGGTCCTCCTCTCCAGGTGACTACCTGTGTTTGTATAACATGGCACTGGATTCCCCAAGAATGAATGACTCAAAAGAAGAGAATGGAAACTCTTTTGTCACCATAAATCCAATAATCAAAGAGCATACTTTCCATTGCTCTATCTTCAAGGAACAAATCCTTGATCAAGTCTGCATGCATCAAGAGGGAAATTACAGTCCATCTTTTGAAACAAGATGTGTTAAGTTTTCTGGATGATTGTACGCTTCCATATTCCACTTCCTGCTCAACAGAAATGACTGTGGATATAGTAAAAGTTTATCCCTGCAAAGCACCTGGCGTAATATAATGGATTTTTAACACATACTAAGGCAGTAAATTGTAATCATGGCAGTCTGTGAGAATTACCCAGTTGTCATTAAGAAAAGCTTCGTAGATGAGACCAACTGCAGGCTAGCAGGATAACCATCCCTGGTTAGTGGATGTGGCACCTGAATACTTTTGTCCAAACTCCTTTTTTTCTTTTTTTTAAACTTTGTATTTATTCTTTGTGAACTTCACATCAAGCACCCAAATCCCACTCATCATCCTATCCCTTCCCATCTGTCCTCTGCCCTTGCAACCTCCCTACAAAGAGAAAGCAAACAAATAAATATCTCCCTGTGGAAGCTGTGGTGAGTCATGGTATGTCATACAGTATACATGTTTGCCCAAACAGCTTTACTTGCAAATGTTCACTGAGATGAGTCATTGGTCTGGTTCAGGATTTCTGGCTTCTGCTACACTTATCAACCAGGGCTCATCCTTTCGTTGCCCTGTGTCCTGGAGATCCTGCAGCTTTGGTTCTGCAAGGCAGACTCCTTCATGTTCTCCAGCAGTTCACTGTTGGGGTAAGCCTTGGATCTGGACCTGGGTGGCAGCTGAGTGGGTCAGTCTACCAGCTCTCATGTGCCTGTGTCACCGGGGCCAGTTCTGCTTTACCCAAGTCAGCAAGAGGACAGGGTTAGTTCTCCCACTCTCATGCCCTCAGGGCCATGTAAGGGGTGGGGCCATCTCTCTGGAATGCCACTGCAGAGGTAGGAACAGCTCTCTGCAGCCCTCAGACATCAAAATAGCCCAAGTGGCATCCCAGACCAGGGAAGTCTCCCTGGCTTTTGGTGATAACATGGGCATTGATATCGACACAGACCCCTGCTGCTTCAAGGCCGTGGACTCAGACATAGTCCTCATTGGCACCACAGACTACGATATCACCATGGCCTCAGGTAGCAGCACAGGTTACTCAGATCAGGCTGATCTTTACTACCTTTGCATATCTCCAGTTCTGCCTCTCTTCATACTGTACAAACTGCACTGCTTTTATTTCTCTCCCATCTCTCTACCACATACTTGCTCATCCATCATAGTGGCACCTGCCCACCTACACTATATCGCAGTGGGTGGGCCTCTCTCTTGCCTAAACATTTGTCTCATTTCATCTTTCACCTTCAGTCATGTACCCTACTTTCTTGGTTATAGGAAGACAGACAATTCAGCATGAATCAGTCCACATTTTTATTTTCAAGCTTGGAAGTGATCTCTTTCCTCTATTCTAACTTCCTTATCTAAAAATTAAAACAAAATGTTTTACACTATGAAAGAGCTACAGAAAAATAAGTACTTACCTGCTAATGTTATAAAAGAGAGAGAAAAGGGAAAAATAATAGATTTCTATTAGCATTAAGATAAAGATTCTATGTGGTCCTTTAATTGTTGGCTATGGTAGTAAATTAAACAAGATGAAACAAGCGTTTTCATAAACTGGTTGTGACTAATTTTGAATCAGATATTAATTATAAATAATTTCAAGTTTTTGTTTTATGTAATTCTAACGACTATCTAAATTTGCAGATGTATAGTTTATGTATAGCAGATAACCCTTAAATGATAAATCAGTGATTGGTAAGTTGCTTTCAAGTTATTAAATTGGGGAAGTTATTAGTTTGGGTACTTTCTTGATTCCATAGAAATTAAAACTATTGTCCTGCCTATACATTTGCAGTTTTGTTAGGAAAATATGGCATATACTTTCCAAGGTCAAAATATGCAAAAAAAGTAGGATTAAAAGACAGGTGTCATTTCTAAGTGACATGACTGGAAGGGGTTTAAAGGAGAAGAAAGCAGGCGTTTAAATTGAGCCCACAGCAGTGTGCCCTGGGATGGAGAGGATTGCTTAGAGAAATTTACAAACTGTACACATGAGCATTGATCATACTGTATGTATGTGTATATGTATGTGGGTTTGTATGTGTATGTATGTATATGTGTATATCAATGTCTAGATATGTGTCTATGTATTTATCTGTTGAGAGGTGAGTATAGTTGAGTTTGTTAATATTTAAGTAGCATTATTACTTAAATGATCAAATACCTGTGTCATCATTAAGATATATATTTTCTTTTATTAAGGGAAAATGTGGGTGGTATTATTGGGAACCTGGTCATGGGACACTTACCTGAATCCATAAGTTTTGAGACCAGTTTGGGCAATATGGAATTTTTTTTTCCCAATGTTCAATTATTTTTTAATTGAAATTTCATACAATATATTCTGATCATGGTTTTTCCTTTCAGATCCTCCCACTTCCCCTCCCATCCAACTCCATGCCCCACACACACAAACATACCCAGATAAATAAAACAAACAAGCCAGATTTTTCCCAAAAAATGAAAAAGCACAAGAAACACATACACACATACACACACACTTACACACACACACACAGACAGAGAGAGAGAGAGAGAGACCCATAAAAACATAAAATAATTGGAAATCATAATGTACATACAACAAACCAGCAAGATTAAAAACGTAAGTGCCACACAAAGCAATATGAGACAAAAATTGTGGAAAAACACCATTGAGTTCATATTGTGTTGGCCATCACCTTCTGGACATGGGGATTGCCCATAAGTGTGGTTTGTATACCCAGTGAGACTCCGTCAGAGAAAACTCAGTTTTCCTTTGAAACGGGTTATGGATTGGAGATTGTTTCTTGGTTAGTTATGGAAACTTACCTCCACTTCCCTCTCTCAGTTCTGCAATCTTGTCTAGCTTGACCTTGTTCAGACCGAATACATGCTGCTACAGTCTCTGTAATTCTATCTCAGGAAAGAAAACAAATAAATTAGGCCGCTATGAACATAGTAGTGCATGTGTCCTTGTGATATGCTGGAGCAACTTTTGGGTATATGCCCAGGAGTAGTGTAGTGGGTCTTCAGGTAGAACAATTCAATTTCAATTTTCTGAAGAACAACCAGATGGATTTCAAACATAGTTGTACCAGCTTGCAATCCCAGCAGCAATGGAGGAGTATTCCTCTTTCTCCACATCCTTTCCAGCATCTGCTGTAGCCTGAGTTTTTGATCTTAGCCACTCTGATTGGTGTAAGGTGGAATCTCATGGTCATTTGGAAATGCATTGCCATGATGACTAAGAACTTTGGATATTTCTTTAAGTGCGTGTCTGCCACTAGAGATCCTTCTGTTGTGAATTCTCTGTTTAGCGCTGTATCCAATTTTTTTTTTTAATTATTTGGGTTCTTTGGGGGGGGGAGGTTAACTTATTAACTTCTTTATATATTTTGGATATTAGCTCTCTATCACATGTGGGGTTAGTGAAGATTTTTTTCCCAATCTGTAGGTTGCCATTTTGTCCTATTGACTGTGTCTTTTGACTTAAAGAAGCTTTTTCAGTTTCATGAATTCCCCTTTATCAATTCTTGATCTCAAAGCCTGAGCCATTGTAGTTCTGTTCAGAAAATTTCCCCCTGAGTCAAGGAGTTCAAAGCTTTTTTCCCACTTTCTCTTCTATTCGATTCAGTGTATCTGGTTTTATGTTAAAGTCCTTGATCCACTTGGACTTGATCCTTTTACAAGGTGATAACTATGGATCTATTTTCATTTTTTTAAGTACAGACTGCCAGTTAGAACAGCACCATTTATTGAAGATGCTTTACTTTTTCCATTGTATATTTTTGGCTTCTTTGTCAAAGATCAAGTGTCTATAAATGTGTGGTTTTATTTCTGGGTCTACAATTCTATTTCATTGATTGACCTGTCTGTCTCTGTACCCATACCATGTGGTTTTTATCACTAGTGCTCTGTAGTACAACTTGAGGTCAGAGATTGTGATCCCCAGAAGTTCTTTTATTGTTGAGAACTGTTTTCTCTTTCTTGGGCTTTTGTTTTTCCATATGAAATTGAGAATTACTCTTCCAATGTCTGTGAAGAATTGTGTTGGAATTCTGATGGGGATTGAATTGAATCTATAGACTGCATTTGACAGGATGGCCTAGGTGTCTCTGTCTGGAACCTGCCTCCTGTAACCCTAGTTGCAGCAAATCTCTTAGGAGACCTCTGTCCTGGCTCCAGGAGATCTCCTAGGAGACTTGCAGGCTGTGGAGTGGTAAGAGGGGCAGACATGCTAGCAGAGGTGCAGACTAGATAGAAGATAGAATTTGCTTGGAGGGGAGGGATACAGCATCTTCTGGGCTCCTTGGGGGTCCCAGCTGGTGCAGTTATTTGGCCAGTGGTCTCACCTGTTGCCCTGGTTATAGACTATCCTCTGGAACAGACCTGAAGACTGTTAAATGGTGAGAGGGGCAGACACACGGATCTACTTTGGCAGAGGTACAGACTGGAAGTGTCAGCCTGGTTTTTTATAGATCCCAGGACCACAAGCCCAGAGATGGAACCACCCACAATAGGCTATACCCTACTGCATCAATCGTTAGCCACGAGAATGCCCTACAGCTTAGTTTTATTGAGATGTTTTCTCAGTTGAGGCTTCTTTCTCTCTAATGGCTCTAGCTTGTGTCAAATAGACATAAAACCAGCCAATACAGCAAATATTGCATATATCAACATTGGTTTTGGGGGGAAACAAAAAAGTGGTTAGATTATAAAAATGATTACTTTTATACATGTGTATATAATTATATATATATATATATACATATATATCTATGTTTGTGTGAAAGACTTAAAATTCACTGATACAAGTGAATGATAAATGAAGTTTATAAAACCTTAAGAGTTCATTGAATTTCACTTAAAACAATTAGAAACATGTTGTCAAGAAAGTGCAAAACATTCAGAGCAAATGGAGGTTTGAGTTGCACACTCAAGTAACTGAGAACATAACGAGAAATTTTTCTCCTTCTAACCTCAGAAATGCTGAGGTAACCTTGGCTAACACCTTGGTATGACTGATTCCGAGATTTCAGAAGAAGTATTTATATGGAATTATCAGAGGTGTGTGTGTAGTGTGATAGGGCCACTTCTTAAGGTAGGTCACCATCCTTTATAGAACATACACTATGTTCTATAAATTTCAATGGAAATTAGGAAAAAATAGCAACAATACTGTTAATTCAAAATCTGTAATATTAGGTGTGTGTTGCTATCCCATCACACAATAGTAGTGATGCTACCTGAAATACTGCAACCTCAGTTCAAGACACTGTGTGTTATGAACTGAATTGGCATCACTCTACATAGGACATTTGGCCTATTACGGAAACATAATGCTTTAATTTCAGAACATAAGGTCATATAACATAAGTTTTTACTTTGATTCCTTAGCTTGGATCAAAGTATATCTTTGGATCCTGTCTTATTGGAATGTTTGACTTTTAAAGCTGCTGTGGAAATGCAGAAATGGATGGCTCAGAGGTTAGGGGCACTTTCTGCTCTTGCAGAGGACCTGCGTATGGTTCCCAGAACCCACATGGTGGCTCACAACCATCTGTTACTCTAGTTCCAAGGGCTCTAATGCCTTCTTTTGACTTGTTTGGGCACCAAGCACACATGGCACATATGCATACATACATTCAGGAAAACACAAATATGCATAAAATAAAAAGAAATAAATATTTAAAACGGTTTTAAGCTATTTGAGTTGCTGAATTACATTTTATTTAAAAATTGTCTAATTAATTTTGGCTTTCATTTAAAACAAAATTTATAGCAATTTCTAAAATGCCTCCTAATATATATACTTCTGCCATTTTGTATGACATATTTATGTGAAGGAAGATTCTAGCATTGACAATTGTACAAAGTACAGATCATTCTGAAAAACAATACTCTGTGTTCTGTAGAGACAAATATTCAGCCAAGATTTAATTATTTATGTAAAAAAGCAAGGATTTATATAACATCAGTATGCAAATTTACTTTAATGTTTAATAAATTATATATTTATATGCATACCAAGAAATTGTTTTGAAATAAATTTCTTTAAAGTCTATCAGTAAATTTTGAGTTGTATACTTCCTTTGTTGACTATGGAATCAAACAAAACATTCTTGGAGCAAAAGTAGTCACAAATAGGAAAAGCTCAAGAATATCATGGCAATGTGATCCTGTCAGTAACAGCATTAGCAGTTGCCATGCTGGGTCATGAATACCACCCCTACCCTACTTCTTTAGACCATCTTTCTTATCATTTATTAGAACCCTTCATATTGTAAACTTTCATCAAGATACAGGTTCAATCTCTAGGTTTTAGTTTTTCTCATCATACTCCTTAGCATATTGATGTCTATCTGAACACATTAGGGCTTGTGTGGTAAGAACCACAATCCTGGAAAACTTAAAGAACAGAGATATACTAAGGCACAGACAGACTGCATCTTAGGGTCTTACAATATTTAATTGGGGCTGTCTTACTGGTTCAGAGGTTCAGTCCATTACCATCAAGACAGGAGCATGGAAGCATCCAGGCAAGCCTGATACAGTAAAAGATGAAAGTTCAACATCTTCATCCAAAGGAAGCCAGGAGCAGACTGTTTTCAGGCAGCTAGGAGGAAGGTCACAAAGCTTACCTCCATAGTAACACACTTTCTCCAAGTGCTACTCCCTGGGCCAAGCATATTCAAAGCACCACAAGCTGGGAGTCTGATGAAGCATTTTCTTTGCTCCTCAGCACCTGTTCTATTGCTATGTGCTAGCATGTCAGAAAAACTGCTGAGAAATTCAATCATTTTTTACAGGATCAAACATCCCATTCACAAAGGCTATGTCCTTAGGATCTAATCATCCATCCTTCATCCTAGGGATTAGGTTTCAAAATATGAGATTTGAGAACACAATCTTTAAGTCTGGAGTAGAAGACTGTCTTAGCTTTGGTTTTTGGTTGGTTGGTTGGTTTTAGGTATTGTTGTTGATACTGCTATCATGGTTTGATTTTCTGGTTTTGGTGGTGATGGTGGAGGTTGCTTTGGTTTAAGTTTGGGGTTTTTTATTTGGTTTGTTATTTGTTTTGTTGTGTTGTGGTTTGGGTTGTTTGTTTGTTTACTTGATTTGGATTTGGATTGGGATAGTGGTTGGGGTTGGGGTTTTTTAGACATCACTCTATACAGCAAAAGCTGTCCTCCAATTCCTAATCCCCCTGCCATAGTCTCCTGAGTTCTGAGATCATTGGCACATGCTACCACATTCAGCAAAGGTTCTCATAATTCTCTTTTGCAATGCATTGCTACAGTCTGGATAAGAAATATCTCTCCCCAAAGGCTCATGTACTGAAAAGTTGATCCCCAGCTAGTGTTGTTATTAATTGATAACTGAATCATGAGGCTTTTAAATTTCCTTGGTGTATTAATCCATTGACAAATTCATAGGTAAGGGGGTTCTTCAGCTGGCTGTAGGGTAGAGTTGGAGGATGTAGATCACTTGGGGAGATCTATACCTTCCCTGACCCTTCCTCTTCCTCTCTGTCCCTGTCTGCATCCTGTCTACCATGAGGTAACATGCTTCACTTACTACATGTTCTCATCATGATGCTCTGTCTCCACATTCACTATAGACCAGGCCAGAAGCAAGGGAGCCAAGTGAACTGGGACTAAAGCCTGTAAAACCAAGACAAGCCTTTCCTCCTCCAAGTTGATTAGCTCAGGTAATGTCTTCATGAGGGAAACTAATTCAGATATGTTCCCTCCATCTCGTTCCACTGATTGCCTACACTGTTGCTTTAGCCAGTGGCCAGTGGCCATGCCTCCTGCAGTGTTCTTTGATCCTGATATTTCTATGCTGGGAAGACGTTAGTGAGCTCGTAAAGAACTCAGGTGGAGGTCAACAACACTCTTCATTGGCTTTCTGACTTTGGCAAAATTGATGAAACAGTTTGAACTTGTTTTGTCCGATATAAAGTATGAGTCAATTAGTATAACTTCTTAGGATTATTGTGGAGTTTAAATGAGATCTATGAAATCTTTGGAATATAAGCATATATAAGCAGTATATGAAATCTTTGGAATGTAGCATGGTAAGTGCTTGATGTTACATTCCTATCTCTTAATTCATTGTCAACCTACAGGAGATAGTGAGTACCCTCAAGCTTTCCATAGACTGCCGCATTGCATTTACAGCATTGTTAAAGACTCCTACTTCACAGCCAACCCCATCCCTGAGCAGCGTAGAGTTGACCTTTCCTTCAGTGTTCCTTCTAACACATGTATGAATGCTTCCAGGTTGAACCAAGTCCCAGCATCTGCATTTACAGATTATTACTTTTACTAGCATTATTCACTATCATTTTTAATGGAATTGGTTCAGAACATGTCCTTTATATATGCTTACAAGAAATCCTTAACATTTTCAACTTCAAATTTGGCCACAGTAAAGCAAAGCAATCCTAACTAAGAACAAGAACGTTCAATGTTATCGCAGAGAGGTGGTCCAGCTGGTAAAAAGCACTTGCTGTACCAGCCTGATACCTGTCTTCAAGCCTGAAACCCAAGTAAAAACACAAGAAGAGAACCATCTCACAGAAGTTGTTCTCTGCCCTCTATACAAGCATAGCATGTGCATGCCTACACACACATACACACACACACACACACACACACACATATATGCGAATAATAATAATAATAATAAATTACTTTTTAAAAATTGTTCAAGTGTTTACAGTTATTGTCCTACTTCCTAGCTGTCTCATTCACTGTTAATAGCAACATTTTTAGCAACCACCATTTCCAAGTTTTTCTAACGATTTTATTGATTTCAAAAAACACTTTTTCCATTTTTTTATGCAAAATAATTAGAGCCAAATGATGTGGCAACAAGAGCTGGCCAGTAAGTTGAAAAAGAACTCCTGGATCCTACTAGGCAGACACTCCAAGACTGCTAGTTGATAGAACTCCATTTCATGGGCCAGTTCAGTAAATGGAATGCTCTGAACAGTAGTCTGTACTTATTTAAAGATCTTCAGCTATAAACCCTACAGTGAACTTTGTTTCTATGCTAGTTAATTGATTTGCTTTTCCAGCTCGATTCCCTTGGGTAGAATTATTGGCTCTAAGCTTACTCAAATATCTGCATACCTGTTATGTTCTCCATAAGTCAGTTCATATTCCCTTAAGCAGGACTAAAACGGCCGGTTTCACCCTGCCCATGTGACCACTGTGGCTGTGGTGTTCTGTGCTAATTCACCTTTATGTGGTATCAGAGCGTGTGTTTGTTCTTATCTGTGTGTGTTAGCTTTCACCAAAAACCTTTACTAAGATTTTGGGTTTTTTACAAAAGCTTTTGCGATGGTTTGACTGAGAATGAACCCCATAGGCTCATCGGGAAAGAGTTGCATTAGTTGAGAAGGATTAGGCAGAGTGGTCTC
The DNA here is from genome assembly GCA_019843965.1 of Rhynchomys soricoides. NCBI lineage: Eukaryota > Metazoa > Chordata > Mammalia > Rodentia > Muridae > Rhynchomys > Rhynchomys soricoides. The sequence continues at coordinate 5,249,224 of JADRCH010000087.1, read as the reverse complement.
ATTGTCAGGCATGTGTCACTGGGGGTGGGCTAAGGTTTCAAAAGCCCAAGCTAGCAGCCGCCCAAACCCAGTCTATCTCTCTCTCCCACCCCCTCTCTGACTAAGGATCAGAATATAGCTCTTAACTACTTCTCTAGTTCCTGCCTATAGATTGCCATGCTCCATAATGATAATGGAATAACCATCTGAAACTATAAGCAAGACTCAGTTAAATGTCTTATCTTATTATGGTTGCCTTGGTCATGGTATCTTTTCACAATACTAGAACCAAGACATATTTTAGCTACAAAGCATAATGCATTGTTCCAAAAGAAATAAGGAGAATAGCATCATGATTTATACTTTTGCTTTATATTATTATGGCATATTTTAAATAAATTGTATTGATATATCAACAAAATGTATTGTAAAAGGAAGAAGAGCATGAGGTGGGAGAAGGAAGGAAACCAACCAATCATAGTATAACCCTAACTAATCAGCATTAGACAAACTTGTAGCAATCCACCATAGCTGTATATGTTCACAGGTACCTCAATTTATCACAAAACTGCAAATGTACAAATGCAGCTGCTTCCCAGGTTACAATGATTATCTGAAAAGACCACTTAATTTTTGAATAATTTTATGTAAATCAATTTACAAATTATATTTTCTTCTAAGTATTTGAACAAACAAATGCATCATGAGCTTTTGTTTGCCAGCTCCCAATAAGCTGTACCCCTCTAGACATGGAATTAGAAATCCCCCGTCTCCGGATAGAGGTGTTGTAATCTAGATGAGCCATATCTTTGTATTAAAACCATGTGAAGTAAGAACTACCGCAGGCACAAGAGCAGTCTGGCACAAGTAACTCAAGAAAGAATTAATCTAGAAAGCTCACACACATCATTGTAAACAGCATTGTTTAGTTATGGACTAGGAAAATTGCTTACACTGCCTGGGGCATGAAGATATCCAAGAGAGATAAGGAAATTATGCCTTCTTTTGACTATTTGGATGGTCAGATTGACCTCCTTACACAGCAAAATGCAAGTGTAAAGTATGTTAAGTGTCAGGACACTACACTCTCCTCTAATAGACATGTTACAGGATACAGCCGTGTTCAGTTTGGGCTATGTGAACTCCAACTTGGAAAATATTTTATTGGTATCGAGTGAGTGGTGTATCCATATACTTTAAAATTCAAACCTTACAAAAGAGTTTAGGATAAAATATTTTCCTACCCTGACTCTTGGCATCCAGTCCACTGCTCTGATCAATTTCTTATTATCCTTGTAGAAATATCTCCTGTATATGTGAACAAAGATGGTTATCCCCACCCTTTAGAACAAATTATCACACTTCAAATACACTCTTTATCTTGACATTTTAAAAAATCATTATTAAGGTTTTGTTTTGCTAGTTGTCATTTTACTTAAAGTTGTACTAGAGAGATCATTCCTTACCATTACATAAAGCTGTCCTCATGAGATATGCTTGTTGCTCAGTATATCATACTCACTGTATGTAATAAGGCTCTTTATATAAAGAATTCACAATTCATGCTCATTTAGATTGCTTCCAGTTTGATGTACTAAATAACCTGGTGCATATATACACTAGACAATTTCTAAAAAGTAAATACCTAAAGTGGACTTGCTGAACCATCGTTCACATGGCCTTGTATTTTACAAAGATTTCCCTCCACAGGCTGTCCTAATCTACATCCTCAGAGGTAGAATATCACCTATCAGAGCACTCTTTGCCTGATTGCCAACCCCTCTCCTTTCCTCTCTTCCTCCTCTTCCTCATCCCCCCCTCTCCTTTTTAAAGAAATCTGTTTAACTCTCATTTCAATTCACAAGCCAAACCCCAAAGATTCTAACTCTAGTAAAGAAACCTACCCATCCTCAAGAACAGAACATCCCATAATCTTTCTCAAGAATAGTATACCCCAGATTCTTCTTTCAGACACACAGAGCAAAAAGGAGGCACAGCCACAGAAGGAGCTGGAAGGTCAGGGACATTTGCCAGTAATTTGTCTCTTCTGGGGTTTCTGGGACTCTGAGAGCCTCTGGACTCCCCAGCTGCACTGCTTCTTAGCACATCTCTTTCCATCATCACCAGTGTCATCCTCAGATACTTGCTCATTCATCCATGATCATGGGAACCAGAAGTTGCTTAACCAGAGCTAAAGTCAGAAATCATTCCTAAGCTTCTGCCCACGGGAGCTTCTGCTCACCTCCACTCCTGGAAGATGATTTTGCCAAAAGGAAAGCAGGCTGAGGTGAGGGCTTCATTTTAATGGAGACATGGATAGTTGGGGATCAGTGGTTGGGGAGCCAGGGAGAAAGGCAGGATCATCAAGGTCAGGAAGGGAGGAGAAGCAAGGGCAAGAATGTTGTGCAGAAGGCTGAGTGGTGCTTCACTGCTGCTAAATATATCCTGCAGGAAATCGGGATGAGGAGCAACTTTGATCATATCCAACTTGGAATTTTAAAATGCAAATGCGAAAAATGCAAATACAGACTGCTGAGTTGACTTCCATTAGCTTGTTATTTAACTACTACTTAGCCCTGAGATTCCCCCATGCATGATCTTTGCAATTAAAATAAGCTTACAGTTGAAGTACTTCAAAGCTGAGTTGCAAAAGGAGAAAAAAACACCAACCTGTGAGTATCTGTCTGGCAGAGCAAGGAAATGCTAAGAGTCAGCTTGATTACACAAGGCGAAAGCAGAAACCATGTTTCAAATACATATTCTCAAGAGTTCAAATTAAAAACAAACATCCTCCTTTGGGAATTTTTAAATGAGGCTTTTATATTTAGCCACAAGGGAATCCACAGATAGCTATCTCAGGGTTACTAACATTAGTCTTTTATTTTGCTGATAAAAGGCTCAAACATCTCCATGTACTGATCTAAAAAGAGAGGGCTTACTGATGTGCTGATTTCAGATAAACAGAACACTTCTTCCAAATGACCATCTTTAGATGAAAGCTTGAGAAAACATGTAGTAAACACATTTAAATGTTGAGCCATATAAAATACACAGCCTCCTTTCTTCATAAGCAAGTTTTGACAAAATGATTAAATAATGACTTTATAATAATAATAATAATAACCCACTCTTGCTTCTAAGTGCTACACTAAATTGAATTTGCTTTAGTATTTTACTTAAGCTCTGCTGTACCCTTTAAGGCAGGTAAATTCTATTTATTGACATTTTCCTGATGCCTCTGAGAAGATCTATCTGCTATGATAGGAAGACTTTCAGCGAGAGTCAGAGACACTAGAGTGCAGAATAGTACCCTGGCCCTTTTTTCTAAGCTGGAGGATGTGGAAAGTGCTAGAAGCACCGTCTGCACCTTTCCCTGAAACAGGTCATGATATCTTCTATACAAAGCACCCCCTTATTCTAACAAGTTATAATCCTTGTCATCAGAGAGAGGGACTAGGCACAGTCTCAGGAAGAGGCATTGCCATGCCCAATTCCTGATGTTAACCTATCCTCTTACCCTGGTATCACCCATGACTTACGAGCCTAGCATAAAACACTCAGGCTTAGTCATGCCATCAAGTCTTCATTTATGTGTATGTTTAAATGCTTGTTTATTGGTGTGTATGGCTGTATATGGTATACGTAGATACATGTACATGTGTGTGGAAGTCAGAGGACAACTTGGTGAAGTCAGTTCTCTATACTAGGAATCAACTCCTAAAAATACCTGCAAGTAGGTGTGTTTACAAATGTGTGTTTCTAGTTGTAGAGTCCAGACGTTTCATCTTCTCTGAAGAGATATGGCCTTCAGAATGTCCAGATGAGATTGAAGAGGACAGTGGTGTCTGTAGTCCTAATTTCAATAGCTTGAGTTGGTAATGTGATTTAAAGGTTGTGTTTCACACAAATTCACTGTCACTGCTCGGATAATGCTTCTTGCCTTGGTCACTAAACCACTTGCCCTAGTTTAGCAACTCTATGAAAAAGCAAACAGTGTGGACTTGGGAATCATATGTGTGGTCTGGGCTTTAATCTGGTATGAAATGTTTACTGTAAATGCCATTGCCACTGATCTGCATCTGCAAAGAGGAACTCAGAGCCAGACAATCAGTTTCCAGGACTTATTCTGGGGATTAAACAGGTTTGACCCTTAAATACCTGTGTGGATGAAAAACAAAGCTCTTTTTCTCAGAATGAACAGAAGATAGTTTATGCTGAGCTAAATGGGAATGACTATGACCTGGGATATGAATTCACACTTCCCTGAACGATGGCTTCCAATGTGGGACTAGTTGTACGAGCATTAGTCATAGATCAAAAGAACATCATAAATCCAGGCATTTACATTGGTGAGAACAGGGGGTATGTGAGTTACAGCAAAGTGAAGAAATCTCAGCTGTGGACTTCAGGTGCTATACAATGATAACCTTAGCTTCTGGGTTGATGGAAGCTAGCCCAAGATAATTTTGTCTGTAGGTCTCCAGCACTGCAGCTCCTTGCAGCTTTAATTATAAAAATTGTATCCATGTTCCCTTGTGGGCCATACAGCATCACACTTGTGTATGTGAACACCTTGTGTTTAGGAAGGCCTGTTCTGGGAATCTGTAAAGATGAGGATGCCTAGGCAGGAGAATGGTCCTCCAGAGAAATAGTTGGTAAATATCTATTTTCTTAGGCTTCTTTTTGAAACTGTTATATATCCTGAAGAGCTACCTCTGACCTCTCCATCCTGCGCCCTGGAGATGAGTCTTTTCTTTGGTATTCTTATGCACTAAGGATATGTCTAAACTAAAGGGTATGGTTGCACTGTACAGATGAGGAGAGATAGAACAAAGTTGGGTATTGGAAGAACAGCAGGAGAAAAGGGTTAAATGTGAGGAGGAAACTGGTTCTGACAAAAACTCCAGAGAGACCTTCCACAACCACCATTTGAAGCATCAAAGATATCTGGTCACAAAGGACACATGCCAATACCTGGCACGAGTTGGGTGAGTCATCCCATGGATGTCAGTCACCTTTGTAATCCAACATTGGACAGGGCACCAAAAGAAAACATCGTTTTTCCTTAAAAAGAGTTAAAAGATGGTTTATTCTAAGTGAATGAGTGAGCATGGTCTGGGAAGATGGGTTTAGGTTGTTCCAATAATACGCTCCAACACAGAATGGCTACATGAACAACTAATAGAAAAATCATAAAGGTATTTACAATATACATTGGTGAGGACATGGGATAGGCTAGGTTACAGCAACCTTGGAAAATGTCTTTATGGGTTTTATATGGTATCAGATGACAATCTTTGCTTTAAAGGACAGTGCAAGCTAAGGTTTTACTTGATAGTCACAAAGATGTTAGGTCAGTACAGAGATAAGAAGGAATGGCAATGCAGGGAACTCCAAATAGCCCAACATAAGTTAATTGTGGATCTGCAACATTCCAAGTCTCTAACGAGTTATAGTCAGTCATATAGAGTCCTAAACACAGATATAAGGTGTTTTGCTTTGCTTTGTTTTTTCTGGTAACTTCAGCTCATGTTTGGAATGTAAGAAGTATTAAATCTTTGCTGTAATTTACAAAATAATTCTAACCTGTTAGGCATTTGGGATTCATGTTCAAATTATGTTTGCTAAAGGGGAAGATAGGTCTTTATACTTTGTCACCTCCTGGCTTTTGTCGAGTTCTACTTTCTACAGATTTCAGTGATACATAAGGTCATTGTCTCATTCCTCTAGAGAGCGTATAACAAGGTAACTAAGGTGACTAGTGGGAGGGATGTGCCTTACTTCTTACCAGCCTCTTACTGAAGCAGCAGCTTTACTGGAAAGTGCACCCATGCTGGCCATCCTCTTGGCTAAGCAGTCCCTTTCTGCTTCTGGATGCACTTTAGCCACAGGACGGAGTGAAGATCTGGTGTTCAGATAAGGACCTGTTAGTGCTGTGATGTGGTCTCCATAAAGAAAGGATGCTCGACTCTGCAGACTGTGGGTGTTTTGTGGGTAGAATCACCTGCACACAGCCAGGCATAACTGTATGAGCTCAGCTACAGTCACCAAAATGCAGAGCCAGGCATAACAGCATGAGCTCAGCTGTATGTGCTAATGACAGAGGCAAAGGCCAACAGGGAACAGGATGAGAAAACCTTACTGAGTGTGTGCCAGGAAACTGCTAGTCCCTCACCTCCTGTCTCAGTCACTTGAAGTCAAAAGTCAGCTGTCAGAGAACTGAAGGCTGAGGTGCTTCCCCAGGTCCCTACAACACTGGGTTGTATCATGAACAAGGCACAGCATAGGCCAAGTCCCATTCCAGGGACTCAGCTCTCTTCTATGCTCAAAAGTAATAGTTGCCCAAGGCGTGCTGGCTTCATTTTGCCTAGCAGTGCCATCCCGTTGGTCTACAACCCAGACATTCTACACTCCTTCTGCCTCATGCTTTTCCTACCATTCAACACCCAACAAAGGGCCGAAGTACTTTGCTGCCTGCTTTATTAAGTGTGGCTATCTGTTAGAAAAACTGGGTCAGAGAACCCATTGTTTTCAGAATGAACACTGGAGGTGTAGGGAGTCAGCAAGCCTTGCTTATTCTAAGGTCACCAATTAGTATGACACTGTAGTCAGTGTTATTTTGTTCTGTTTTTTCTCTCTGTCTCTGTCTCTCTCTCTCTGTATCTGTCTCTCTCTCTCTCTCTCTCTCTCTGTGTGCATGCGTGCGCACATGTGCACGCACGCGAGCGCATGCACGCTTGCTTTCTATCTTCTTTCTGTTTTTCTGTATTTAGACAGCAGAAAGGAACCCAGTAATGAGCATTCATTAAAATTCAGTTAAATAAGGATTATGGATTTGCAGCCTTGCAGTGGTTCATGAGCCCTGAGCCTCAATCTCCTTCCTGTAAGTCAGTGGTCTACAACTTCCTAGTGCTGTGTCCTTTTAATAGAGTTCCTCACGTTGTGGTGACCCCTGACCATAAAACTACTTTGCTGCTACTTCATAACTGTAATTTTGCTACTGTCATGAATCATAGTGTAAGTATCTGATATGCAGGGTATCCGATAACCCACAGATTGAGAAGAGGGGGTTCATGGTTTTGACCATGGAGACAGTGGAAGAATGGGTGATTTGAGTAAAATTTCCCTTATTCTTGAAGATAGAATAGCTTTCAGAGAACTTGAGATTCATGAATGATGACCAGTTCATAGAGAATTCCTGAAGCTACAGGATTTTGTATGAAAATACGAATGTTTTCCTGTAATGACAAAGATTCTCATTGACCAAACTTTTATCAGAAACCTCCAGGCTCCTTTGAGCTTCAGGCTGCAGAGTTAAAGTAGTTTAAACAAAGTCCCTGGCTCTTGCTATCTTATCAGATGGACCTACCTTCAGCAACAGCCATAGTTAGCTTAACAAAAATCTTTCTACTGTGCTGTCTCCTGGTACTAATTTCACATCTATATCTGCTGACCTCCTTTCCTGCTTCAGGCTGCTGCCTGGCCAAATTAACAAATTGCTGCTACACAATCATGCGTGACTTGGATATGAGTCCACTCTCACTTCCACTGCAATCGTCTTGCACTTATCACATTCTCTTAGCATTTAACAGAATAATTTTTTCAAAAGCACAGATTAAAGCGTAATCATTATGGCTTTTGAAAGATCATCCATATGGTGCTTATCATGTCTAAAGATACCATTTGTTATCAGTGCTGAAACCAAGGCCCGAGAACCTATTACTTATCTGAACACACAAATAGAGCTGCGTATGAAACTGATTTCTGAATCCAGAGAGGCCATCTCAAGTCCATCTTTTTTTTGTCAGGCTATCCTCAGAAGATAGGCAGGAATATCTCTTCTGTCAGCACTTAGAACAAGACCCTCAGACTCAGCCAAGAGGACTCTCCTAAACACCAAGGACCCTGTCATTTGGAATGTCTGTGCCCATGATGATGCCTTCTCCATGCCATCTAGTTACTGTGATTTGGGAATATCAACGAAATAAAGAGGGAAGTAGGCAAAATGGAGAAGGGGGCCTAATTGAGAAAGAGGCTACACAGAAGAGAGGAAGGAAAAGTAACTAAAGGTGTTTGTAAAGCCTTACGAAAAAGGCACTTTGTATTACCAAATTATATATAACTGTGTGTGCTTGCGCACGCGCGCGCGCGCGCGCACGCGTGTGTGTATGTGTGTGTGTGTGTGTGTGTGTAGCTTACAATTGGATACACAATGCTCCCCTCAATGAACAATAGACTATTTAACGAGAATACGACCAAGCTCAAGAAACCTCTATTCAAGTTGTTGGTCAGGGTGAAGACTGTGATAGTCTCAAACCATATAGGTTGTTCCTGTGCCCTTAGCTGGTTGATTGTCTGTACTGCTGAAGACACCAGGTGACTGGACACATGACTTGGAGGATTTGAGAGGGGTCTGACCTGAGGGAGTAAGGAGGGGTATGGCATGGGAGGAGGATGACGAGGGAGGAGTTACAAGAGAGTTATGATGTGGGAGGACACAGGAAGGGTTAGAGGGAAGAAAGACAAGGAAAAAATGATGAGCTCATATTTCAGTTAAAATAAAATATCCGTCTTTTAAAAAGCAGAATGGAAACCTGGATTTTTATGAGTTACCTTTTGTGTGACTTCACCTGGAGATACAGAGACAAACATCTGTGCATAGAGCAAAGGCAACAGAGAAAATAAAAGATTTCATCCATGTCCAATGTGTTAGAATCTTTGGGGTTTGGCTTGTGAATTGAAATGAGATTTAAACAGATTTCTTTAAAAAGGAGAGAGAGGGGGAGGGGATGAGGAAGAGGAGGGGAGAGGAAAGGAGATGTCTTGGGAGACCCTAGCACTAGGGACATTCTGTACTTCTTTTTGCTGAAAGGTCTTCATGCTATGCACAGTAGGAGGCTGAGCAGTCCACTTTACTCTCTTCACTTTACTCTCTTGGATTCTATTATAAGCCTTGCCTCTGGGTTGTGACAATCTAGATCAGTGGTTCCCAACCTTCCTAAGGCTCTGATCTTTTAATGCAGTTCATAAAAATTATTATGTTGCTAATTCATAACTGTAATTGTGCTACTGTTATGAATTCTAATATAAAAATCTGATATGTAGAATATCTGATATTCAAACCCTGTGAAAAGGTCACAAAATTCTCTGCCTCCCTCTCCAAGTGATCTGGATGATGATACAGTGCCATGCTTGTACTTCAGTGTCTGTCTGTATGATGCAGCAGAAACCATATGGTGGGGAAAGGGAAAATAGTGAGCATTTCAGAGCTTGGATGCTATAACAGCCCCAGTAGCAGTTCTATCTGACACCAGTATTGCATGCTTATCTACTAATAAGGGATTTGGGGCTAGCATTTGTTAGCTGATCAATCTTGTCTTTTGCTCTTTAACCTTAAATTGATAAATAATTTGACCTCTATTAACAAAATGGATGAAAGGAATCATATATGATAAACTTCAAGCCATTCTCATTTTACAGTTCTACTTGCGACACTCATTTCTTGGATCCAGCCACACAACACAGAAGACAGGCTGTTCTCTCAGCTTTATGAGACCTACCAGTTTTCATAGCAGGTGCCCAAACTTTAATAGTCTAAATGTGGATTATAGACACACACAGTTTAATAACTCATCTTTTCTTACTTCCCCACACAACACTTTTTTATGTTCTCATTAATATTCAATTTGTGAATTAAAATATCTCATTACTATGGCATTGGGCAGGTCTTTGATAATGTCCACTTTACAGGAAAACAGTCTCAGCTGACTTTTTTTTATGTACAAGACCATGCCCTCTATCCTGTGGAGGGAACAGAAAATAATCCATCTTCTCCTTCCTGCTTTCCTGGGATTCAAAATATCTTTGGAGAAAAGAGACATTAATACAAGGAACAACTAACTGTACCAAGTAGAATGTGAAAATTACAATTCAAAGAGCAGAGGTGACCACCTTGTGAACAGTTTTTAAAATAAAGACCATAATTTAAAAGCTTTAGAGGTCCTCGGAGAGGAAATGCCATTCAAATGAGGGACATTTTCGGATGATGAGATGGAGTAAAGAATTAGAGAAAAGTGAGTTCCAGGACAGTCAGGGCTATCCAGAGAAACCCTGGCTCAAAAAACAAAAAAAATTAGAGAAAAGGCACAGCAAACACAAATGCAGGAATGGGAAGAAAGAACAGTTGATGTATTGCACATGGTGGTCCTCCAGTGACAAACAGTAGAAGGGGAACCCAAAGAAATGATATCAGTGTGCAGACTGGAGACGGATAAGTATTTGACACACTCATATGAACAATCAGTGAGAGAAACAAGCTTGATTTAATCCTTAGATTTTATATGATAGTGGACCGGGATAAACAACTGGAGGTAAAGTTCTCTGAAAACAGCATTTTGACAGACCATGTGATGGTGAGTCTTCCAGTGTGAGCTTGACTATGTCTGCATAATCAAGCTCAACACCCACCAAAACTCGGTGAAAAAAACAAAAGTACAAAAATCCTCCTTTGACTGTTAAAAAATAATAATAATGGTAAAGTCCAAAATGGTAAAATCCAAAACTTCATACCCCCACTAGATTTGACTTTGTCTCCTCTCGGCAGTCTGTAGCCTCATTTAAGAGAGTGTCTGTCATTATATTAAGCGACCTATGCAAAGAAGCAGGGCTCTTAAATGGTACAGCTTGAGAGACCTGGAGAAATCATATGGTCAGTTGTCCAGTGAGTTAATTGGGAGTCCAGAAAAAAGTACGTGGTTAGCTTGTAGGAACCACCTGCTTCTGAGAAAGATAAATTTAAATATAGTCACCACTAACATAATCTATTGCTTTATCCACATGCCTTGATGTCTAGTTATTCTTCCTATATTTTCCATACATGTATATTCTAGGTAACATATGCTACATTTTTGCTTTAAATCAGCATTTTATCAACTAGTTCATCATCTCCTCTCTCATTCTCCAACCCCAAAAAGTCTTACCATTTAACATTTAGTAGTTCTCTTCCTAAATGCTTTTAAAATCTATGTACCCATCTGCAAACCTATGAGTATATACATGTGAAGTGCTTGGTTATCTTCTGCAAATGAATGAATATATATTTTCTTCTCTGTGCCTTAATTTACAAATTTAACCGTATTTGCGAAAATGCTTGCCAAGGGAGAAGCTAAAACCCCCGCATGCCTGTATTTTCAGGGTTACGTTGTATATTCCTTAGAGTAGATCATGTCCCAATACTACCTGCTCCTTCCCTTAGCATTTTCCTGCCTAGGTTTTGCTCCCACAAATAACACTTGAATGACCATGCCATTTATCCATTTACTCTTCTATTGATAAAGCTTGCTTCATCAGGTCAGGGATGTGCTTTAACAACAAAACTACTTCCCTTGGAAAGCTGGAGTGATGTGCCTTTGGGCCTGCAACCGTTACGACTCTTTCCTGCACATCTGCCTTTGCAGTTGGTATAGAGTCAAACCTCACTGTGCATTTATCTGATGACAAATGAACTCGCCCTTCATGTCTTAAACTCATTGGTTTCTTGTTAACCTTGCTTTCTCATTCTTTTACCCACTTTCCCAACAGATTATTTAGTTTCTTTTAAATTTTTAAGGGCTTTTGGTGTAATATAGATATTTTCAAATGATTTCCAATTTTTGCAAACTTTGTTTCTCAAATCTATAATCTAAAATATATATTATAGAACTTTTTGTTATAAAAAAATCTTGAATTTCATCTAGCTGTCTATTGTTTTTTCTTAATTTCCATTTTATCATAAACACATATTACTGCTTCCCCTGTTACACTGATGGTTATTAGATTTTAATTCTTACATGACTTTTATTTATGTCTTACACAACAATACTCTAGTTTATATAAATACATCTAGGAATTTTTATTTGAAATATGATTAAAAACAAACCTTCCTTTTCTTTCCTTCTAGATGACTTATTAGCTGTTTCTATTAGATTCTCCAGCAGACTTGAAATGACTCTTTTATCAAAGACTAAAATCCCACTTAAATTCAGACCCATTTCCATATACTCTGTTGCAAAGATTCTTGGTCTCCTAGGGGCCTACTCAGTGTGTCACTGATTTGGTTCCAGTAGTACTGCAGGGTTTTATGATTCTGACCAATCTGGCTACAATAATGACTTCTGAAATACTTACGGAAGGTAGTCATATTAAAAACTCATTTAATAAACAGCACTGGAATGTAAACAGAAACTAATCAGTCAAAATAATATTAGTACAGTTAGAATAATTTTTTGAAGTTTTTCTACCTCAAGTGGATTTTTATATCACCAGATAGGAGATATTTTGTTCTTGCTGTTGTTGTATGCTTCTTGTGTATGTCATTTGTTACCATATGCTTATCCGTTTTTCAGTCTTAGGGATTGAACTTATGTCATTTGCACATGCTAGAATCTGCTCTGATACTGGGCTACACCTCTAAACCCTTTTCTTACCTTTTAAGATAGAGTCTCACTGCCTTGTACAGGCCAACTTTCCACTTGTATTCTAGCCCAGGCAGGCCTCAAACTTGCAATTCTGAGGTCTGGGAAAACTGGCCTGTACCATCAATCTAGTTTCAAGCAGAAAATGAGCTTACGTTATCTTATAAAAGTGGCAATTCTGTATTTTTTTCCCAAACAGATATGCATATTAATGGTACTGCTTTCTTGATTCCACAGGCCAGTTCTTCAGAGGACTCCTCCCTATGTCTTTCCTCTGAGTTCCAACTACTTCCCAGTGGAAAGCATACTTGGACCAGACACTGGAGTGCTCTTGGAGAAAGGTGGGGACTGTACCTGACCCTCTGAGGGTGACTAAAGCTTCACTAGTGGCAGCTTCTGGGAAGGAAGAGTCTCAAGGGGAGCTGCAAAGTTTCTCACCAGCATTACAGAGTATCTCACCACAGCCTGCTCAGCCAGATAAGAAAGCTAGTAGTATTGGCAATGTTCCTGCAGAACTCAGCCTCAGGCTCAGTAAAGCTGCTCAGGCCCTGATGCAAGCTTGCATGCAAGAGTCCAGCCAGGGAGACATGGCATCTCCTGGTGTCTTCAATGAGGCAGAGCAAGTGTCTCCCAAACAAAACACTCCTGATGACTCTCAGCTTCAAGGAAGCAAGGAGTCAGCAGCACAAGGCCCGGATGCTACTGCAGAAAAGGAACTTATACCTATACCACTTTTAATGTCTGCAGTCCAGCACACTCACCATGCCATCCGAAGTGACCCACCAAATACTAGCACCTGTCGAGGACCTGAAGATTCCTTGGTGAAATCAGAGGCAAACTCAAACAGTGAGAAACCTGAAAAGTCAAGTTGTCCCACCAGCATCACCTGTTGCAGCAGCAAAAATGAAGGGCTCTGTGATTTTCCTTCTCCTGAAAACAGCCAGGGACCTGTACAGACTCCAGGTACAGCAATGGGGATTCACTCATCCCCTTCTGCAGACAGACCTGAGGGGGAAGGGCAGAAAGCCATCAATAACACCACAGTGATATCCAGTGAGCCTCCAGCAAGAGGGGAATGCTCAGAGAACAAACAGCCCTCTGCCACTGCCTTGGACACCACAGATGAAAGGTCAGAAAACCCTCCACTATCCCCCCTCACCAACAGAGAGGCCACATGTTCGTCAGGTGCAAGGAGGGTGCTGCTGCCAGCACAGCATCCAGTGTCAAGGTTCAAAGAAGCCAGTACAATGACCTGCCAAGCTGAAAGTGAGGCTGAGGAGGTCCCTGGCAGGGCTTGGCAAGATGCTGAGGTGCAGGCAGTAGCAAGTGTGGAGAGCAGGTCTGTCTCTACCAGCCCCAGTATCCTCCCCATATATTTAAAAGAAAATCCTGCTCCCGAGCAGGAGAATGGACAAGAACAGCTGAGTGTCATTTGCCATGGCAAGGGCAGTGGAAGCCACTTGTTGGAACTCTCTAACAGCATGGTAGACCCCCAGGAGTCAAGGCAGTGCCCCAGCCTTGTACCACAGGTGCATATCCAGGCAGCTCTTGCCACTCCTGCAGCTTCCAAAGGGGGATGCAAACCAGCGAACCAACCAGCAGAAGGCCTTAAATCCCCACTGATCCATGTGGCCTCCAGTCAAAACCTGGATACAGAGGAAGACCTGAGGTCTTCAACCAGCAAAGAGGCAACCTCCAGACAGCTTGCAGGTACTAATCCTGACTCCCAGAAAGCTAGCTCCATTGGCCAGATTGCCCTCCTGGCAGGGAGTCAAGCTGAGATAAGTCAGGGGTTGGGGAACTCTGGACCCAGGGAACCTGAATCTATAGTGAAAACTACAAATGACCACAAAGCAGAGCCAGGCTGCAAACTGTCCAACTCCCGTGGAGGTGCCAACAAAGACCACCCCTCAGAGAGCTTGGACCCCACTGATAAAAGAGGTGCAAAGGACAAGAAGCCTGCTTCTCCTCTTATCGTGAAAGACCATGCACCTGGAGCCACCTGCACCCTAGATGCCAAAACCCTTCTGCTAAATCCTAAAGCTCAAGGAAATGAAGGTGAGGGATCCGAGGTCCATCTTGCACCCTCCCCAGGGAGAAAGAGCCAACAGAACACCTTGGAAGAATACAAGCAAACCAAGACAGTCACGAGCCTGAGCCTGCCATCTGATGGCACAGGTGACTCGAGCCCAGGCTCTGGTAAGAGGACCCCTTCTCGCTCAGTCAAGGCCAGCCCTCGAAGGGCCAGCCGGGTGAGTGAGTTCCTGAAGGAGCTCAATGTGACAGCAGCTGCTGCCCAGGTGGGGCTCACACCTGGAGAGAAGAAGAAACAGCTGGGGGCAGACTCCAAGCTGCAGCTGAAACAGTCCAAGCGAGTGAGGGACGTGGTGTGGGATGACCAGGGCATGACCTGGGAAGTGTATGGTGCTTCCTTGGACCCGGAGTCCCTGGGAGTTGCCATCCAGAATCATTTACAAAGACAAATTAGGGAACATGAGAAGTTAGTTAAAACACAAAGTGGCCAGATTCGAAGATCCATTTCCTCAGATTCTTCTTCAAGTAAGAAACTTAAAGGGAGACAACAGAGTGTTCTGCAATCCATGCTGCAAAACTTCCGACGCCCCAACTGCTGTGTCCGTCCGGCCCCGTCCTCTGTGCTGGACTAAAAGGGAACTGCACTAGTATACGAACTGTGGTATTCCTTGTGTCTATTCGTGTCAAAGCTTAGGAGTTTGGATTTCTGTTTTGTTTTGGGTTTGTTGTCACTGTTTTCTGAGAGACCTAGGAGTAAAAGCAACTATTAAGTTTAAGAATTAGCTACTACGAATTGTTGAGTTCTTCACAAGTAAAATGCCGTTTCACACTGATAGAAAGAATACAAGAGGTGAAGCAAAGTTTGCAAGTAGTCTTCATCCCGAATTCAGAAGAAATGAACATCACTGTGTGGTTTTTTAATACATTATTATTTATACACACATTTTTATTATGCACAGGTCATTTGGTATTTTCACCTCAGTCTATCACAGGGTGGTATTTACACTAAAATACCTGCTTTATGTTAAAACTAGCAAAAAGAACTGTTAGCAACAAACTGTGGTAATTTCTGGTATTACTAAGGTAAGGATACTAGTACCACAAGAAGATGCTAGTACCACAAAAGTTTAAGTAGCTTATAAGAACCTTAATGTGAAAACTTGAAAAAAATGTATTGTTATTCCTGGGACAAATAAGATGAAACGAAAATATTCAAAAATATATATAAAACAAATATAAACTGGCAATAGGCATCTAAAGCTAACCCTTTCTATGTGAACAAGTTCTTGTTAGAAAAGTTAGCAATAGCTCCAAATATGAATACTGCCTGGACCAAACATGAGCATAAATGTACATTTTCCTACAGTGAAAGCAAAGTGCATCCCTGTGCTTCAGACCACATTAAATTGGTATTTTCTTACACTAGAGGAGGTGCCTGTGACTGGAGATATGAAATTCAGAAAGACAGCAAATTTTGTACTATAAGTGTGTCCTCTGCAAACAGTTTCTGACTGCTTCAATGTACAACCTAGATTCCTTCAGATTTATCACTTTTAAGAGACAAGCTGTTACACTTCAGAGATCATCATGAAATCATAGTTTGAACTTTGGGTGACCATCTTCCCTCACTGGTTTCTACGGAAGGATAGACATGTATGGGATCATCTTTGGAGTACTGAGTTGAGGTGCCAGCAGCAGCTTGTACACTGGGGCAGTATGGAGAAGAGGCATGACAAAGGATTAGGGAAGGCCTTCTTCCCAGCATTCATTGTCTCGGCAATGCCAATCTGAAGGATTCAGTTAGCACTTCATACTTAGATGTGGAAGAAAGTGCAACAGCTAACTGCCTTTGTTGAAATCACTCCTGATGAGCTAGGAAAGAAGACTTGCCATGGATTTTTTTTTTTCTTTAGAGACTCAAATATCAGTGGTATAGCCAAGAGTCTATTTTGGCCATTTTCAATTTATTTCTATTTTGTAGATTAAAAATGTAAAAATTATACCTGAGCTCCAAATCCTGGGCTATATTGCATTTGATTTCTACATGAGCAATTTAACTGGGTATGTAGCTGCATAAGTAGGCCACAGTGACAGCACCCTCCAAGTTGGAGAATGATAATTACAGTGTTATACTTGGAATTTATAATGAATTTCTTAATAAGGCAGATTTTCAGTTTCTTACTAATTGGCTTCTATTAAGGATGCTTTATGAAGTAGGAATTACTGTCAAATTACTGATCAAATTGCTGTATTGATGATTAGAGATTTAGTATTAAACTCTCTCTCTTTTAGTGTAAGTACTTATTTGTCTCAGACACCTTTGTCTCCTCTCTTACACACACCCGGACCTTCTGTCACGTGTCAGTACTCACGCTGTGTGTACACACCCACACATACACCCACACACACGTACGCAGGAGCGGCTGTCCTCAGGGTCCACTCCAGATGGTGGGCCCTAGGAATCCTTTGCTGCGAAGTGCTACAACAGGCTCTTCCTCAAATAGGAGAGAAAAGACAGTTCTGATCAGCAATAATGTGTGTGGTTTAAACATGCAATACATAGATTGCTAAGCCTGCGAGGGCTGTAGGCATCTTTCCCAAATTCAGTAAATCAAAAGTACTCATTTTGGTATGGTGCCTCCCAAAGCAAAACCTTTAGAAGAAATATTTGATTAAAAAATTTGATTTTCTTTGGTACCAGAACTAAATTCTTAATTTGTACAAAGACTCTAGAAACATCATAAAATGGTACAAACAGGTTTTTGCTTTGTCCTTTTGCATCCTACAGAATTGAGAGCTTTTAGAAACATCCATGGAAATTGCTTCCCTGAATGGATACATTAAGCTGCAAACTTGCTCAGGTGTTTATATTATGGTACCTACCCATAGACATTCTCATAGTAGAACCCTACTTGAAGCTTTTCCTTTTCATAAGTCCGTGACACATAATCCAACTTCGGGACATCACTAAGACCTCCTGTCTTCTTCATCCTGGTAGGCACGCAATGGCTTTCCTGGCAGACTGCCAAGATAAAGTGATATCACTCTATCACTGTTCTGTGTGACATACACTGGTTTAAGAGCTATGTCTATCATTAATTTTTTTCTTTCTTTTAAAAACTTTTTACTGAATCTTTGCGGTTTTTGCATCATTTACCCCAATTCCACTCATCTTCCTCTCCTCTCATGACTGCCCTCTACCCTTGCAACCTCCCCGAAAAACAAAACACACACACAAACAAAAATAAATAAATAAAACCAAGCATAAAACCCATCTCATCATGGAAGCTGTAGTGTGTCACAATGTGTCCCACAGTGTATCTCTCTGCTCACACATCTTCACTTGCAAGTGTTTATTGCAGAGAGTCATTGGTCTGGATCAAGGTCTCTGGCTTCTGTGACACCATTAATATTGGCTCCTCACCAGGACTGCTCCTGGTCATCCTGTTGTTGCCCTGTGTCATGGAGATCCTCCATCTTGGATCAGTAGGACCTGCCCTTGTACACACCCCACGAGTTGATAGACGATGTAGAGCTCAGATATCACTGAGGCCCAGGTCTGGGGCATTGAGTTGGCCCTACCCCAAAATCTACATCATTCATTTCTTTCATCATCATGTCATTTTTGCCTTCCTAGTACATCTTAGATCTTAAAATATAGATAGTAAATGTTTTATTAAAGAAATAAATAGAAAGTATTTCTGGCATCAGTCATAAAGGATATGGAACTCAGGGTATGGTAGTTCATTCACCATTTACAATATAAATATGCTATACCACTTACCAAGAAAATACTAGAGTTCTTATTTAAATTGTGATTGTTCTGTTTCTATGGCCATGAGACAAACACTCCAGCTTCCACTATAATTTGTTTATTGTAAATGATTTTTATAAGAGCATCATTTTTAATTAGTTGGTTTTGATGCCATGGCCACCTATGTGACCTGTAGTAAAATACTGATCAACTTTCATTTTGAATCAACGGCATAAAATGAATATTTTGTTATGTCAAAGTTAATCAGAACCTATGTGTATGTACATCCAAAATGAAATAGTTATGCACCAGATCCTTATGTTTCCTACCATGCCAAGGTCAGCTATACTGAATGTAATTTGATCTTGGATACAATTGTTTTTATTCTTCAAAATCATCCAACGCACCTTATTTTGGATATGTGTATTTCCTGTGTTATAGATTGAGTATAAAACTGAAGTTGAACTGAAGGTGCATGTGAAGCCTCTACTTAAAGTCTGGACTTTGAACCCAAATCCTCAGCAGGAGTTTGCTGTCCTAAAGTAGAAAGATAAGAATAAGAAAGTTGTGATTTATCTGTATCTCAATGTCTTAGGGTTTTGCTGTTCCCAGTTTATGCTGTTTTGCTTCATCATTCTGGCCATAGTGTATATGGAACACTATTTTGGCCATACCAAAAATGGAACACAAGGGGATGTTAACATTTTTAGTAGCGGATGTATGAAAGTGTGCTTTTAATGTCTCTTGTACAGCCTTCTTTGTGTTTACTGTTAAACTTACTGCAAATACATGAGAAATCAATGTTTCATTTTACTTGTACAGTGAAAATGGTTTTTAAAGGTCCCCTTCTAGTGTGACATAATTCACCATATCTCCTGTCTACTTTTTCAGATCAGTATAAAGAAAACATATTAGAATAACATTTGTGTATAGGTTTATGTGATTTTATTGAATACTGGCCAGTAATGGCCTTGTGTAGACTCAGATTTACTAATTATCTACAAGGCTGCCATGGAGATGAGGCTGTCTCCTCTCTCCTGCTTTGTTCATAGTGGTGTGTGAAAAATAAGCTTGTGAATTCCCCAGTGTAGTGACAATGAACTATGAAATATCTTAAGGTGAGCTGATGACATTGGCACTGCCACATGGTAAATCAATGAATCAGAAACATTTTTCTGCCCATGTCAGTACCTATTGTGTCACGATTATACCTGAACATTTTGTTTTCTATTAGCAGTGTCCCTTGATGTGTGGGCAGCCTCTTTGGTTGGTTCTCTCCCAATGCAGGTCAGCTGCTGCCCCATGGCAAATGAAACTGGCAATTTGGGAATCTCCTGCCACCCTTGGGACCATACCCTCTTCTAACAAGTTTCTGAAATGACAAGTGATCACAAAAGGCATCCCTGAAGACACAGGCTTACCAAGGACCACACAATGTTGAACATTTGCAAAATAGCTTTA
Source organism: Rhynchomys soricoides (assembly GCA_019843965.1). Lineage (NCBI taxonomy): Eukaryota > Metazoa > Chordata > Mammalia > Rodentia > Muridae > Rhynchomys > Rhynchomys soricoides. Next base: position 5,229,544 of record JADRCH010000087.1, on the reverse strand, counting down.
TAAATCCTGAAACAGACTTCCATGAACACTATCTTACTTTTGAGTCAGAAAGTATTCCTTGGCTAGGGAAATCAACTTTTTAGTTTGCAATAACCAAGTGCATACAGGAAGAATTGGGGTGGGAATTTTCTGTCTCGCAGTGATATATTGCTGTGTTTAACAGTGAATGCTCACCAGATCAACTCTCACTTGCCACAACTGAATAACCTCTCTCAAAGTAATTTCAGTTCATATACAGAGAAGAGACAATGTGAAAAAGAATTATTACTAGAAAAGGCAAGGTGACAATTATAAAGGACATCCAAATAACTGTGCTCAAGAGAGATGATGGTGGGGGCCAGAATGGCACAAGATGTTATTTACACATTTTTTTTTCTAAGACTCAAATATCTCAGAAACCAATTTGAGAATAAAGACTGTTGAATATGAAACTAAAGCCAAGCAATATCATGCCAAAAAGAGGCAGTTATACCAGCAAGTGCATCAGCTGTGATCACACATTATGTAATTATAGTTTGTTCTGTGAAGATTGACAGTAGCTCAAAAGGCACATGGAGGCAGAGTTTCAGCTTTGGGTTGGAAAGCCTGATTAGATGCTTCACATGAAGAAGCAGCTCAATGACCATGAGCAAAGATTAGCCCACATCTCTGTCTCATGCCAACAATGACAGAAGAGGAGCCACTGATTAAAATTCAAAACAGCTTCAACCAGGACCTTAGTCCAAAAAAAAAAGAATTTATAGAACTTTCTCTTCCTGGTGACTAACATGCCAGATCCAATTCACTTAACTCAACTTGGCCTAGTGGACTGCAATATTTAGCAATGAGAAACAGTCTCCCAAATGAAAAAGTACTAAAACATGAGCCCTTTTTAGCAAAAGAAACTCAAATAATGCCTTACGGAGAATGTTCCAGATGATTTATGGATACTAATTACTCATCAAGTGTCTTTCTGGGCTCAAGTTCAAAGTTAACTGGCTGCAAAGTATTGAGAATTAAGTCACATATTTTGCACCTCAGGAAAAGACACTGATGATCAAACAACAAAGCAGTAATTATGATAAGATTATCTTATGATCTATATGTATGAGAGAATTAAATGGGAAAGAAGGTCTAACCTCTAGGTCTCTTCAATGTGGAAATGTGATCAGGGTTTTTCTCCCACTAGGGAGAAAATTATAATTTGGTTTGGGGTTGGGTTTTTTGTTTTGTTTTGTTTACATTGCTGCTAGTATTAACTTTTGTTATTTAAAAAAATAACTTGTCTCTTCTTTAGAAAACTTCTAAGTAGTTAAGCAGTTTCTTCTGATTTACATGGCTTTTGATGACATTTTGTGAAGGTGGTGTGTGGATGGACAGAAAGCACTGGTCTTCATCCAGAGACAATCCTGATGATTTCAGGGTGGGCTCACAAGCAATCATTTTAGGAGACATCTTGGCAAAAATCGCTTTCTATCATGTCTTTAAATGATTCAGACACATTGGGAAATGGCAGTAGTCTAGTCCTGCACCTCTGTCCTTAAAACAGAGGAAAGACTAATATCACTTGCTACTAAGGGGGTCTACAGATACCTGCTATTAAAGATAAGAAAAGTCAATCATGCCGGAAAACTCAAGGAAAACTCTCAAGTAGCAATTACTAAGTCTCTGTATTTATTTACCTCTGTTGTACTAATGTGTGATAATACTGTAGCTGGTAGTTGTACTTTCACACATTCTGTAAGTGTGTACAGTCTGTGGGTGATTACTTTGCCACTTTTATGTGTAGAAAAAAAATAGCATGATATAGCTCATTTAAAGCTATTTCCTATCACCAAGTAGGTACATGCAGGAAAGTTAATAAACAAAAGTGTGTATATGTGTATTCAGTGACAGAATTGATTCTTTCAGTAGAAGGTCAGGAGGAATTGGGCATAATTTTGCTTTGTTTCTTTGTCAACATAAGAGTTACCAGCAGAATTACCACAAAGGCTGAATTGAGTGGTTGGTACATTGGCACGTTACTAAATATGCCAGAGCTAATTTCATATGCCATTAGTCACAAGTAAGGTCAGTTCTTTGACCACTGGGTTGATTTACATTCTTCACACATGCTCTGTGTTATTTGTGTGATAGTATGTACATACCATGAGTGTGATTATGTACATACCTTGTATGAATTATCAAAATTCTGTAAGCAGTTTCAGAAAAGCAGAACAAAGAAATAATTCAAAAGCCTCAAAGTGGCTAACCAATATGTATTTTCGTTTTCTACATTTAGATAACCAAATGTAAATAGCATATCCAAATAGATGTGCACACAAAATGCATTTTATTCATACCGCTACATTTCAGTAAATTATTAACAAAACAACTAATTAATAGCTACATCTTTCCATGACTTTCCTATTTTGCATATATTAATATTCAAATTTTAATGTTTGTCCTTAAGTGATATTACACCCAAGAGGCAGACTTTACATGTAATAAGACCTAGCCTATTTAGCATCTCACTGAGTTTGGTATCTGAGCAGTTTCAGAGTTATTAATGCTATTTTCTAAGTCTAGAAACATATCTGGAAATGACACACACTGAGGAAAACCACTTGTATTGTGAAAGCTGAATTTGGACCTTTACCAATATTTATTTGCACAGCCTGAAAGAAAGCTTACATTTTTGTTGAAGTATCTCCATATTTCTCTAGTGTACATAATGACTGAAAGAAGAGACAATCACAGGCCTTCTCTTGAAATTAGTAAACATGTGTACCCAGACCAAAGAGAAATAAGAGATTGAAATGAAAACAAATTATAGTAAGATATCACAAGACAATTGAGAATTCCTTAAGAAAGGCACTGATACTCTGTACAGAATAATACCAAGGTCAGTACCATTATCTAATTAGTGGCAATGTGGAATGGAAATACCTAGTTTATCACAGTTTTTTGTAAGGAATTGATTAAATTTCTCTAATTTCTTCTCAAGGAAAATTATCTATTAAATAAAGTTCAGAGAATGACATTGTTAAAAGTTAGTTTAATTTGACCCTGGTTCCATGACACTAAAAAGTGTATTAGCTAGTTGCTGTGCTGAAGATATGAATGGAAATACCAGATTTGCCTCTTGATAGAGAATTCCATTTGGAAATTACAAATACAACTTTACTAAACCTTTACTAAAGGTTTTGAATAATATTGGAATACACATATATTCCCTAAAATTTGACTGTTCCTAGAACATTTTCCTGGGGGGAAATGAACTAATGTTAGCATTTACAAGTCTGTATCTACTGGTGCTGGGGAGATGGTTCAGTGGTCAAGAGCACTTACTGTTCCTCCAGAGAATCTGTGTTTGATTTCTAACACCTACATGGCAGCTCACAATCATCTGTAACTCTGGTTCAGATGAGAAAATAAATGTGCTGTCTTCACACCTGAGAAATGGATAACCAACCATACAGACACTGTGTGATGACTGCGTCTGGCCAATTTACCTGCAATAAGCATTGAACTCCTGAGATCTCTTAGACATTGTTCCCAAACAAAGATCGAAAGTCATGTTGATAGAAAGATAATGATTTCACAAATAGACTCCAACCCCCATTTGACGGTTGGTTTTCTAATGGATGTTTAAAATTCTGAGATTCAACTGGTTAGCTACTTTTGATTTCAAATTTTTTTAAATATGATTTTTTGCATCTTCTCATAATAAATATAATATGAAATAAATTGTCTTATGCTTATATTATTGTTATTATTATCACCTCTGTTGTGGAAATGTTCTTTTAGTCTAGGATATATAGTGTCACTTGATCTCCTGACTTTTCTACTAGGAATATGCAATAAAACCAAAACTGTTGACCATGAAAGAAATGTGTTTTTTTTTTTTTTAGATTAGAATCTGGAAATCAGTATGGCAGACCCTCAGAAAAATGAACATAATACTACCTGAGGATCCAGCTATACTCCTGGGCATATACCCAGAAGATTCTTCAACATGTAATAAAGACACATGTTCCACTATGTTCATAGCAGCCATATTTGTAGTAGCCAAAAACTGGAAACAACCCAGATGTCCCTCCACAGAGGAATGGATACAGAAAAGGTGGTACATTTACACAATAGAATACTACTCGGCTATTAAAAACAATGACGTCATGAAATTCGCAGGCAAATGGATGGAACTTGAAAATATCCTGAGCAAGTTAACGCAGTCACAAAAGAATGAATATGGTATGTACTCACTGATAAGTGGTTATTAGCCCAAAAGTTCGAAATACCCAAGAGTCACATCACAGCAACTGTAGGGCTCAGTGTGAGGTCCCAGATAGAGGACTTGGAGTAGGGACTGAAGGAGCTGAGGGAGTTTGCAGCCCAGGAAGGGAGCAATATTGGCAACTGGTCTGACCCCTTGATATTCCCGGATAATGGATCACCAACCAAAGAATACACATAGAGGGACCCATGGTGCTGGCCACATATGCGGCAGAGGAGGGTCTTGTTAGACATCAGGGGGAGCAGAGGCCCTTAGGCCTGAGGGTGTTAGATCCCCCAGTATAGGAGAATGCCAAGGAGGGAAGATGAGAGTGGGTAGGTGGGTGGGTGGGAGAATACCCCCATAGTGGCAGGGGAGGGGGTGGGAATGGGGAGGTTCCAAAGGGGAGATCTGGAAATGGGGAAACATTTGAAATGTAAGGAAAGCATGAAAAAACAAAAATAAAAAAATTAAAAAATAAAACTTAGAAAGAGAGAGAATAGAGTTCTCATTGGAACCACAATGACTCCTGATTATCATAAGTACAGATTCTCCTGCATTTGCTGGAGTGAAGTGGTGGGGAGGGAAAATATCTGTGTGTTTATGTTATTTTTCTTTATGTTCCTGTGTACACATGTGTGTGCACATGCACAAACATGTGTGGTGATAGAGATAAAGCTTATTACTGATTAAACTATAAGCAGAGGGGTGGAACAAGGTACCTAGATTATTGTTGTGTCCTGCTAACCTCCATTTCTCTTGAATAGTTATTGGATCCTGTCATCTTGCTGAAGGCTAAAAGAAGCCTAACCTTGTCCTTGCTTCTGGCTTGATAATTAATTAAATGAACACTATACTTTGATCCCTTTTGCTTCCTTAAGTCTGTCTTCAGTTATCAAAGAACTGTAAAGAACTGTGTAAAGTTTATAAATTCAAACTTTTCAAAAAAGGATTGAATTAATTTTCCATAAACTTTAAACATATAATTGTTTAAAGAGTGATTGCTCCAAAATTTTGTAGAGCCATTCCGTCCTCCCACCTAACATGTACATTTTAATGCATCTCAGTGTAAGTAGTTCCTGGAGCTGCTATTACCCAATGCTGTATACTAAGATACTTCTTTTTGACCCAGTTAAGCTTCCAGCATCTCCATTCTATGAGACATTATCTAGTAGTGATCATAGGTTGGCTCCACTAGATCATTGGTCACCTTACAGAGCTCTTCCGCCAATCATTCTCACCACCCCACACTTTTATGTTTGAGAAATGCACAAAGGAGGTCTTTTCAACATCATTTGGCTCAACTGGACTAGCATTAATAAAACAACCTCTTGTTGATGAATAAAGATCTTCTCTTTAGAAACCTTGTAGGATTGTATATGCTCACCCACAGAGTGGCACTATTAGAGAGTATGGCCCTGTTGGAGTAGGTGTAGCCTTGTTGGGGTAGGTGTGTCACTGACTGTGGGCTTAAGACCTACTTCCTAGCTGTCTAGAAATGAGTATTCTGCTATCAGCCTTCAGATGAAGATGTACAACTCTCAGCTCCTCCTGCACCATGCCTACCTGGATGCTGCCATATTCCCGTCTTGACAATAATGGACTGAATCTCTGATCCTGTAAGCCAGCTCCAATTAAATGTCCTTATAAGAGTTGCCGTGGCCATGGTTTCTATTCACAGCAGTAAAACCCTAAGACAGAAGCTGGTACTGGGAGTGGGGTATTGCTGTGATAAGCCTGACCATGTTTTGTTTTGGAGGAATACGGATTTGTGACTTTGGATTTGGAAAGCAGTAGAATGCTTTAAATAGGGCTTAATGGGCTATCCTAGTAGGAATATGGAAGATTTTGTTACTGAGAATTATTTGAATTGTACAGACCTGGCCCAAAAGGTTTCAGTGAAAATTGTCAATATGTGGCATAGAGACTGTTTTTGTGGTATTTTGGGGAAGAATGGGGTTAATTTTTGCCCTTGTCTGAAGAGTCTGCATGAGGCTAAGGTTAATTGCATTGGCAAAGGAAGTCTCAGAAGTGCCCATAGACTGTGTTCTCTGGTTAAGTCTCATGAAGAGCATATTAAACAAGCATAGCAAGCTGAGAAAGAAAAGATACAAAATATATGATTTAAATTTTAAAGGACACCAGGAAGTGAAATGAAGCTGATTCCTAAATTCAATAACATTAAATTGAATTAAGAGAGTAGTAACCTTGGGGCAAGATCCCAACCAGCTAAGTTTAGGTCCAGGAAGGATAGTATAAGCCAGATCTCTGAGTTCAAGGCCAGCCTAGAACAGAGCAAGTTCTAGGTGAAGAAAACCTTAAATCCAGGCTTCAGGTACCACATCTTTAATCCCAGTGCTTACAAGACAGGCATGCAGATCTCTGAGTTCAAAGTCAGTCTACAGAACAAGTTCTAGGACAGTCAAGTTTAGACAGTAAAGAAGATGTTAAACAGAAAGCTAGTGATAGTGAGTTACCTCACTCAGGATGTTATTTTCAAGTTCTATTCATTTGCCTGTGAATTTCATGAAGTCATTGTTTTAAATAGCTGAGTAGTATTCCATTGTGTAAATGTACCATATTTTCTGTATCCATTCCTCTGTTGAGGGACATCTGGATTGTTTTCAGCTTCTGGCTACTATAAATATGGCTGCTATTAACATAGTGGAGCATGTATCCTCATTACATGTTGGAGAATCTTCTGGGTATATGCCCAGAAGTGGTATAGCTGGGTCCTCAGGTAGTATTATGTCCAATTTTCTGAGGGTCTGCCAAACTGATTTCCAGAGTGGTTGTACCAGCTTGCAATCCCACTAGCAATGAAGGAGTGTTCTTCTTTCTCCATATCCTCACCAGCATCTGCTGCCACCTGAGTTTTTGATCTTAGCCATTCTGACTGGTATGAGGTGGAATCTCAGGATTGTTTTGATTTGCATTTCCCTGATGACTAAGGATGTTGAACTGATAAGTGAATATTAGCCCAATAGTTCAGAATACCCAAGATTCAATTCATAGCAACCATTGGTCTGAGCATGGGGTCCTGGATGGTGAAGTTGGAGAAGGGACTGAAGGAGCTGAGGGGGTTTGCAATCCCATGGAAGGAGCAACGGTGTCAACTGGACAGACCTCCTGGTGCTCTTGGAAACTGGAGCACCAACTAAAGAATATACATGGAGGAACCCAAGGTGCTGACCACATATGTGGCAGAGGAGAGCCTTGTTGGACATCAGTGGAAGGAGAGGCCCTTGGGCCTGAGAGTGTTAGATGTCCCAGTATAGGGGAATACCAGGGAGGGAAAACAGGAGTGGATGTGTGGGTAGGGGAATACCCTCATAGAGGTAGGGGGAGGAGAGATGGGATAGGGGGTTTCCAAAGGAAAGACTTGGAAAGGGGAAAACATTTGAAATGTAAATAAAGTATCAAAAAAAAAGTTTGTTGCAGTCAACTAAAGATGGAAAAGGAGTTGGAGATTTGAAGACTACTTGGACATCAGACATGGAGATGCAGAGTTTGGAGTTTGCCCAGATGGTTTCCTGTCTTGCTTGTGGGTGGGGGGTTACAGCTATGTGATTGGATGAATCTTCAAAGAGACTTTGAACTTTGGACTTTTAATATTGCTGAGACTGCTAACGATTATGGGGGCTTTGGAAGTTGGACTAAACCTATTTTTATTATGCTATGGGTAGGTATGGTCCCTATAAACTCATGTTTGAACAAGCCTATGGGGGTCAGGGAGTGGAATGTGATGGTTTGTATGTGCTTGGCCCAGAATGTGGCACTATTAGGAGGTGTTGCCTTGTTGGAGTAGGTGTGCCACTGTGGGTGTGGCTTTAACCTTATTCCAAGCTGCCTAAAAACTAAAGGTGCTTGAAGTACTTTTCTGGAAGAAGGGTTGACATCTCCAATATAGTATTTTTCTAAAGTTGTCTTGTTCCCTCTTCACAAACCTCAATTAAATTGTGTTTACAAGAAAGACTTCATGAAGCTCTGAAAAGTATTTCCTTGTCACCTCTATTTTTTTAATTCATCATGAAAATAAAAAATAATGATATACATAACAAGCAATTATATGAGCACTTTCATATATTCCTCAACCTCAGATGGTGATATGTACAAATGGACACTACCTCTCAGGAACATGTCCTTTTGCTATTGGCAGATTCTTCACATATATACATTAGATTATCAAAAGGATACAGGCTTGGTATCAACAGTCCCTTGGTTCAAATCTCAGTGTCAAATTTATAAGCTGGAACCCCTGGCTAAGTAATTTAATTTTCTGAATCATAAAATATTCATTTACAAATTGAAGATAACAATAATTCTCAAAACTGTAGACATTAAATTGAATAGTCAAAATAATTTCACTCCTAACTCCTTTGAGCTTGGTTTTCTCTTTATGTGGAACTTTATCACTCTATTGCTAAGAACCCGAGTTTTCCCATTTTCTTCTACCCACTATGCTTTTGTAAATCTAGACAACTTCTAAGAATAGTTTTAAACATGACTATGAGACATCAAATTTGACTTTTAAATTATTTCCTTTTATTGTTTGAAGCATGAGGACAGGCACTACTTCAACCATTTACAGTTGTCAGATTGTTGAAAAGTAGGAAAAGATTGTGATTAATTTTGTCACATCAAGTCTGATTTATAAGATAAAGTTAAATACTCATATAAAATGTTACCAATTCAATAAAAGAGAGAAAGTGGGAAACAACCTTAGAAACTGTAACTACATCAGAATTCAAGCCTTAGATATGATTTTTGAAAATGATTCTACACACAAATTGCTAGCAAAGTTACATGATTGACATTATTATCTAAAACACAAGAAGAGCACCTACAAATTACTTTGAAAGATGATCAGTAGTAGAGAGAAATCTTGAGTCAGTTTAATGCTGACAGATGAGAACTTTCACGTTGCTAGAGGCTAACCTAGGTATCTACATCAAAGGGTCAAGAGAAAGTATTTCTAAGAGATCTATAAATTAGAGCTACCTAGTGGTATGTGAGTCTGTATGAAGCTTCAGAGGAACCTTTTTCCAGAGTATCTATAGAAGCCATGGTAATCAGAGAGGAACCCCTGACACTTCTGAGACTGTAGCCCCAGCAAAGCATGAACACTCCAGATCCTCTGTTCTCCTCCCTTCCTTATCTTCACCCAGACTGTTGAAAATAAAACCTTGGAAAGTAGGAGAAAAGAGTCAAAATCAGGTGACCTACACATGGCTATATATTCATCAGCTTTCTGTTGCTCTATTGTAATACCTAACCCTGGCTACTTATAAAGAGGTTTATCTAGCCCATTTGTTTAGAGATTCAAGGGCATAGCACTGGTTTGAGCTCCATTCTCAGCTATACCACAAAATGGCAGTAAAATGATAAACACATGAGTAAGAATAAGCATGGGATTATGTATTGACATAAGAGACATAGAATAGGTAAGTGCAGGTTTGAGCCTTATAACAAACCTGTCATGAAAACTACCAAGGAAATCACATAACTGCTCCCTCACACTTATTGACTTAAAGGTCTGAATGTATTCTACTTCCTAAAGATCCTACCCGGGACACAAAGTCGTCAGTCACAATGTTTTCTTTGGGTATACAAGTTATATTAAGACCACAGTATCAGGCAACAGGAGAGCCCTCAAATCATAAAAAAGCTTTACATGTTTGTTCACATGATTGTCTCATGAGACTGTACAGTTTATCTTGGAATTGAGGTTACATTTGCAATATTTAATTATATGTGGTTGAACCAACTGGTGGACTCCCAAACATTATATAGATACCACCACTAAGAACGTACTTGCTGTATTTGAGTCATACGAACTGTGTAACCCCCAAAGGCATTTGTACCTAATGCTGCTCTAGAGGCCCCTAAATTTCCATGTATTTTAGAGGTAAATAACATCAGACTCTGTGCAGGGAATGCAAGTAAAGTCAACTCTGCTTCATTCCTGATCACTGTTAGACAAAAATCTCAAGGCAGTCCTAAGAATTTTTTCCCAGTCTACATGCCTTCTCCTAGTTATTCAATGACTATTACAAGTAATTTGAGCCCAAGGTCAGATGGCCTTAAAATACAATTATCTGTGTCTGACACAATAATTATAAGCTATTAAAACTAGTTTTCTCCAATTAAGCCTATAATGAAAGGTCAGAGAGACAATTTTCAGTTAACTGACCTGGAACAAAAGCCACATGCCCCAAGACCCACCTACAGAACACACGTCTGTGGAAGTGCCACCCAACTCTAGTTCCTAGAAGACTCTAGATGATACACTAGGAAGGAAAAAACAAATAAACAAAAAACAACAACAACAAAAACAGTCCTACCTACAGTTATATGGGTTTAAGAGAGAAACCATGTATTCAGGAAAGAGGTGTCCTTTATCATTACCGCATTGGATGTTTGCCAAGCAAAGCTTGGGCAAAGAAGTAAGCGACATCATGACCTACAGAAAGTATGAGACTTTAAGTGTGATGGGGAGCTTTAATTGTCAAATTGACACAATGTATCATCAGTCACCTGAGAAGGGAGCTTCAATATAAGATTGTCTACATTGAATTGGACAGTGGGTATGTCTCAGGGAAGGATTGTCTTAGACTAATTGATGTGGGATGACTCAGAAAAACAGTGTTGGCACCATTCCCTAGGACAGATTCTTGAACTGTATAGTAATGATGAAGAAATCAAGATAAGCAATAGCATAAGGGTAAGTGTGTGTGACTGTGGATGTAATATGACTAGCTATTAAAGTCACTGCCTTGACTTCCCCACAACGAAAGGACACAAACTGAAATCATATGCTGAAATCAACTCCTTTCTTATGTAAGTCACTTTTTATCAGGACTTTATGTATCACAGAAACAGAAATGAAATTAGAACAATTATCTTGAGTTGGATTAAAGAGTTCAGTTTATTCAGATCATCCATTACAATTAAAAATGGATACAGCAACATTCTATTCAAGTAGAGATTCAAAATTCAAAATTTCCAAAACTCGGTTTTGTATTTAAGGATCTTTTTATATCAGTGGTGCCCACATCAAGAAGCACAAACCCTCCCATTCTGAAGAACCACCTTTACTGAACTATTTAGTGGTATGTTTTCTTTATTATATGATAGTGATTTTTAATAAAGGAGAACGAAATTGGTGCAGAAAATACACTAAGTTGTCATAATGAGTAGACAATTCATGAAAATATATGCCTTGTACTCTTCATTCACAAAATGGGACAATTTGTTGTATTTATTCTTTCTTATAGGTAACATTCATAAATGAATATATGTTGCCCCCACCCAGCTGCTAAGCTAAATTAATAATGACAACATAATACCAACTCCTGCATAGCCACTGCAGAAGGGATGATGTGACATGGTTTTCCACACTTAGAGTAGAGCTAGCAGGATCTAGGCCTCCACAAGTGTTGATGGTTGCTGTGTGTGTGTGTGTGTGTGTGTGTGTGTGTGTGTGTGTGTGTGTAGGGCTTGTTTGTATAATAAGGTACATAATTTACTTTATGTTCCTCCTTCAGGAAGTGTTCTTCCTGCCAAGATCAATGACTCCATAATTAAAAATAACATAAGACCAGGAGTCAAGTTTGTGTCTATATTCTTCAGCAAAAATGGTGAATGTCATGACCTTCAGGATAGTCTTTAAGACTGTGGAAAAGAACTCTGAAAACATGAGTTCAAAAATATATAATTTCTCAACTATGCAAAATATAAGGATGCAATATGTATTGAATGAGGGGTTTCATAGACCTAAAAGAACAAAAGCAGCTGCACTAATAAGCCACATTGTCAGAAAGAGACAAAAGCAGGAAGATTCCTAAGTTCAAGGTCAGCCTGGGACAGAAAGAGTTTAGACCTAGGTGTAGTAGGAATGGTGATTGCAGGAGTAGATCCCACCTAGCTAGCTTATTGTTTGTGCTTACAAAGGCAGGCAGACCTCTGACTTGAATTGCTATGTTAAAAATTGTACTTGCTGTTTTTTCTAAGAATCAAGGAGCTAAAGTCATAAAATACTGATTAGTGGGATAATCAATACAGAACCTTGGGTGGCCAAATGAATGGATATGTAAATAAAAGAATGGGCTTGGTCTGTGAGAGCTGAGCTCTCTAGATGAGCTGCCTGGAGAGACAGCAGAGCAGAACACAGGGCTGTCACCTTGTATCCCCAATTGACTTCGAGCTGTATCTACCCTAGTTGCTGAGGCTGCTCCTTGACAAGGCACTGTTTACTACATGCTGATCATTATTTCAAGTTTTTTGTCCTTCTACTCACTATAATGGCCCCATGACTGCATCATTATTATTATTGTCATGCTTATTTGATATATAAAAGAGTAAAAATATAGAGAAATTGAGAACAACAGTGAGATAGTGATGGTGTAAGTCTCTCCTGGTTCTTTGTTATCTGCCCACCTTGTCCATCATGGCTGCCTTACTGTACACTGACATTCTGAGAACCAAACCCACTGGTGATCAGGATGGCAAATATTATTTAAATAATAGCTATCCCCTTACTACCTAATATGTTCTCCTAACTGCCATTATAAAGTTCTAGTAACTTGGGCTGCCTGCTAATTATATGTAGTCATTAACAAAGTCATGACAGTTATTTCTAAAGAAAATAAAGATCATTTCCTCTAAGTATTATCTATAAGGGCAGGAAGAAAACAAGCATATTAAAAATAAGAATTTTCTTATTTCCATAAAGAGCCTCCAAAAACCCAGATCATTTTTCTTTTCTCAAGAAAAGAAAAATTAACTTTACTCTCAGTAAATATTTTTCTTTCTTTCTTTCTCTCTTTCTTCCTTTTTTTGCAGTTCTACAATTAATTGTTGCCAATATGTATATGAGATTTATTTGTGTGACAGTTGAAGTACAACTGAACAAATTAAGTTATTTTTTTTGTTCTTTGAGCAAATGATATTATACAGATGAGATTTCTTTCTCCCTTTACTTGTGTTTTAATAATTAACTATTAAGTTAAATTTTTATGAACTGTACAAATACAAATCATAAAATGTATGAATAGCTTGGGGGCTTAGAGCATATTATTTCAAAGAATTCATAAGATTATTAAAAGCTATACATTTTTAATTCTATCACAAGATTTTAATAGAAGAGAAACTTGACCTGATTTCCTTTTCACTTTAAGGCAGTGGTTCTCAACCTGTGTTTTGTGATCCCTTTGGGGTCTGATATCAGATGTTTAAATTACAATTCATTACAGTTTTGAAGTAGCAATGAAATTTTATGGTTTGGAGTCACTACAACATGAGGAATTGTATTAAAAACTGGCAGAATTTTGAAGGTTGAGAACCACTGCTATAAGTTAAAATTCTTGTCTGCAGATACTGGCCCTAGTAATACTAAACAAATATATGGTCTGGGTACTGAATCAATTAGGGATTTATGAATGATGAAATCACTCCTTTTTTAAAAAAAAAAAAAAATAGGCGCACTTGTCTACAAAGGAGATATATTTTGACCAAGTAGAAACCATCATATCTGATGTAGATGAAGGTTTAACTGAGATAAATTATTTCATAGTGCATACAATCTGTATAAAAATATCTCAGCATGGAACATAAATATACTCAGATTTGTAGGTTTTCTTTTAATAAAAGTGGAAGGTAAGTTTTAAATACTTTTTAATTATTAAATCATATATGATATTTCTGTGCCAAAATGTTAGAAGTTCTTAAGTAGTGTTATGTGAGTTGGCTGATGAATTTGTTTTTATTTTTTACCTTGCATTTTATATTTTTTATTTGTTTTTATTTTTGATACTTTATTTACATTTCAAATGTTTTCCCCTTTCCAGGTCTCCCCTTTAGAAAACCCCTATCCCATTCCCCCTCCCCCTATACCCTCATAGAAGCATGCTGATGAATTCTTATCCTGGAAAAGGATAGACCATATCTACTAAGGACGGTTTGAGACATTATTACCAGTTCTAACTGCAACTGGTAAAAATTTTTCCACACTAAGTTAAATACAACATAATTTGAATCATAGAATCTGAAACAGGCTAAGCAAAATGCCATCCTTTCTACAAGCCAAACATTTGTAGCAGACATAGGTGAGGGGCTCACAGTTCTAACTCTGCAAAGGACCTGGGTATGTCAATCACACAATGAAACAATGCAAAACAGGCTACCACAGACATTTCACTCAGGGAGGTAAAGAATGAAACCCTGATCCTGCCTATTGAGTTTACCTTTTAAGATACCAGGTAGAATTAGCATAGTATCCAGAATGCTTATAAGCATTCTATATATCAAGGTATCTCGGATTGCTACTATACATGGGTCACATAACAGGGGTGATTATAAATAATGTACTTTAGAAGTTGCAAATCATCATGAGATGTCACAGTTTTGAGGATATAGTATTGTTCTTTAAAAGCATTGAATGAGTGAGAATTGAAAGAAAAAAGACATTTTTTATTTTTTTTTATTTATTTTTTATTTATTTATTTGGTTTTTTTTGAGACAGGATTTCTCTGTGTAACCCTGGCTGTCCTGAAACTCACTCTGTAGACCAAGCTGACCTCGAACTCAGAAATCCACCTGCCTCTGCCTCCCAAATGCTGGGATTAAAGGCGTGCACCAACATGAACTAATATAAATAGCACATGAGGAAATAACACAAGATGTTATGATGATACAAATATATCACAAAATGTGGAGAAATAAGCCTCTAAGATGCTGGATTCCTAAGTCATGATAGGAACCAGCCACTAAAGTTGTCTCTGACTCGAAATGTGGCTCGTTAAGATTTATTTTATATTCAATTTTGTGTGTGTGTGTATGTGTGTGTGTAAGCATGTTCATGTGTCCTCAGAGAACAAAAGAGGGCATATAATCCCTTGGAGCTAGAATTACAGGTTGTGTGAGTCACCTAATGTGGATGCTGAAAACTAAACTTGAGTCCTCTGCAAAAGCAATGCATGCTCTTAGTAAACTGAGCTGCCTTGCCAACCCTCAGATAATTTTAAGCTTCTTTCTGTAAGGGACTCACTGTTTCCTCTCAGTTAGCATAGCAGAATATCAGATGTCAGTGCAGAAAAAAATGATTTTATAACATTAATGTTTATTGATATAAAGCCAATACATTCAAAATTTTTGAGTAGAAATGCCATTTGAGTCTACATAGACCTCAGGTAAACTTGAATGTCTCTCCATGGTACTCAGTTGTAGGGCTTTCTTTTGTTTCATTCTGAGGTTCTCAGTATCTCCCATCTTCCCCAGGCATTCAGTTCAGGTAGTGAAAAAAATGATACCTCAGACATGTAGAAAGAAACCACTTAAAGACTATACATCTATACTTGGAAGCCACTTTCCATTCCAGTGAGGGAAAGAATATTAAGATCTGAGAACTGAACACAATCCCAGATGTGCTACAGGAAATCTCAGTCCAGGGAAAAGCCCCTTGATTCCTACTTCCAGGCTAGTACCCAGAGACTGAGTTATTGGCCAGGCTACTTATACTATCACCCTGCTCCAGAATGAGGAATCAGAATGAAGAGGCAATATATACATGACTAGCTAGTATGGGGCTCAGTCTTGAAGCCCAGAGCCAGGCATCACATGGTAAGACCTTTTACTTTAACAACTGGTAAAAGCTACAGACTTCTAGACTCAGGCCAGAGCTCAAAGATAGAGCTTATAAGCAGTTCTGCAGCAGGCATAGACCTGTAGGCCAGTGGGCTAGACTCAAGTTTCAGACACAAATTCTAGCCTTTGGACTGAGAAGTGCACCTACCCTCTTCAACATATTGTGACACCTTCCCCCCTGTAGTTTTAATACTCAGATTCAATTCACTGTCGCCATCATCCCTTACCTCAACATCTAGCAAGACTGACATGGTCAGGCTTCTGCTTACAGATGAGGCTCCAGAAGTTTTCTAGCATGAGGCAAACACCTGAACCTCACTGGGGTAGACTTATATTTCACTCTACATCACTGTCAGCTACACTGTGAGCCCAAACACACCCTAAAATATTGCAGGTCTTGTAGGTTACAGAAGTCCCTTATAAACTGATCTTGCTAATAAGCATTGATTCCTCACTCAAGCCACAGATCTAATGGAGAAGTAAAAGCAACATAAAGTTTGGCATCTGTGCCTTAATTTTGTATAGTCTTATTTGGGGTCAGATTCCTGTTCTATTATACACAGATTAATCATCCAAGAAGTGTTGCAGCTCATTGCTAAGATTGTAGTATTCCATGTTTAGACAGCTTTCCTGAGATCAATGAAAAATAGAGGACTCCCTTTTCTTAGCAGGGCTTCTTCTTTACCACCTGATCTGGGGAGCCCGACACCCAATCTTCTACCTGTGGCCTGGCACATAGTCCTTGGCAGTAATTACAGGTTCAACTTCCTGGAATGACTCTCCATGCAAATCAAATATCCCCAGAAACTTAAGCCTCAGCCCATGAAACTTTACCCTAAAAAGAACACCTTTCCACACTAAAAGGTTCATCGATAGATAGATAGATAGATATCCCTTGTTTCACCAGGGATAAAGTGCATGCACACACACTATTTCATTGAACCTCTTGTAAGAGAGTTGTAACATTAAACCCTCAGAGAAGGCTTTTTTCACCCCTGCTTCACTGGTAGACTGGGATCCTGCTGACCCATCCATTCCCAGCTCTGCTCGATCCTTACCCACTTGGTGTACAGCAGTGCCTGGAAACCCAAAGTGAACCCAGAACCATAGCTAAGTATTCATCTAAAATTATCTGATCCCAATTTAAGAGTAACTAAATCATTTTACTGTCAATTTTTGCAACATACTGTTTTATATCTCTGAAACAGCACCTAAAAGTCTTCAGTTTCTAGAATTCTAAGAAGGCACAGATGTACAGCAGTGACAAGCTGGTTTGGTTGTTTGTTTCTTTGTTTTTTATTGGATTTAAGACCTTCTGTATGAGATGGAACCCATACCTGCAACTGTTAATGAGGCCAAGAACCTGAGACTACACTGATCGTAGACACACACAAAAACCTATTACTATTATTCTACTAAGTGATCACAGCAATGGGATTCTTAATGACGTACTGCTATACCCACAGACTAGAGCATTGCTCTTCCCTCAGCAGAGAAGTTTCTTATAGCAATATATGGTAATTAAAAGAGTTTCACATCTGGACAATGTGCTGAGGACAAGAGATTTGGAGCACTTAGTCCCAAATAGGATTTCTTTATCACATTCCTTCCCTCAGGATTCAGTGTTCTATGTGGAAGAAAGGGAGAAAGGAAGGTAAGAGCCAGATGTGGTAGCCAATTCCAAGGAAATAGAGTTTTCCAGACATAACATAACTGATATGCACATGAACGCAGAGACTATGATGGCACATCCGTTATATGTACAAGTTCAAACCAGACAAAAATCTCAGCTTGGAAGAGGGGACAGGCTACAAAGGGCTGCCACCCCTACACAAGAAGCTTTTGTAATTAATATTTGATAACAAAAGGAAAATAGGCCTTCTTAAATGGAGCACCATGCTCCAGGACATGCCGCATGCTCAGAAGTAATTGACTAACCCAAATAACAGATTCCATCTTTTTGTTGTTGTTGTTGTTTTCTGTGTGCATGCTTTTTGTTTGTTTGCTTAAGCTTGTTTTGGCCTTTGTTTCTTTGTTTGCTTGTTTTTTAATAAAGAGAAAGGACATGAATTTGGGTGAGGAATATCTAGGAGTGTAAGAGTCCATTATTTGCAGAAGAATGATACCCTAGATTCAAATAGTATGCAAAACAAAGAGCATTTTTTCTGCAGACATCCAGCATGCTGGGGTCTACCATCTATCAAGATGGAGGCTCCCCAGTGAGCTTGAGGGCCCAATTTAAAGCACATTAGGGAAATTTGGGGGGGGGGGGTTGTAGGTGACCTTTATCTTAATCTGTTGGCTCTAATACTAGGGACATTACAGAACCATTTCTGGGTTTGGGGAGAGGGAGCTAAAAACTGTTGCTGGAGAAGTCTGGTAACTGTTGCTGAGGATGTCTGGAAACTGTTGCTGACCCATTGCCCTTGCCTCAGACCAGGTATTAGGACAGCTTCTGCTGGCAAGGTAGTTTCTGACTGGCTGCTTGAGGCCGTTGGTTGTTTTGTTTTGTTTTGTTTTGTTTTGTTTTTAGTAACTGACTTACCTGGACTTGCCCAGTTCTTGGAAACAAAGATTTAGGCCTAGTCTCCTGAACTTCCAATTTGAAGCTTTTCATGGAGTCAGCCTAGCCTGTCTCAGGAAGAATTGGAAAAGAGAAAGAATTGTAGAAGAATTGTCATTTGACAACATAAAAATTGGAGAAGAAATAAAATAAAGCAAACTAATAGTAACTTTAGTGCAAAGTAGTTGAACCAATTTAAACTTATCCTTGTCTAGCTTAGGAATAAATGAAACTTAGATTATGGTTATTTTATTTGGTTTTGACAACTACCCCTATTCTACTTTTCTAACTGCTGGCCTGGCTACTTCCCTACCAGTGTACCCCAAATACTTGCTGTTTTTCCTGTCCATGTGTTCATCATGGCCCATCTCCTCTCATAGCAGCTGTCTCCTCCTCTTCCTCCTCCTCCTCCTCCTCCTCCTCCTCCTCCTCCTCCTCCTCCTC
>JADRCH010000087.1:5094316-5209849 GCA_019843965.1 Rhynchomys soricoides | reverse complement strand
AGAGAGAGAGAGAGAGAGAGAGAGAGAGAGAGAGAGAGAGAGAGAGAAACCAAGGCATCTGGAAGAGTCCAGAATACAGAAAGAAAATAGACTGAACAGGGCCTGGGCTATCTGTAAGAAAAGGGAAGATAGCCAAGGACAGAGAACATCAAAATCTGAGAGAGGCAGGAGCAGATCAGAGAGAAATGAGGAACACAGCAAGAACACCTAAGTTATAAGGAAAATGAGCTGGGGTGAGTTTAGGGCAGTATATGAGAAGGGTTAGGATGGACTCAAATGTGTCACAGTGGCTTATGAAATGGAGGGAACCTGGATACCAGCATGTGCTCTCATATGCTGACAGACACTATGGGTAGCCACACGTCCCTTTTGCCAGAGGGTAAGAGAAACGACACCTTTGGTAGAGAGGAACCAGTTTCACACGTTTCTGAGGCATGCTGGTACTGATCTAATCAGCAGAAATTCTACAGTCCAGGTTGAACTCAATGGGTGTCTTTTGGAGTTTGAGGAATTGGAGTCTCCTTTAAGTCTAATAATTTTGGGCCATCTTGTGGATACTGGCATTCAAACCTAGGCCCTCTGCAAGAGCAGCCAGTGCTCTCAACAGCCAAGCCATCTCTCCTGCCTGAAAGTGTTGATTATGGGTGAACAAGCAATAAGTTGTCACTAAATAGGAACAGAAGCTCTGATTCAACATTGCTCCTACAGTGTCCATAGTAAACAGTACTGTGCTGCACATTTCAAATGGCCAGATGAAAGGAATTTGAAGGCTTTCAGAATATAGACATGATAACTGTTAGAGATGACAAAAACATTTAACTTAACTGAGACAATGTGGACCATGAATATGCCAAAACAACACTTGCTTCATTAATACAGACAAGCTTCCCTTTTATACCAGTTGAAAAAATGTTTTTAGTTTTCTCTTCGGACATCTTTTTTTCTCTTGTTAGATACTTAGATGACCAAAACATCACTTAAATTTTAATCTAACTCATATTGAATTACTAGCAGATATTCTAAGAAGATAGCTGATCACACATCAAAACACGGAAAAAAAAATAACCTACATACCTAGACCCTTGTTTTTATGCCCTGAGTGAAGGAAAATCTCACTATGCTTCTCCAGAGGTCATCTCTGGAATTTGAGGCCTCACTAAACATCTTCCGACTCTTCATGATTTAGAAAAGATTCTCTTTGCATGGAAGAGGGAACTGCCCTACCATGGGCTCTAGAACTGCATCAGCCTGAACTGGCTTGAAACTAACAGATTGAGTGGCAGTTGCCTTCTGCTACAAAGCTCCAGGTATCCTGCCCCCAAGGCACCTTGTTGGGACCCAGAAGCCAGCTCCCATCTGCTCTTTATTCTTCCTGCTATTCTGTGATGACACTCACTAGGTTATTGCTATAGCTTCCACTCAGCTCAGGCTGTACCTGTCTTCTCCAATCTCTACTGTGACTCCTTAGACAAGAAATAAGCCTCTTTGTTTTTCCACAGAGATATCCTGACACCCCCCCCCCCAAAAAAAACCAAACTGCGAGATTCTCTCATCCCTAGTGTCCTGCACCTCCAGAAACATACCACAATATATTCATCTTTAGAGCTGAGGTGGGTACTTATGCTGCTAGCTCAACCAATTGCTACAGTCTACCCATTGCCTTATGGATATTAGTAGAGACAGCTATAGGATGCTGATAAGCAAAATGATTAGAAGGAATGAAGAACAATAAAAAGGCAATCACATAAACAGCTCTGAGGGTCTGGAGAGGTAGCTGAGCAGCAAAGAGAGCATGCACTGCTCTTGAAGAGGATTTGAGTTCTATGTCAGGGACCTCAACATGCCTGTCACTCCAGCTCCAGGGATCTGACATCTATGGCCTCTATAGGCATCTGTACCCACATGCAGCCCTTACACACACATACACATACATACACATATATATTTAAAGAGAAAAGTCAATCATACAGAAATAATCGCAAGTTCAAATGTTAGTTTTATCATGTTTCATCATTTATCTGCATCTGAATGAAAGAAATGAACTGATCCTTAAGATGGTAAAACGTTTTGAGCTATGACCCACAAGGGTCCTACACATAAATGTCAGTGCATATATAACTAAAGTAGCATGCTCTCAGTGAATTTAATTATAGTAGTTTAACTATTATTAAATATATTATTAAAGTATTAACTTTATCCCAAATTCATATATTTGGGAAAATTAGTTATATAATTCAAAAATTCTATATTCTTTCTCCTTTGTGAATTTGAATTACTATATATTTTCACTGCAACCAAAGTATTCCTGATTGGTCACCTTTTTTTGTCTTAATATTTAACTACAGGTAGTAATTACACCTGTAAATCTTGGAAGAGCTATAAAAATGTCCACAAAGCAATGAAATTATTTCTTTCTCCTGTCTCCCTGATGGATCTACTAGCTGCCAAACTATTTGAGATAATAAGATGATGTAGAATTCTTCATTCTGAGGATGTAGCCCAGCAGGGAAGCTTTCTGATCCTGTGGTGGTTTGAATAAGCTTGACCCAGGGAGCCAGCACTATTAGGTGGTGTGGCCTTGTTGGAGGAAGTATGTAGCTGTGGGGGTTGGGAAAGGAGAGCTTCCTTCTAGCTGCCTGAGGATGCCAGTCTTATCCTGTTTGCTTTCAGAATAAAATGTGGAACTCCAGAGCCATGCCTGCCTGGATGCTGCCAGGCTACCTACCTTGATAATAATAGACTGAACCTCTGAACCTGTAAACCAGCCCCAACTAAATGTTGTCCTTTGTAATAGTTGTCTTGGTCATGGTGTCTCTTCACAGCAATGGAAACCCTAACTAAGACAGAAGTTGGTGCCAGGGACTGGGGTATTGCTGTGATAGGCTCAGTTAACCATGTTTTTGTTTAGAGAAACATGGATTTGGAGACTTTGGATTTGAAAAAATGGTGGAATGCTTCAAGTGCAGCCTAATGGGATATCCTACTAGGAATATGGAACATATTTGTGTTGAGGGTGATTTGAACTGTGGAAGCTTGGCACTAGAGATTTCAGAGAATTCAGTAGTATTGAACTGTGATATTTTCTTCAAGAATGTGGCTGCTTTTTGCCCTTATCTGAAAGTCTACTCAAGACTAAGGTAAAGCAATTTCAATTAACTGCATTGACAAAGGAAGTCTCAGAAAAGCCCAGTGTAGATTTTGTCCTCTGGTTTAGTCTCATGAGGAACATTTTGATCAAACTTAGCAAGCTTCAAAGGAAAAGTACAAAATGTGTAGTTCAAAGAATAAAGGGGCACCAGGCAAAATCCCACCTAGCTAAGTTTATTGTTTATGTGTTTTCAGGTGAACAAGGAATAGTTATATCATTAGACATTATTACCTGCTTATTGTTTTCATTTGGACTTTTAGTCTGGAATAACTACAGTCCAGAAATGGAGGTACACTAGTGATCCAGATCCTGAGGCTGAAAGACACAGGCTTTTTGATTTGGCTCATGAGCAATTGTGGCCATGAAATTTCAGGCCCAGGCATGGTGGTACAACAGGAAACAGAGGCAAGCACATCTCTGAGTTCAAAGCCAGACTAATACAAAGCAAGTTCCAAGCAGAAAAAACGCTTAGGTCCGGGCATAGTAATACAAGCCTTTAATCCCAGCTTTCAGGACACAGGGCCATGCAAATCTCTGAGTTCAGGGTGAATCTACAGAGCAAGTTCCAGGAAAGCCAAGCATAGGCAGTGAGGGAAATAGAGAAGAGAAACCTGGTGATAATGTTATAAAACAAGGGCATCATGTTCCAGCCCCACCAAGCAGTAGAACTTGGCAGCTTTGGCCATGTGGCTCTGGCTTTAGAATCAATAATAGAAGGGATTACTGGGACAATTGACACTGGTTAGCTGCAGCTAAGAAATGAGTGGTGATTAAGAAGAAGAGACAGCATCACTGAGGTAAAATCAGGGAAGAGTTTTCTGAGAACACAAAGAAGCTGTATTCCAGAGAGAGCCTAGGTTGTACCTCATGCTGCAGCTGGACTTGGTAATGTATAAGAAATACCTAGCTGGTACTGGTTTTGAAGGCATGAAGGTGTCATGGAGAACAGCTGAGAAACTTGATACTCTGAGAGGCCAGGAAAGGACATTGCTAAAGGTACAGCCTCAGTTGCAGTTGGCAGCCCAGAACTGAAGATGTCATGCAAAGAAGTTGAGGCTTGGCACCATGAAGGATGTCTATAAGAAGCTTTTGGTGAAGCCTCATAGCATCAGAAGATCCCAACCTATTGGAGATGCCAGTACCATAGGATGACCCACCAAAACCAACAGCATCAGTTCAGTGGAGTAAATCAAGTGCTGCAGAGGGCAGAGCTCAAGAAGTGACCCAAGACATTTAGAGGAGTTCATAAGATCATATGTGGACCCTAGACACTGGAACAAGTAGCTGTGAAGTTGAAGATACCTTGGATACCCAAGATATTCCAAATGTCACAACTGTGGGATACCTGCCAAGGAAAGCTGCTGTCAGGGAGCCCAAGAGAACAAAGGTTGTTGCTGCTGAATTCCAGATCTGCCAACAGCAGTCAACAAGGATAAAAGAGCACTTTAACATGGAGACAAGGAGTTTGGAGTTTAACCAGCTGGTTTTCTCTCTCTCCTTCTTTAGTACAGTATTTCATGATGTTTTGAAATGGTAATGTATATCCTGTGATGTTGGAGGTATGTGATATGCTTTTTTATTTTGATTTTATAGAAATTACAGTTAAGTGATTGGATGAACCTAGAAAAGACTTTGAACTTTGGACTTTTAACATTGTTGAGACTGCTGTAAACCATTAGGACTTTTTGAAGTTGGATTAAATATATTTCTAATTATGCAATGGCAAGGTATGGCCCCCATAGACTAATGTGTTTGAACAAGCCTATAAAGTCCAGGGAGTGGTTTGAATATGCTTGACCCAGGAAACGACACTGTTAGGAGGTGTGGCCTTGGAGGAAGTGTGTCACTTGGGGGGAGGAAAAGAGAGTTTCTTCCTAGCTGCCTGAGGATGTTAGTCTTCTGCTCGTTCCCTTCAGAACAAGATGTAGAACTCTTAGCTTCCCCACTACCATGCCTGCCTGAATGCTGCCATACTTCCTGCCTTGATGATTATGGATTGAACCTCTGAAACTGTAAGCCAGCCCCAATTAAATGTCCTTTATAAGAGTGGCATTGGTCATGGTGTCTCTTCACAGCAGTGGAAACCATAACTAAGACAGATCCTTATGCAAGGTCCAGGGACAACTAAGCCCATAGGTATGTTCCAGATGAGCTAAGCTGCACTAAGCAGGGAAGGTGAAAAACCTGTTTATGTTAGCTCAAACAAACCCATGGAACCTGGCCAAGCAAGCAGATGACTAGTCCTTGGGCTCTCAACCCTTACTCTATAAGCTCCTCCAGCACCAGCCTATCCCTCTTCATTCTCTAGAAAGAGAGAGGGGAGATGATTTGTTTTTCCAGGTTCCCTTCTACATATGTTATAACGATATATCATGAGCAAATGATTGTTCTCAATGGTATCCACAGAGATAAAAATGGTTAAAGAAAACCTTGATGGTGATCAAATTTGAACCTTGAGATTGGTTATTCTCCAACCTCCTTCTTGGACTTTCATTTTTTTCAAAATTAAATATATAATTACATGATCTACTCCCTGACTACCCTTTCCTCCCTCCAAGCCCTCCCAAGTACTCTACCTTACACGCTATTTTTCTTGGTTATCAGTACCTATATGTTAGCATTTCCTCTAGGCTTACATATAAGAAAGCTCTCTCTTTCTCTCTCCATCGTGTTACTCCCCCTTTCCCTTTCCCCTCCCTTACCCCTTATCTCTCTTCATATGTCCCCAGCCAGCCTCTTCCCCTTTTTCTCCTCTCTTCCTGTCCTTCTTTGTCCCCTTTCTCTCCCTCTACCCCCTTCTCCAGGTCCCGATAAAGTCTCTTTTATACTAAGCTTGTCCTTCAGCTGATTTCTTGGAAGGAATGCTTTAGCATGAGTCCACCTAGGCACTCCCTTCCACCCCGCCAAACACCAATGGTGTCTAAAGACTCGGAAGTTTACAGCTATGCTTTTGGGCTCACCAATCACCAATCACCGACCACCCCACCCACTGACAACACCACAACTCAACAGGGGTCTTTTTAGCATCTCCCTGAATCTGAGGAATTGACCCTTCAGTGTCCAGTTCTCCTCTGTTGCTCTCACGAGCAGAGGCACTTCCAGCTGCGGCCCTTAAGGCTGATGTGAATTCCACCCATTCCACCTATCCTCATAGGCCCTCCTCGGCCACTGTGACCCTTCTTGCCCTCTTCACCTGACCTTATTCCACCGGTCTCAGAGCAACAACATTGCAGTTCCCAAGGCCCTCCTGAGCCATTGCCCTTCTTCCTGCTTTCCTTGTCCTCAAATCTTCCCTGTGGATGGAACCCCTGTTTGGAGCTCAGCTCTCCACCTTTGCCTTTCTGAACAACCTAGTACCGAGTACAGGGCCCTGGGCTTAGCCAGTCTACGCTCTCACCCCCATTGAGTTGTGTTGTTGACCCACTGAACGGCTTGTGTCCATTTTTTGTACTTTCTAGGTCTGGGGACACCCACAACTCACCTGCAGTGACTCTTCACGTTCTCTTTCTCATCCACAGGAATGACTCTTTCATGGGATACCTCTTAAAAAAAACTTCAGTCCATTCATCTTTCTAATCAAATGTCTATGAATAATACTAGTGATCAGGAAATGGAAAGCAAGTCTCTATTTCTCTTTTCTCTAAGCCCCACTTCTTGCTGCTTGGTTTCAGTCAAATTACCCCTGAGATGTATGGATCATTTCTTTGTGCTTTAATTCTAAATTCTACTGAGGTCCATTCACTCCACATGGTACTGGCTCTCAGCCTGCCCATGTGGACCTGCTCACGCCCAGCACATATGCATCACTGCAGTTCGACTGGGCCTCTGCTCTTGCCCTCTCGCAGGCTGGCTGCATGGCTGCATGCGCTGGAGCTCTCCACTAGTTCTCTCCGGATTTTATTTCTGATTTCCAAATTCTCACGGCCACAGACAAATGATCCAAACAACTTTTATACTTAACTCACTCTGCCTAATCTTAAACTTCTATGTCCTAAATGTTTTTTATCCCTGATTTCTCTCCATTCTGCCTTTATTTTTTAAAAAATGTTTTAATTATAAAATGTGTTGATTCTAATTATGTGTTTATTATTAAACTCTCCTTTCTTAGACTAAGAAAGTAACACAGATCTATTTTAAATTAACATAGATTTTTGTATGATAAAAATTCAAAGTTATATTTCTACAACATGCTATGTATATAATTCAATGCTGATTTAAAATGTTTCTTATATGATGATAAAATTTCAAAATCATAGAAGTCCATTCAGATTAACAAAAGCTAATTTAAAATGTATATCTAGCCATCTGTCTCTTTGTTAGCACATAGCCAATGCATGCTTGTATAAATGAATGCTTTTCCTTTTAGATGTTATTTAAGCATATAAGTCTAAAATTATTTCATACTGATCTATCACTGTTTCGTGGTGTTTTAAAAATATTGCTCACCCTTTTCAAATTGAGACATGTTTTTAAAGTTCAGTAGCAAAATAATGATTAAAGGTCTATGCTCAGGTAATCTTAAATAACTTGACATTCTATCCTGGGATGTAACCAACACATGACTGGTTTCTGTCTTTCCTAAGGGCTGGCAAAGGTGCAGCTTTAGTCCTGCCAACATCTTGCTTGAGGGCAGTCAATTCTTTGACAGCCATATTTGTTGTGGGAAGTCCTCTCTTCACTGCCATCTTGCTTGAGGGCAATAGCAGGTGAGCTGAGCATACCAAAAAAGGCAGGTTGCCAAAAATACTCATAAATTGAAATAGATTCTTAACAAATGTACCTCTTTTGCAAACTTAAAAAGATTGTTATAAGCTCTAGGAAACCCACTCAAAGCTATCTTTCATGGATCAATCAATAACCCAAATTCCCTACCTGTTGCCTATTCTATAGGGTGGGATTCCCTAGATTTGGGACTCATCTTCCCTAACCACCAATATCAAGGGCCTAAGGGTTACAAACATCCACGTCTACTTAATTTTATTTTCTGCCTCTATTATGTATATGTGTTTCAGCATCTTGCCACTTCCAGATACTCACTCAAAATATGCACAGCTCAAGAGAAGCAGCTCACAGGTGCTCTGGTCTACTCTCACAAACACTTCTGCTGGGCTTGCACCTTCCTACCTGCAGATGACCCACAGACCCTGAACAGTAATGACAGAGCCAGCTCTCTCAGGACTTGACCAGCATGCCCATCCCAATTTTCTTAGGTTCCCAGAAGACACACCAGTTGCTCCCAAATCAGCAGGAAGCAGTTAAAGAACATGAAAATCCCATTTCTGCCTTACCATCACTTCTTTATAGTTCCTCATTTTCTTCTAATTACTCAGTTTTAATTAAACCAAAATGGAGGAATGTTAACATTTTCTCTAGGCTCTGCCCAGCAGTTACCTAGCAACAGTCAGGTATGAGCTTGACTGGCATATAAGAAAGTTCACTCTTTCCTCTCCCCACACCCCCATCTTCTCTCTATATATACACTCTCGACCTCTCTTTCTCTCTTCAATATGACCCTGGCCAGACTCTTGCCTTCTTTCTCTCTTCCTCTCTCCTCTCTCTTTCTGTCCTTCTCTGCTCCCCTTTCTCTGCCTCTACCCCTTCTACAGGTCCCAATTAACTCTCTTTTATACTAAGCCTGTCATTTGTTTGGCTAATTTTTCTCAGAGGGAATGCTTCAGCATGCATATATTCCTTTCCACCAGACCACCAATACCTTTTTATAAAACACAATTACTATGTGTATGTAAATTCATAAATTTATAAATATAAGCTGCTTAGTCTCTTTAATGTCTCTTGCATGAATATGATTTTAGGGATGAACAATTAGTTTTACATAATTAATTAAGGGTCTCATCTCTGGGAGACCCTAATTCTCTCTCTTCAGTCCTTTATTGACCATTGTTCTTTGTTTAAGGGTGGGTCCCTGTGACACTTTCCTCTTCCAGGTTAGCATTGGTCAAGCCTCAATCTCATTGGTGAATGTCAATCTTCATTGCCTCAACAGTTTCTGTTTTTCATATACTCAAATTTTATCAAAGAGTCAATTGACAATTTGACATTATAAGCTTCTTTATATAATATTTTTAATTTTTCATGTGATTTAGAGATATTATATGTTATCCTATGATAAATGAACTGCCTAGCCCCATTTAGAGAATTTCAAATTGGAGTGATTTGTTCTTAGCCCATCAAAAAAGCAGAGCAAGGGCTCAAAGAATATATTTTCAAGTCCAATTCCCACATCTCTACTCATAAAAATTAAGAACCAAAATAAATGTCACCAGTTCCTTTTGCTCACACTCATTAACACATCCTCAAGAGAGTCCTCAGGCCCTTAATCAGATGCTATTCAGTCTAATCCTAATCACAATTCCAGATCACCAGTTTTCAAAATTTTGTTGGGTAGGAAACAACATTTTAAAATCACTGAGACAAATAAGGGATATAATTAACAGATTCAAAGTAAAATACATAAAAGTCACAGAAATTAGTCTAACGAACTGGAAAAAAAAATCCTAACTAAATAGGACTGCATGAATGCACATGTCTTTATATTCTTATGTCAAACTAAGTCAGTGATTCATGTTCACAAATACCATAGATATCTTTCTGTTACTCTTATGGGTTCTAAAGGAAAAAACTAACAGCTATGAGTCTCATCTGTATTCTTTTTATTTCTTGAAGTTAGCTTTCATCTTGAAGAGATTGTTTCTTCTTTAGAAAACAATTTACTTTGCCAAATTAAATTTAGAAGAATATTCTGTGTTCTAATGGGGAAGAGTACTACAGCATGAATTCATTTTTTTGAATCTTATAAAGAGACAAACAATGAAAATGTTTTACTTTGGAAAATATCCCAAGGCAAAATTTTAAATGTAAGGGAATAATGACTCTAAAATTTGAGACTGGGTTTTCCTCCAGGAGGTGAAAGGCAGGGAATAAGCCAATAACCCAATCTAAGATGGGCAAACGATCTGAATAGTATTCAATCTAGGAACATATGCCAATAAAATACTAACATGTTTAATATAAAATAACAAAGTGCAGATCAAAGCCTCATTGAAATACTATCACTATACAAGAAGGTGGCTATAAACCCAAAAGTTAAGACAAGTTTTACTCAAGATATTGATAAAACTAAAGCACATACATTGCTAGTAAGATTGTATTATGCTCAGATTCTTTATGGACAGACTTATCCTATGAACTAGCATGTCTGCTGTCTTAGTCAATGTTCTGTTACTGTGAAGAACCACCATGATCACAGAAAATCTTATAATGAAAAGTATTTAATTAGGGTTAGCTTACAGTTTCGGAGGTTTAGTCCATTAGTAGCATGGCAGGAAGTATGGCACATGCAGGCAGACATGGTGATGGAGGAACTGACAGTTCTACATCTGGATTTACAGACAGCAGGAAGGAGAAATGTCTTGGCTTGAGCATTTGAAATCCCAAAGATTATCTCAGGGACACTCTTCCTCCATCAAGGCCACAGGTACTCCAACAAAGCAACACCTCCTAATCACTGTCAAGTAGTATTACTTCCTAATGACCAAGCATTCAAATATATAAGCTTATGGGGGGTCATTCTTATTTAAACCACCGCATTCCACTCCCTGGCCCCCAATGGTTTATATCTGGACCATAATGCTAAAATGCACTTAGTCTAACTTCAAAAGTCCCCATCGTCTGTCACAGTCCCAGCACTGTTTAAAAGTCTAAAGTTCAAAGTTTCTTCTGAAACTCATGGCAATCTCTTAACTGTAATTCTCTGTAAAATCAAAATAAAAAACCAGATAGATACTTCTAGCATACAGTGGCACAGAATACACATTACCCTTCCAAAGGGGATGTAAAGGAACAGAATGAGGAAATACTGGACCAAAGCAAAAACTAAAAACAGAGCAGCAAACTCCAAACTCTGCCTCTCCACATCTGAAATCAAAGTTCTATTCAGATTTTCAACTTCTTTGAGCCTTTTGACTGCAAAACACTTCTCTCTAGTGGCCTTATCTACTCAGAGTTAGCAGCTCTCCTTGACAGGTATCTCATAACTCGGGCATCTCCAACATCTTGGGTTATGCAAGGCAATCAAGGCTTCACCTTCACAGTGTCACAATGTCCTTTCTGGGCCTCCATGCAAGTACATCTCTGACACAGGCCTGGCAGCAGCCTAAGCAG
Organism: Rhynchomys soricoides; assembly: GCA_019843965.1. Classification (NCBI taxonomy): domain Eukaryota; kingdom Metazoa; phylum Chordata; class Mammalia; order Rodentia; family Muridae; genus Rhynchomys; species Rhynchomys soricoides. The sequence continues at coordinate 5,198,520 of JADRCH010000087.1, read as the reverse complement.
CTTTCCTCAGCTCACAAGAAACTCCAAAACTCCTTTCTTCTATCCTTAATTCTAAAGCCCAGATCATGCACATGGCTAAAGTTGCTTTCTAGGACTGGAACATGATCAAATTATTGCTGAGTTATTATTGATGGTTTCTTTTACTGTCTAATCTCAGCTGTCCTGGAACATGCTCTGGAGAACAGGCTGGCTTCAAATTCAGAAATCTACTTGGCTCTGCCTCCTGAGTGATAGAATTAAAAATGTGTACCACCCTGCCATGCCCTAGTCCTTCCAATTCCTTTTCAAAAGTTGGAAGTTTAGCTGGGGGGAATCTTTCCCTGAAGTCATCACTCCACTATTCCAATGAGGATCAGGCTTTTCTGTAAACATTTTATCTCCTAGAGCACTGGACTTCATTCCATTATACTTCCTGGCACTCCTTTTCTCTTCTAACTCCACATGTTAGACTTTTCCTTGGTCAGCTTGTTCCTTTTCATTATAGATCTTAATAAAAATCACCAATAATATCACATGATAGAGTCTATACTAGGCTGCCTGAAATCTCATCTGACAATGCCATTATTCCAAAACTCTTCAATTTAGTCTTAGTCAGATTTTTTTTTTTAAATCATCTCTAGACCACATACTAATATTCTTCCTCTATGAAACTTCTTGGGGTTTGCTCCCATTGTTCAAATCATCCTCAGCATCACTGTCTTCTATGGTCCTACTGGTATATCCTATTAATCCCCATTAAATTGTCCAATTGTTTATCTAGTCCAAAGTCCCATAGTGTTCCACATTTCTTCATGTGGCCACGCCTCTACCTGTGGTGGGGCTTGGGGGCATTTCCTTTTTAGGAGACCAAATGTCATAGACCTATAGAAAGATATAGGCACATATCAGGAGCTGTCTAGGAATCTGGCAAATGCCTGCCATTGTTCCTTATAGGGTTTTTACCCCTTATTGGGCCCATGGGGTTTGAACCTTGGCTCTACCAGAAAACAGACTGCCTTCATGGCCCCACGCTAGTGAATAGATTTGAAAAGTGTAATGTAACCATAAAATGGATCTCTTTAGTAAGCACAAAGAATAAAGTGCTGATAGGTGGTCCTGTAAATGAACCTCCTAAACGAAGTCTCAGCAGTGCTTGTAGAGAAACATACTTCTACCCCAATTTCAGCATGGCAGAATGTTCACATATATCAAAACACCAAATAGTCCCATAAATGTGGCTTGATCTGACAATTCAAAAATTAAAATATTGTATTCTTTGAAGATAGATAGACTCAGAATACCTACTATATGAATGATTCAGTTATGTGAAGTATCCTAGAAAGACAAGACAGGAGCAGTTGATAGCCCATTGCTAGAAGCAGGGGGATGGAGTGAGTGGGGACAGGCACAAAGTTCTTCTCAAAGTGATGAAAATACTCTACAGTAAAATCACAGGCCATGGCTGTACAACTCTGCAGGTATTGGTATGCTGAATTTTCAGAATATACACCTTAAATAGTGAATGGAAAGTCTATCTCAATAAAGTTATTTTTAAGCAGTGTCATGGTTGGAATAAGAATGACTCATATATTTAGATACTAGGTCCCCAGTTGATAGAACTGTCAGGGAAAAATTAGGAGGTGTGGCCTTATTGGGGGAAGTGGGACACTGGAGTCTGGCTTTGAGGTTTTAAATGCCCACACCATTCCCAGACACCCTATCTATCTATCTATCTATCTATCTATCTATCTATACCATCTCTGTCTCTTACTTATACATAAGGATATAAGTTCTCAGTCACTTCTACAGAGCTGTGAATGCCTACATGCTGCCATGCTCCCCACCATGATTCCCATAGACTGAAATCTCCTGGAACTGTAAGCTCCCAATAAATTCTTCTGTAAGTTTTTTGGTTATAATGTCTTTTCATAGCAATAGAAATGTAACTAAGATAGAGCCTATTTAATTTAGCATTTTTATCGCCTACCCACTCTATTCAAAGTCCTCTCTGAAATGTTTCTTAATTGAAGCATCACATGACCATGCAGCTCTTCTACTTCTCATTTGCATAACTGTCAGGTGAAAAGCAGAAACTTAATTGCCCCCAAATCACTCTTATTATCATCTCCACTGATTTTAAACAACCACCAGGCCTTCATGAGTAATGTCACTAAAAATGTGTAACTTCAAAATCCCATCAGCAATAGGAAATAGTAACACTGAACTTTGTCTTGCTCTCTCTCTCTCTCTCTCTCTCTCTCTCTCTCTCTCTCTGTCTCTGACATTTGGTGCATCTAATCCTAGCTGTACCTCTACATCAAGTTAGAAATCAAAGAAATCATATCAAAGAAATGACTTTGGAGTCTGTCTTCTAGAGCATCCTCAAAAAAGCATAGTAGATATTAAGAAAAGTGATCAGACAGAGACTAATTTTTAACAATTTGGAGAAAGGAAAATAAATGACAGAGAAAGCATAATTAGTAAGGCTTGTTAATAATAATTAAATGCTCTAGTTCCAAATGCAGGCCAGACAGGAAATACAGAAGTATTCAGAGGTTAATCACTGCTGCCTTAGTAGAAGGCTAGAGACCCTTGTCTTTATGTATCTATGTCATACTTTCAGGGAAATGGTAGGAAGAGGAGAGCTGCTGCTTAAAATTGCCTTGGACTCAACAATATATTTTAAAGCAGCATATTTGGGCCCTAACACATGGCTTCTGGAAATACAATATATGTCACAATAAAACCATTAAATGTATAACTAAACTGTGGAACAATTACTGAACACAGTAAGAAAAGTCTCCTCATCATATTCCACCCATTGCAGATATGATCCTTCCCATGGCGTCTGTACTTAGACTATGGTGAGACAGGCAGTTTTATATTTTATTTGGTCTTGTAGCCTTTTATTTTCATGCAACATATATCATATTCTCACTTTTTTCTCTGATACATGTGCTTAGTTTCACCTGAAAGGAAGGTAAAATGAGTCAAATTCAGAAATTTGAGTTTAAATCCTGGTTCACCAACCTTGGTCAGAGGGTTTTCTGTTCTTTAGCCTTGTTTCTTCATCTGAAATAAAATGAGGACATTAAGTTGAACTATCACTTGTGCAAATATGTAGAATGCACATGAGGAATTTTCACAATGCCTGCAGTGCAGCTGATTAGCCAGAAACTTAGGACCCTGACTGTGCCCCACCCATCATTGCTACTTTGGCACAGGGACTTTTTGGTTTAAGTTTCCAGAAACTCAAAACATAGACTGATGCTCAGAAGTGGGTGAGTGATATTAATCATTGTCTGGTGTGAGTTTCCAGGGGTACTTGTCACTTTTCTATTGCTATCATAAAACACTGTAACTAAGGCAATCGAGATTAATACCATTCCAGAAGTAACAGGTCCGTTGTTGCATGGCTGTTATGGGGTGCCCACAGAGAAGACCACTGAGACATCGTTTATAGCCATTCAAAGTCTTTTTTTCTTCAGCCAGCTGGGACTACACTCAGGTATCTGGGGCCCAAGTACAGTGTCAAGTGTTTAGAGTAAGGGATTTTGAAGGCAAAAACCACATCCTGGTATACTGCTCTGAAACTGCAGGCGAGTGGGGTTTACCCAAACCGGCAGTCTAACAAAAGATAACATAAGAGAGCTGTGGTACCTTCACCTGAGGTTCCTAGAATAGAGTTGGGTGATTTTCCACAGGATTCTCCATCAATGAGCTCCAATTCTAGAGAATTATAAAATGCCTCAGAAAGAATACAAGGTGGAGGAAACTCTGCACTGTCTTACCCTGTCACAGCATGACAGGGCAGCAAGTAGGAGGCATGGTGGCAGGAGTTGGAGGCTGAAAACTCACATCTTGAACCACAAGTAGAAAGCAGAAAGAATGAACTACAAGTGGCTCCAAGTCTTTAAGACCTAAATTGTCCCCTCTCTCCAGCATACACACATATACCCATGACATACTCTTTCTAGCAAGACCATACCTGTAAACCTATCCAAACAGCCATCAACTGAAATGTCAGAGACTATGGGATTAATTTATCATTGAAACCATTATACCCAGAAGTGAGTTAATGCATCAGGGGAATGGGTTTCTGGGTTTATGAATCTGCCAATCCTCTCCTTCTACTCAGTATTTTGCTCCAGGTTATTAGTGTTCTACTTGCAGTGTTTAGATTTCCAAAAGTAAATAATAATGACCTATCTGGTGCATTCAAAGGTTCTTGACAATTTATAGTAGAAGGCAGAAAAGGCACCATCCCCACCACCCCCCAAATACAAAGTTAATGAGTAAGTCTAGACTGTTTTACTTTTCTGTTTCACTTTGAAACAGACTGTGCCTCCCATTGCCACCTCAAAGCTCAACCCACACTTTGGATTGAGTCTTGGTACCTTTTTGAGAGGATGTTGTTAGAAATTCCCAGTGCTTCCACAATAAAACATTATCAAATTCTAAACCAAACAGTTTGTGCAGCCCTGTGTTGTTAGTCTTTCTTATGTGTTTTGGAGCTTAAAAGAAATCGATAGTGTTAGAATTAGAAAGGGTACCAGTTTCATTTCTTAATGGATAATGTTCAAATGTTTACTGGTATCAGCTCAGTTACTCTCTCATTCATTCATTCTCCAAAATTATGAGTGATTGAACTTTGTACCCAGTGGCTACTATGGTACAAACTGAAAATACAACCCTCAGTAAAACTACAGTCTTACTTCAAAGGAGCACACATCCTTTAGGGAGACAGAGTTATAAAGGCATCATTGTAATGCATTGTGGAGTATGTGATAATTGAAATGTTCTAGGACATTATGATATCATTAAAGAGAATTTCACTCTGCTAAGACAAAGATGTTGGACCAGGCAAAGCATCCTTAGAAAGATGAGGAATAAATGACTTTGAAGGCATAGCTAGTTCCCCTAACAATTACTGAAACTATTATTGGTCTTGAGAGCCAAGCACATATTCTTTTGTAATTAATCTGGAGTGTTGCCTAGGCATGAGCCGTTGAAAGCTGTAACATTCCAAAGAATAGTAGAATCGAGACAGGCTGAGAACTAAGTGGGGAAGGACATGAAGAAAGGACATAGTGAGCATAGAGACAGGAGTAAAGGCATCTTTAAGACAAGACAGACCTTGCCGTGTGACCAGGAGGACACGTGTTTCAGGCTGTTAGTGCACCTCAGGAATGGTGGGTAGGGGTTAGGCTTATCTTCAGAAGAGAAATAGCATAGACAGATTTTCATCAGTATGTTATCTGAGTTGGGGCAAGTAAACATGTTAAGAAAGCCAGATGAGGAGAAATTACTAGTAGAACTTGAAACAGCATTGGTAAATGATTCCTAAAAGTAGTTTTAAAAAGTCATATTATGATATCTCAAATATTATATGCATTTGTTAAGTTATGGAAAGAGAGAAATATGGAAACAGGTGGATGGAGATTAATACCCACTGAGAAAGAAGGCTGCAGTTATAGTAGCTAAAGGAGGAAGTGCAGTGTGCTCAGGTCACACAAAGATTTTGACATGCCTGTGGAGTGCTCAGGTGGATAGATGGCATTGGGCCATCTGGTCTAGGTTATAAGATGGGTAGGAAAAGTGATTTGAATTCATTTAAGGCTGTTTTCCTTTAGGTTTTGGCTAAAACAGCAAATAAGCTATTCAAGATAAAGATGCATAGGCTGGTGGTGGTTCTTGCTATCTCTGTTGTATGATAAGTATTTATTTGTCCACTTGAAAGAAAAACTGACAGAGCTATAGGCTTGCTGATTTGTGACCTTGACCATAACAGAATCCCAGATGGGAGCACCTAAACCCACAGTTCTGCTAGTTCACAAACCATATGTCATAGGCTGACCATCTTAGCTCTGAGGTTGAAATTCTAAATATATTAGCGAAGGGAAATGCATCTGATCTGCCTTTGTTAACTTGGTTATGCATAGCTCTTTGATTCTTTTTGTTATATTCCAATCCCCAGTGATAGCTAGTGGTCATCAGATAAGGACTAGATCTTCCTATGAGATCAAGTTATAAACAAAGCAAGTCATAAATGAAACAGACAGAAATTTAGTAAGATTCTGCCTCTCTGTTGTCATTATAAACCACTTTAAGAGTTACTGGGTTTTAAAAGTCAATTTTACTGTTATCTGTCACAGTTGGGAGTCTATGTCTATGAATGTTGGATTACTCTTTTTTACAGACTCTCAGGAACCACAGCCACTAGGGGTTATAGAGATTGGGCTGCACATGTAAAATGGCCACTTAAAAGCTGGCTTTTGCTGGCCTCTGCTGAGGCTAGCACACTCATAAATAGTCCCCGTACACAGCCTGATAGCTGGATACAGATATAACCAGGGTAGTTAAAGGGCACATGCACAGTGAGCAGAGCAATACACCAACTTCTGTTCCCCACACAGCCAAAAGTACCTTTCAGACTCAGAGGATCACAAGGAACTGCTTCCATATCTTGGTGAGGGGAGGTCAGAGGCACATTACAGATCATTTAGTCTTCTATGAGAAATTCAATCTCTGTGAACTGTCTATTGAAAACATCATCTTCCATAATTAGTGAGCAGGGCCAGAACAGTCACACAACATGTTCTTTTGGAATGCTGATGTCCCCTTCCTTGTTCTTTTTGCTGCTTCACAAATAAATTTGATGGAAAGCTTTACCAGAGGCAAATTAAAGCCATCTGAGAGAAAGAGTTTAGCTTTGTTATTTGAATGTCCAGTACATATGTAGCTTTCCACTATTTATGAAATAATAGTAACATGCACATATCATAACAAGGTTCTAAGAACTTGCCATGTATAGCTGCTTAGAGTAGTCTTATAATAACTTTGCTCCTGAAATTGTACAGATAAGAATAGACTATTAAATATGAAAATGTTAGCATCAGCAGTAAATTTAAAGTTAGAAAATTCAATTTAGTAAATGTCTAGATAAACATTTTGAACTGATTACCTACTTATGAAATTAGACTGACTGAAATAACTTTGGTGGAGGGTGGTAAGGTCAGGACAACAGTGATTTCTGGTCAATCTTGTGGATTCACCACCATGGAAGGGATCCTTTGTGCTAGAGTGACCTTAGCTACCTTGTCTACCTTGTCTACCTTGTCTACCTTGGCTATCTTGGCTACATTAAGAGAAAGACTGGCTATCCAGATATTTTAAATGTAGGGAAGCAGTTTAGTGGGGTTGTAATTAAATGTTCTCACTAGCACTGGCAACACAAGTCACTATGACATTAGCAAATGCATTTCAGTAAATTGTGCTCAGAATACAGATACTTGGGGCCTGAGAGGTGCATGCAAGACATGGAAGTAAAAGCTAACACTGAGAGTATTTGTGAGAAAGTGAAGATTTGCTGGTAGAGGACACTTGTCAGAGGATTTACTATGATTCCTTGCTATGTGCAGAAACTTACTCAAGACGCACAAGAGGAAAAATAGTCCCTGCCAAGATGTTAGTAGCTGAAAGGGGGAAATAAGGAAAGAACAAGGCTAATGAATTGTCTTAAAAAGAAGAGAAGAAGAAGAAATCAGGAAGGAAGGAAGGAAGGAAGGAAGGAAGGAAGGAAGGAAGGAAAGAGGGAGAGAGCGCTGAAGGAATGAGAGGAAGGGATCTGTTAAGAAAAAGAGACAGATGTGTCTACTGTTGCAAATGAGGGGCACATTTACTAATGTGTGCTTTATTTATTTTTAGAAATATTTTTATTTAAGAGTATTTTAAAACATATTGATTCTTTGAGAATTCCACATACATAAAGAATATATTCTGATCGTATCTACTCCAACTTCTTCCCCAACTCCTCTTAGAACTTTCCCATGACATCACCCTCCCAATTTCGTGTCCTCTGTGTCTAATCACTGTTGCTCATATATTTTATTTTAATTGCATATAAAATAACACATTTCTTATGACTTTTTATGCTAACTTAGCTTGCCTCCTTCTACTCCCTTTTCCCTTATCATGTCTGATGTGTTTTACTAACTTTTACCTCTCTGTCAACAAGGACCTTTTTCTCATCTCATGGCTCCCTTCCTAGTTTACTGGTCTTGAGGCATACGCACTCACCCCATGCCAAAACACAGCAGAAGGTAGAATACACATATAAGAGAGAACATGTGCTATTTGTTTTGCTTTTGTTAGTTAGTTTGCTTGATCCTAGGTTGCCATACTTTCTTTCCTATTAAATTGTCCTCTTTACATGTAGATGAGTGGAAAGAACCTTACTCCCTTCCTCAAGGCAACTGCATAATGAAAGCAGACCACAAAGGTTTCTATAAGACAAACTACTGCCAAGTTTCTGTGTATGAAGGCTAGAAGAACCATGCTGGGTCTTGTTTGGGGAGTGATGTAGCACTAAGTAGCTTCAAGAGGAAAGACTGAAGTAGAGAAGAGCAATGCAATTTTCAGTAGCTTAGGGTATATCTTGAGAAAAGGACAGCTAGTTGCTGGATATTCTCGAGAGATGGCTGGCATCACTAGGAACAATGGGGCAAAAGAGCCTGGGATGGAGGCAGAATCATACCCCACCTCCCAGAGAATAAGAAGAGACCATATAGCTATCAGGCTTTGGCCTGGCCCTTCAATTTGGATTCTGCAATATCAACAGCAACCATAACAGTTGGAAGTCCCTGTGAACCAGGCTTTCTCATGTTCCCTGGACCCTTAAACCTCAGAACAATGAGGGGAGTGATTTTTACAGCTCTGGGAAACAGACATTCAAAGGCTGAATTGAAATTTAATTTGGAAAAAAAAGAGAGAGAGAGAGAGAGAAAAAATGTTTCTTCCCACAACCACTTTGAGTAAAGTCTAAGAGTTTATAGGTAAAGGAAGGCAGAGAGAGATTCTCTGTAAAGACGTTTAAAAAAAAAAGAAGAAGCAGTGTTTCTGCTAAGAGTAAATACTATAGAAACTCTGTGTGTGTGTGTGTGTGTGTGTGTGTGTGTGTGTGTGTGTGGGGAGAGAGAGAGAGAGAGAGAGAGAGAGAGAGAGAGAGAGAGACTACCACCACCAAAATCAAAATAATAGGAATATCTGGTAATTAACTTCTGTCAACATTAATAGGCTCAATTCCCCAAGTTACAAAAACAGAGACTAACAAAATGGATACAAAAAATAGGATCCTTCATTCTGCTGCATACCAGAAATACTCCTCAGCAACAAAGATAGACATTACCTCAGAGTAAATATCTGGAAAAAGGTTGTCCAAGCAAATGGACCCAAAGAACAAGCTGGAATAGCCATTCTAATATCTAATAAAATAGACTTTCAACCAAATTTAGTCAAAAGAAGTGAGGAAGGACAAAGGAAAAAGTTCACTAAGATGACATTTCAATTCTGAACAACTATGCCTTGAATGCAATGGCACACATATTCAAAAAGAATCACTAAAGCTTAAATCACATATCAAATTTCACACATTTTTAGTGGTCAACTTCAACAATCCACTGTCACCAATGTATAGATCATGGAGACATAAACTAAACAGAGAAAGAATGAAACTAACAGAGATTATGAATCAATTGGCCCTCACAGATATCTACAGAACATTTCAACTAAACACAAAAGAATATACCTTCTTCTCAGCACCTCACAGACACTTCTACAAAATTGACCATATAACCAGTCACAAAGAGAGCCTTAACAGATAAAAGCATATTGAAATAACTGCCTGCATCTTATCAGACCACCTTGAAATAAAGCGGAAAATTAAAGATTTTCTAGAATTCAGTGAAAATGAAGGCACAAAATACCCAAACTTATGGGATACAATGAAAATAGTGCTAAGAGAAAAGTTCATAGCATTAAATGCCTTCATAAATAAATTGGAGAGATCTCATACTAACAATATGAAAACAGGTCTGAAAGCTACAGAACAAAAAGAAGTAAACATACCCAAGAGCAGTAGATGGCAGGAAATAAACTCAGGGCTGAAATGAATATATTAGAAACGAGATCAATTCAAAGAATCAACAAAACCAAAAGTTGGTTCTTTGATAAATTCAACAAGATGGACAAAGCCTTAGACAAACTAACTAAAAGGCAGAGAGACTATATACAAGTTAACAAAATCAGAAATGAAAAGGAGAACATAACAGACACTGAGAAAATTAAAAGGATCATTAGATCTTATTTCAAAAGCCTACTCCACTAAATTAGAAAAGGTAAATAAGGTAAATGAAATGGATGACTTTCTTAACAGATACAACTTACCAAAGAGAAACCAAGAGCAAGTAAACAATTTAAACAGTCCTATAACCCCTAAACTTCTCAACCGAAAAAAAAAAGCTCAGGGCCAAATGGTTTTAGTATAGAATTCTATCAGACTTTCAAGTAAGAGATAATATTAATACTCTTCAAAGTATTCCACAAAACAGAAAGAACATTGCCAAACCCATTCAATAAGGTCACACTCACACTAATACCTAAGCCACACTAAGAAGTGAATTTCAGAACAATTTCGTTTATGAATCTTGATGCAAAAATACTCAATAAAATACTTTCATACCAAATCCAAGAACACATCAAAAACATCATCTTCCCATCAAGTAGGGTCAATCATAGGGATGTAGCGATGGTTCTATATATGAAAATCCATCAACATAATCCACCACATAAAAAAACAAAGGAAAAAACCACATGAGAATCTCATTAGATGCCAAAAAAAGACAAAACAAAAACAAACAAACAAACAGAAAAACAAAAACACTCACAAAATCTAGTACCACTTCATGTTAAAAGACTAGAAGAGATCAGGGATACAAGTTGCATAGCTAAACATAATAAAGGCAATATATAACAAGCCAATAACCAACATCAAACTAAATAGAGAGAAACTTAAACAATTCCACTAAAATTGTGGATAAGACAATGCTGCCCACTCTATTAGTATCTATTCAACATAATACTTGAAGTTCTAGCTAGAGAAATAAGACAACTAAAAGAAATCAATAGAATACATATTTAAAAGGAAAAGATCAAAGTATCACTATTTGAAGATGATATAATAGTATACATAAGCAAACTCAAAAATTCTACCAGACTATTCCTATAGCTGATAAACACTTTCAGCAAAGTGGCTGGATACAAAATTAACTAAAAGAAAAATTAGTAGTCCCCCTTTATACAAATGACAAATGGACTGAGAAATAAATTAGGGAAATAACAATCTTTACAATAGCCACAAATATAAAATATAAAATATCTTAGTGTAACTCTAACCAAGCAAGTGAAAGACCTGTATGATAAGAACTTCAAGTCTCTGAAGAAGGAAATTGAATAAGATATCAGTAAACAGAAAGATCTCCCATGCTCATGAATTGGTAGGATTTACATAGTAAAAATGGCCATTTTTCCAAAAGCAATCTACAGATTCAGTGCAATTCTCATCAGCATTTCAAGACAATTCCTTACAGACTTTGAAAAAGCAATTCTCAACCTCATATGGAAAACCAAAAAACTCAAGATTCCTAAAACAATCTTATACAATAAAAGAACTTCTGGAGGTATCATCATCCCTGCATGGTATCAGCAACAAAAAAGGACAGGTTGTTCAATGGAACAGAATGAATGGCCCAGAACTAGACCCACACACCTATGGACACTTGAATTTTGACAAAGAGGCCAAAACCAAAAAATGGAAAAAAGAAAGCATCATCAACAAATAATGCAGGTCTACCTGGATGTCTGCATGTCGAAGAATGCAAATAGACCCGTATTTATTACCATACACAAAACTCAAGTCTAAGTAGATCAATAACCTCAACATAAAACTGGACACACTAAATCTAATAGAAGAGAAATGTGGGAACTGCCTTGAACATGTTGGCATAGGAGACAAATTCCTGAACAGAACACCAATAGCTCAGGCACTAAGATCAACAATTAATAAATGAAACCTCAAAAAACTGGAAACTTTTGCAAGGCTAAGGACACCATCAACAGGGCAAAACAGCAACCTTCTGAATAGGAAAAGATTTTCACCAACTCTACATCTGGCAGAGGACTATTATCAAAATAAAAATTAAAAAAAAAAAACCTTAAGTAATTCGACACCAACAAGCCAAATAACTTGTCAAAAATGGGGTATAGAGCTAAACAGAGAATTCTCAACAGAGGAATTCCAGATGGCCAAGAAGCACTTAAAGAAATGTTAAATATTCTTAGTTATCGAGGAAATGCAAATCAAAATGACTTTGAGATTCCAGCTTACACCCATCAAAATGGCTAAGATGAAAAACTCAAGTGACAGCACATGTTGGTAAGTATGTGGAGCAAGGGGTATATTTCTCCATTGCTGGTGGGAGCGTAAACTTTTACAACCACTTTGGAAATCAATTTGGTGGTTTCTTAGAAAATTGTAAATAGTTCTACGTCAAGATTCAGCTATACCACTCCTGGGCATATACCCAAAAGATGCCCCACTATACCACAAAGATACTTGCTCAACTATGTTCATAGCAGCTTTATTTGTCATAGCTAGAAACTGGAAACAATATAGATGTCACTCAACTGAAGAAAGGATAAAGAAAAGATGGTACAACTACACAATTGAATACTATTCAACCATTATAAACAAAGACATCATGAAATTTGCAAGCAAATGGATGAAACTAGAAAATATCATCCTCAGTGAGGTAACCCAGATCCAGAAAGATACACACGGTATGTACTCACTTATAAGTGGACATTAGCCACAAAGTACGGAATAGCCAAGCTACAATCCACAAGCCCAAGGAATCTAAGTAATTAGGAGGGATCAAGGGAGGATGAGTGAATTTCATTCAGAAGGGGAAATAAAACAGACATTGGAGGTAAATGGAGGAAGGGAACTGGGTGAGAGGAGCTAAGAAGCAGAAGATGGATGGGAATCAGGTGTGGGAGAGCAGAAGAGGGCTTAGAAAAAGAATGGAAATTGGTAGGGGGCATGTCTGGGACCAGATGGAGATCTGGAATGGGGAAGGCTCCCAGGAGTATGGGGGTGACCCTGGCTGAGACTCTTCCAGTGCCCTGTCTGGCCTCAGTGGGAGAGAATGTGCTTAGCCTTACCTTAACTTGATGTTCCAGTGTGGGGTGGTACCTCAGGGGAGACTTCTCCTTCTCTGAGGAGAAGAGAAGAGAGTAATGGCAAGAGGGATTTGTGAAAGTGAAATTGGGAGGAGAGGAGGGAGTGGGAGTGGGTCCAATCAGTGGATGGATAAATAAATAAATAAATAAATTAAGGATAGTAGAAATTAAAGGCTTTTTAAAACTTTGTTGCAAACCAAAATGATTATCTCTGATTGGGATACATGGAGTTTTCTAAATTATTTTAAAAATTATTAAACTGACCACAATGATATTGAAGCAGTTAAATAGATCCTGATTGAGAAGTTGAACAAAGCAAACTATCCATACTTTCAAAAGTGCCAGTGTCAGGGAGTCAGACAGGGGAAGAGTAACTGTTCAGATCAAAAGGGACTCGGGAAAGGATGAGCAAATGGTAGGCATGTTCTCCAGGTAGATCTTGGCATTGAAAGAAAATAACTGATTAAACATTTTGTGGCAAATTGGGAGTTTAAATATGGGGCAATGCTACCTAGCAGTTGTGTGTTATGTATTATCTGAATAGTTTTGAATGGTGACTGAGGAAGAGAATTCCCTTCTTATAAAGTACAGAATGAAGTACACAAGAGTGATGTGCTGTGGCCTCCCTGCACTATCTCTCACACGATCATGTAACATAAGCACACAGGAAGAAAGAAGCAAATCTGAAAACATTCCACCAAGGACAAGCAACAGAGGAGTAGCAAAGTGTTCCTTGTACTATCTTGTGACTTCTAAATATAAAGAACATGTTTGGAAATGTATTAGTTTGAGAGCGCAAAGTCTTACTTTGCTGTAAGCACAGATATTTCCATAGTTTTATTATCAGGTTAGAGTTTCTCCTCTGTTCTGTTAACTCTAGACAATTAGTTCACTCATTTAAAAAATATTTGAGAGCATAGCCCAGTATACATACAATGAGGTCATTGCCATGACTGGTACAGGAAGGAATGCTCTTTTCGGTGAGCTTGCATCCTAGCAGAAATGTAGATGGAATATTTGGGTGGTGGGTAAATGCCAAGTACTGTGAAGACAGGGAAGAATAAAAACATCTCTTCTTTCTTCACTGTTAGAACTCACATTCTTCTGGGAGAGAGAACGGATCATTTAAGCGGAAGGGAAATCTCACTTCTTAGTGGCCTAAGCAATTTGAACCAGGATCTCTAAAAAGTATTTGTGCACCCATACACATTTCAACACCATTTTCAGTAGCTAAGTGATAAAAGTATCCATCAACAAAGCAAGCATCCATCTACAATACATAAATAGCATGTGATATACACACGCAATGGACTACTAGACAACCTTAAAAAGGAAAGAGTAAGTGTGTGATGTTATTACATGGATGGACCTTAAAGGCATGTTAAGTGAAATAATTCACTCAGAAAAGACAAATAATATCTGTTAAATGTATTTAAAGCAGTGGTCTTCAATCTGTGGGTTGAAACCCTTTTGGGAGACAAAAGACCCTTTCACGGGTGTGACATGCCAGATATATTACATATCAGGTATTTACATTGTGATTCATAACAATATCAAAATAAGAATTATGAAGTAATTTATGGTTGGGGTCATCACAACATAAGGAACTGTATTAACTCACAGCATGAGGAAGGTTAAGAACTACAGATTTAAAGTATCTAAATTGGTAAAACTTATAGAAACAAACAGATGAAAGCAGCATGCCAAAGGCATATAGGCATTCATAACAGGCTGGTATCTTATTAGGATCTTAATCCAAATTGGATTTAGATTGACTTATTCAGTGATTATATGATACACATACATTCACACACACATACACATGCACACAATAGTGTAATATAATATTCAAACCAACAAGGGATGCTATATGCTGCCATTTATTAATAATCTTGTCATGTGTCCAGCAAACTTGTGGATTAGAAACTACTTTGTATGTAAAAGGATAAATAAGTCTTCATGGAAAGATCTTACTCCTCCTAATAGTCCCAAAAGCAAGCAGCTAATAATATAAGCTTTCAGACAGAATTAAGCTCACCAAATGCTTATATTTCATGAATACTACTGGGAATTTATAGCATCTCAGATTTATAAGTTTCAAAGTATAAAAATGTGGCAGATGACACAGAACATTTGCTAAAACAATTACACTGTCATCAGCCCCTTTTATTCTAATTCCATATGCAAAGACATTGATATTATATTTTCTTTGCAGCCGAGGTAGGAGATACAGGAATGCATTTGCCTTAGGCCGTATCGTGTCTGATGAGAAACATCTGCTTGGCAGATCACTGAAGGTTCTTTGTGGGTCTCATCAGGAACACAGCTCTAATGGAACTGAGATTGTATCATGTGTAGTAACAAGACTCTCCATTCGGAGTGAACGCTATCCGTTGACACAGGAAAATGCAACACAAAGACTCTCTCCAGTTGGAAGCAGAGAAAACAATATCAAAGCACTGTGCTTCAGTCAAAGCAGCAGGAACTTTAAACACTGCAGTCATATCCACAGAGAGGATGTGCACATATTCGCTAGTGCTCAGATAAATCTTTCCTGAGTAGTCTCTTAGGTATGTCAAGATGATGCCTGTGGTGGTTTGAATAACAGTGGGCCCCATCAGCTCATCTATTTGAATGTTTGTTCACCAGGGAGAGGTACTTCTTGAGGCATATGAAGAAGTGTGGCCATAATGGAGTAAGTGTGCCAGTCATGGGTGAGCTTTGAGGTTTCAGAAGCCATTCCAGGTCTAGTGTCTCCTTCCTTCTGATGCCTTCAGATCTGGATGTTAAACTGTCAGACATTTCTCCAGCACCATGCCTGCCTGCATGCCACCATGCTCCCAGCCATGATGAAAATGAACTGAACATCTGAAAAAGTAACCAAGCCCCAATTAAATGCTTTCTTCTGTAAGAATTCATCATGGTGTCTCTTCACAGCAATAGAATAATGAGTAGGACAATGACCAAGATTAACCTCCACACTTCAGTGAGGATTACTAATAAAAGCACCAGTGAAGATGTTAAGGAAAACACTTTACATGTTGCTGGTGGACATTTAAATTAGTGTAGTCATTGCAAAAAAAGATTGTAGAATTTTTTTTTTTTTTTTTTGAGACAGGGTTTCTCTGTGTAGCCCTGGCTGTCCTGGAACTCTCTGTAGACCATGCTGGCCTCGAACTCAGAAATCTGCCTGTCTCTGCCTCCCAAGTGTGGGGATTAAAGGCATGTGCCACCACTTTCTAGCGGGATTTCTTAAGAATTTAAAAAATAGAGCCACATAGTATTCTGCAATCTCACCACTGGTTTCTACCAGTAATTATATCATTCAGCTTCATGTTACTACAAAGAAATAGTCAATTAATTTATGAAGATTTAAAGAATTATTGATGTTTTTCTAAATGGCAATATTGTCAAATAGCCTTCTAAATATTTATGTTTATATCCATAGGTCTGTGCTGCTCCCAAACTTGGTAAGAAAAGCTTATTACAATGGATAATAGTTAATACTCGTTACTGTTCACAATGCTAAGAATAAGTGACTATGGATGCTCAGTAGTAGATGGAATATCCATGTCACCCCACTTCAAAAAACTAAGGTGACATCCTGGAATGGAGGTGGAAAGATTCCAGAAGCCAGAGGATAGGAGAAGTGCTATGAAATGGTGTCTTCTAGAAATGAACTCAGAGTAGCTCTAGTAATCTGCTTTATAAACAAAAATAAGATTAAATAATGAAAAAAGAAAAACAGCATAAAACATAAAAAAAAATCCATGATTTGGTGCTGTTAATTATTAAATAATTAAAACATTCTACAAAACTTGAAAGAATGGGGAGACCCATAATAAGACTGTAAGACAGAAATTTGAAATTCGGTTAATATAACTTAGTCTATGAACATCGATGTAATCCATTGGAATTGAGAGGTGAGAGGTACAGTGTTAGAAGAATCAAGTTTCAGGGAGCAGCTTCTAGAAAAACTCAGGTGAGGCTTAACAACAGAAATGTGCTTCTCACATTGGGTAGATAGGAATCTGCAAACAAGGGCCAGCCCAGGCAGGTTCTGAAGCAGGCTCCTGTGCAGGTGCCATTTCTCAGGACTTCTCTTGTTCTCAGACAGCAGAAAAGAGATCTTTTCTCTTCAAGAAGCACTAATAATAAGTAATGAGGACTCCACCCTCTTAATCTCAGAAGGGCTAGATTCCAACATGTAATTCTGATAAATACTTAGTCTTAACAAAAGTATTTTTATTTTTATGAACAAAAACACTGATGAGATGGATTTCCCTACCACACATTACAAGATATAAAAGCAAAGCAGTACAGTAAACCCCAGGTCTGATCATATGCTTACCACTCAAAGACCTTCCCTCAATTCCACAAGATGATATAATATATAACAAAGTTGTAAAATATCAAAATATCTACTAAACAGTTAATTTGTTTGGGAAAACTGAATAATTATTTGAGGGTAAGATTAGTTATGACTTCTAAAAATTGAATTCTTTATGAATTTAAGAATAAAGTAAGAATTTGTAAAATCAATAACAGTAAATCATGTTTTACAACATAAAAACTCATTTAAATTATTTTGTGTATGTTAGAGTGGTGTGTGCAGGTACGTTTGTAAATGTGTGTCCCCATGAGCACATGTGGAGGCCAGGAGAGGGTGTTGAGTGTCCTGCTTTATCACCCTCAAAACAAACAATATATGTGATACATAATAATTTCCTTCCTGTTCACCTATCACTGACCCGTCTTTCTGGAACTTTTTGGATTTGAAGCCCAGATTTCCAAATACAACTTCAAATAGAGATCACCAGAGCTAATTTCCCCATCTCACCCTCCTCACTTTCTGCCAGCTCACTATCTAACTTGCCCTGGGACCAGACCTCACAAATCCTGATCACAAACCTTACTTAATAGAACCCCAAAGTCAGTCTCCATCACCTGCCTGTTCTCTTCCTACCACTGTTATTATCTGGGGATGCTTGAAGTCTGAGTTCTGGAGTTCTGACTAGAACTTCAATCACTCTACCTACCAAGCCATGATTGTACCAGGCAGAGTTTGAACTCGCAAACCCAGAGTGGTCCCAAGACTGAAAACCAAGAGCTATTCAGTTGATCAACCATGGAAACAGCAAAACAAACAAACAAACAAACAAACAAACAAAAGCAAAAAAACCCCGAGCATCCACTCAACCCAACATGGGAAGATCTTCATGCCAAGGAATATCACAAAGGTGGTAACTACAGATGCACAGTGTGAAAACACAAGCATGAAATCACAGGCTTCCTCTAGAAACCAGCACCTTAATGGCAAAATTAGCTGAAAAAAGCAATTTAGCTGAAGTACAAGACAATGACATCAAATTAGAAATTAATGTTCAATGACCTTAAATAGGATATGAATTTTTTTTAAAAAAAGGAAATAAAGAAAACACAGATAGTTAAATGAAACAATAAAAGTTCAATAAATTTTAATAAGAAAATGAAACAATAAAAAATTCAATAAAGTTTAGTAAGGAAAAGAACTGTTGAAGAAAACCCAAACTGAAGTAAAACTCAAAATGAAAAACTCAAGAATTCAAACAAAAAAAGCTCAAAGAAACAAATTGAATGAAATCAAGAAAAGAATTTCATGTCTTAAAACAAAGAAATAGATTTTCAGTCTAAGAAAATGTTAAAACTGAAGGTTTCGAAGCATAAACCATCCAGGACATCTGAGACAAAAGGAAAAGACCAATCTGACAAGTAAGTATGGAAGAAGGAGAAGAAAGCCAACTTAAAGGCAGAGGAAATATTTTTAACAAAATTATATAAAACCATTTTCCAAATCTAAGGAGATGTCTATCAAGGTACAAGATGTATAAAGAACACAAAATAAGACTAGAAAGAAATGACACATAGTAATAAAAAAAAAAAACACTACATGTAGAGAACAAAAAGGATATTAAAAGATACAAGAGAAAAACCAAATAGCAAGATACATATAGAATCAGGGCAATTAGAATATCATCTGGCTTTTCAATAGAGACTCTGAAAAGAAAATGGGACTGGGCTGGTGTTCTTCAATCTCTGAAATACCACAGATACTGAGCCCAGACTACTCAGAAAAGCTATCAATCACAACTGAGGAAAAAGAAAAATATTTCACAATAAAAACAAATTTTAAAAAATTAAGTTCACCAATCCATATAAGAAAAAAATTCAGTCTGAAGATAAGGCACTAAAGAAAACACAAGGAATAAACATTCTCAGAACAGTTAACCAAATGAAAACAATAAAGCAGCAGAAATCAATAAACACTGAACAAGAATACCACTCTTAATGTTAATTGTTCTTAGCCCCCCAACAAAATAACACAGACTATCAGATTGGATTAGAAAACAGGTTCCATATTTCTGCTGCCACCACAAAACACACTTCACTCTCCAGGACAGACACCTTACGGTAAAAGAATTGAAATGGATATTTCAAGCGTATAAGGTATTGTTATTTTAATGTCTAACTAAAGAGACATCAAAATAAAACTAATCAAAGGAGTAAAGAAGGCACTGCATCTTTATTAAAGGAATAATCCACTAAGGAGATATTACAGTTCTAAACATTTTTGAAGCAAACACAAGGGCACCTAATTTCATAAAAGGAAGCACTATTATATCTCAAATAACACTTTGACCCTCACACGGTGATATTGGGAGATTCCAATACCAAACTCTCATCAACAGACAAATCATCCAGACAAACACTGAACAAAAATTCTGGAACTAATAACATAAATTAAGTGACCAGTGGTCATCTAAAGAACATTTTTACCCGAACACTAAAAGTATAGCTTCTTTTTAGTAATGCATGGGAATTTCTCTAAAACTGACAATATATTAAGAAACAAAGCAAACTTCAATAAATATAGCAATATTGAGATAACACTTTGTATTTATTTGGCCACCAGGAGTTAAAGCTGGACATCTACAGCAATAGAAGCAATGTTATAGAGGCTGAACAATCCACTACTGAGAACGAATTTGGTTAAGACAGAAATAAAATAATTTAAAACCTTTTAGATAGAGCTGAATGAAAATAAAATCACAGCATACCAAAAATCTAAGAAACACAAGGCTTTCACAGCACTAAGTGCCAACAACAACAACTACACCTCATATCAATAGCTTAATTATACACCAGAAAGCTCTAGAAAAAGAAGGAACAGTATCTAGAAAGAGTAGATAGGAAGAAATAAACTCAGGACAGATATTGATGAGATAGAAACAAACAAAAAGTACAAAGAATCAATGACGTTCATGGAAATTATATATATATATGTGTGTGTGTGTGTGTGTGTGTGTGTGTGTGTACACACTAGTGAAATAGAAGCAGTATTTTAAGATCTTGGTTATTGGAATGTTTAATTTACTTATGTAATTTTGACTTAACTTTGCTAATTTGTATGTTAAAAAATTTAACCATTTTCTTTACAGTTTGTCAGTTTTGGAAGATTATGGATTTAAAAAAAAATTTGGTGGTGAAGACATTTACTATCAGTTCTTATTCTTATTTTACTTATTACTTTTTATGTCTTATAATATATTTTGGTCATACTCTTTCCACTTCCCAACGCCACTCAGATCTTTCCAACCCTCGACCAACCCAGCTTAAGTATTCTAATGAGTCTGGATCTCCTTTGTGTTTGTTGTAATACCTACCCTTTCATTTCCAATTTTATTAATTTGGATCTTCTCTCTTTTTTTAAGATTTATTATTTTATGAATGAGAGCATCAGACCTCCATTACAGATGGTTATAAGTCACCATGTGGTTGCTAGGAATTGAACACAGGACCTCTGAAAGAGTAAGTAGTCCCTGCTCTTAACGGCTGAGCCATCTCTCCAGCTCATGCTCTTGTTTGTTTAATTTAGTTGAATGTTTGTAAATCTTGCTGATTTTTTGTTTATGAAATTGGGTACCCCTCTGAAGTCCTAAATTGGAAAAAGGAAGAAGTAATCTGAGTCCCTGTATTCATCGCTCTCCTTCCAGCGATGGGTGATCAACCTTCCTCTGGAGAGCTGTAAAGACAATCGACTCTTTCTTGCCACAGAAGCTGTTAACTGACAATAGCTCATCAGTCAGGGGTGGGCACTTGTGAGTCTTTCCCACCTCCATGCTAGAATCCATACTTGTTTTGCCTTGTATAGGTTTAGGGCATATAGTCCTAGTTGGAAACTTGCTAAGTATTCATGAGTCCCATAGAGTTCATGAACTCTACAGTATGTGTAGAGTTCATAAGTGTGTAGAGTATAAAAGACACACTTTTGCTCCAGTCCTACCTAACCCCAGGCTCTAAGAATCTTTCTGCCCCCACTTCTACACTGGTCCCTTAGCCTTGGGAGATATGGGCAAGATGTGTGCCCCAGTATGGCTGAGCACTCCATGGAAGTTCTCTGCTCTTTGAACAGTTGTTTCTGCATTTACCATCATCCACTGGACAAAGAAACTTCTCTAATGAGATCTGAGAGCTGCATTAATCTGGGGATACGGAGATATGACTATAGAATATAGTTTAATAGTATGTCCATTGCCCAGCATAATAGTGATTCACCCGTTTCTCTTCCCACCAACAGTGTATGAGGTTTCCTCATTCCCCACATCTTCTCCAGAATCTGTTGTGAATTGGTCTCTGAATCTTTTCATTATGGCTGGGGTAAGATAAAATCTCAAAATAGCTTTAATTTGCATTTCCCTAATACAAATTAAGAATAGTAAACACTTTAAGGTTATGTTTCTTAGCCGTATGTATTTCTTATTCTATGAACTTTATGTTTCATTCCATAGCTCACTTTTTAATTGGAGTGTTTTCTTGTTGCTGAGGTTTTGAGATTTTTTTGTATTCTAGTCACTAAATATTCTGCAATTATATTTAGAACACTGCAAGACATATGAACAGTGATGTCTCAGCTCCTGATGTTTCAAAAAGGAAATAAGGACTCTGTTAGGAATTTTGATGGGGTGTGATGTGTGTGGTATTTTGACCAATAATCTGGTTTTATTATCTTTACATACTGACATTTTGAGTAAAGTTATATTTAAAGGCAATGGGTGAATGTGTTTGCTGAAAGAAATTTCAAGACAAAAAAAAAAAAATCAAGCTGCAGCATGGCCACTACTTCCTCACCAAGGTCTATCAAAGAGCAAAAATATTGAGCAGAAACATACTGAAAATGTGTAGTTTGTCAGTCAGGAAAAGATATGGAACACTTTCAAAGTTTCAACCAAGGCATGTGGACAAAATAATAATGTATTCATTAAAGAGGAATATCATGTTATGGAGTGTGACATGAGGAAATATGTCTTAAGAGCAAGACCTCGCCCACTGATGGCTTCAACTTGTAAAAATGAATACTTTCTTGAGAGAAGTAAGTTTAGGCTACGAATATAGCTGAAGAGTTTTCCTGATGGACTGCCTTTAAAAAGTGTTCCTCCTGCATCAGCTCACAGAAGCAGATTCAGCTCTGGTCCACGGAATAACTTGTCAGTGTCACTCACATGGTAGTGATTTTTTTACAGGTATAGAAAGTGAAAAGTTGAAGGGTCATGAAGTCTTGCCTCACAGCTGTAGAGAGCATCCGAGGCCAAACAAGGTATGGCAGAGTTCCTGAGAAGAGGGACTGAAAGGTGGCTATCTGAAGCTCTAAAGTTGAAAGTAAAGTTGCAATGGAGACTTCAGGACACTGGGGGTGCCCACCCAGTCTATGAGACATCCACCAAAGAAAATGGCAAATATAAAATGAATCTAGCCTAAGAGAAAGACTGTGTGTATTTTAGGTAACAGAGCTAGAGGATACATTAGTCATTAGAGATCACACAATCCCAATATGAGTACCAGATGCAGGACAAAGAGCTGCAGCATTTGGTGTTCATGCTTGGTTTCATTCTTGCTTTGGTTCCATTATTCCTTACTATGTCCTGATCCTTCTATTTTTGGAATTGAAACCTTGTGGCTTTATATATTAGATATATATGCAACTCGTTTTTACATTGAAGGGGCTCACATTTAAGAGAGTTCCTTGAGTCTCAGAAAAAACTTTGGACTTCTAAACAGTATTGGAATTGTTAAAGACCATGGAGACTTTCACAGTTGGACTGAATATATTTTGCATTGTGAGTTCACCATGAGTTTATGCAACAACATGAGTATGATCATTGCTTAAATGTGATCTTGTTGTCAAATTGACAAGGGATAGACTTATAATAACTAATTGTCAACTTGACAGGATTGAGAAACACCTAGGAGACACCTCTAGGCATGGCTGTAATGAATTATCTATATTGAGTGAAATGATATTGAAGGACTCACCCTAAATGTATCCTTTCCTATGGACATGTGTTCTGGACTGAGTAAAAAGGAAAAGCAAGATTAACATCTTCTCATTCTTCTCCCTAACTTTGGACAAAATGTGATCAGCAGCCTCATGGCTCCTGATGTCAAGTCCTTGGAAGCATCTTGAACTTCCCGTGGAATGGTAAGACAAAATAAACAGCTATTTCTTAAATTGCTTTTTGTATTGGGCTGGGTTTGTGTGTTAACTTGGCACAAGCTAGAGTCATCACAGAGAAAGGAGCCTCAGTTAAGGAAATGCCTGCAAGAGATCCACCTGTTAGACATATTCTCAATTAATGATCAATAGGGGAGGGCCCAACCCAGTAAGCAGAAACCCTCCATGGCTTCTGCATCAGTCCTGCCTCAAGGATCCTGCCCTGCTTGGGTTCCAGTTCTATCTTCCTTTGATGATGAACAGCAATGTGGAAGTGTAAGCTGATTAAATCCTTTCCTTCCCAGCTTGCTTTTTTGGCTTTTTGGTGTTTCATTACACAATAGAAACCCTAACATAACTTTCCTTATGTATTTAATCACAGCAATTTAAAAAGCAAATAAAACAATAGTTTCTCTCTTCATCTTTTTTCTTTGGTATGTGTGGGATGTTGCAGTCAACCCCACTGGCATGGCATTGACCATTTGTCCTTTCTCTCCCTTGATATCTAGTGGTATTTGACTTATAAAGTCCACTGATACAGCATGCACTAGTGAAGATTATTGGCATTAAGAATTGTTACTGAAAGGCATGTGCCTTTTGTTTGTTTGTTTCTTCTGGTTGATTTGAAAGTTCTATCTACTTCTTAGTATTTAATCATTCGCTACAAGAATACTGTGATTCTTTCATACACTCGTTTGCTTATCTACTTTTCTAGTGAGATTTACTCCTTCACACACCTTCTTTTCCTTTCACTCCCTCCTCCAGGTATAGAGCTCATTTTCAATACATTTTGCAGTGCTCACTTCGTGGTCATGAGTTCCTTTAGTTCATTATTAGTCTTTGAAGAATTTTATCTTTCCTTTGATCTTGAAGGATATTGGGGTTTTTTTGGTTTTGTTTTTGTTTTTTGAATACACACAAAATGAATGAGCAGTGATTTTATTTCAGGGCTTGGAAAATGTCATTCTGTCCAATTCTGTCCTTTCTGGTTTCTGCTGAGAAATTTGTTATTATTCTGACAGCTTTGACGATATAAAACTTGGTGCTTCCATCTTTATGCCTTCAGAAATTTTTATTATTCTATATGCAGGATAATAGTTATAATATGCTATGAAAGATTATTTTTTAATCAAGTAGATTGGGGTTTGCATACCTAACATGCTTGGTTGTCTACACCTTTTTCTAGATTTAGAGAAAATTTTTCTAATCTCTCACTGATCAGCTGTCTTGTGCCTTTAGTCTGTAGATTCAGTCCCTTACCTCATTACATTAGGTTTGTGAATGTTACCCTGGAGCTCTCGTGCATTTGTTCTTTCCTTTCTTAATTTCATGCTGTCTGTATATGGTAACACACCATCCTTGTCTTCAAGACTTGATGAGATTCTTTCTTCTGCTTGATCTGCTCTATGGTAGGGCTTTTAATTGAAGCTTTATAAAAATCTGACTTATTGTACTTTTTATTTGCAATGTTCATATTTTAGTATTTCTCAAAATGTTCACCTCTTTATTACTTTGCTCTTCCATACCTACATTGTCTAAAGAAATTCAGCTACTTATTTGTATTCTCTTGGAATTCACTTAGCTTTAAAAAAATCATTACTTTGAGATCATTAGCATTTCATCTACATCGATATTTTTGAAGTGGCTGAAGATTTTAATAGAATAACATGTTTTTATATTTTTGTGTTTGCTTATTAAGATTTTCATATTTTTTAGCAGAACATCTTTTCCAAATCTACATTAAGGATTTTTTAGAACAAAACATGTCACTGATGGTTTTTCTTGGAATATCAATTTGTAATACAATGTTGATTTTAATTCCAAATGGAATTCATAGTATAGATTTTGTGTAACATTCTTTGACTGTGTTGAGTGGGTTTTGACATTCTATATATTGTCATAGCCTGAGAAACATGCCCTTTCTGTAGGTTTCATAAAGGTTGAGACATCTGGACATTCAGGCTTGTATATTCGTTATCAGCAGGAGTGAGTGTACTCTCCATGGCCTCTCCTCCAGTCTTGTCAGCCATGGACAATCACACTCTATGTGAGGTCCATTGTAGGAACAGTGCCCACAAGAGTGCAATTCTTTCCACTCTTGCTCTGAGAATGGATGCACAGTCACAAGAAATCAACCGATTCTACCTACATCCATTCTTATTTGGGGGCAAGTCATCTGTGTTTACTTCCTCTATTCTGAAAGTTGAAATGTCTGCCAAGGTTGAAGTGAGAATATATTGTAGCTAGAGTAGAATCAGTTGCTATGGGAGCACAGCTCAGTGAGAAAAAAATAACTCTCCCAAATATGTTTGAAGTGCCAAGCCAATATCCAGTGCCACATGAAAAGAAGATAGCAAGCAACAACAACAAAAATTACAATAAAAATAAAAACAACAATCACAACACCAGCAACAATAGAAAAGACAGAGGAAAAAGTAATATAGAATACTTTCAGAGTCAAATTACTGGTCCCAAGTCAGGGAACTGAGGTTGAAGTGGAGAATCACTGTGTAGTTCTTCTCTCTGAGATACCTTTTCAGGTCTCTGAAATGTTTAGATGCTCCATGACAGCATTATTGGTTCCTCTAGTTCTTCCTGTCTTTAGAATATAGCTTTCCTAATTCTTCTCTCTCACAGAATCCTGGAAAAAAAATGTAATATTATCTTTCTTCCTCACATACTGTCTTTCTCTAGTTAATATTTATAAAAAAATATTTAATCTAAATGGTAGGACAAATTATAAAGTCTACTCCTACTGTCAGCTCTAAATAACAAAACTGGAAGCACCATGCCTCAGTGTTTGTCTTTAATCATGTCTGACAGGTCACAATAAAACAAAAAGACAGTGAAAATACAATACTTATAGTTATAATTGCAGCAATAGCCAAAAACTTTATAGACTGTGTTATTGTATTACTGTAGAAGGCACCGCTTGAAAATCACACTCAATAGAATTCTTATTCTTATTCACTTTGCATCTCTCTCACTGCTCCCCTTGTGGTCACCTCCCTCCCACAATCTTTTACCCATCCCCCACCCCCATCCCCTTCTCCTCTGAGCAGGTGGGGGCACCCTGGGTATCCTCCCACCCTGGCAAATCAAGTCTCTGTGAGGCTAGGTGCATTCTCTCCCACTGAGGCCAGACAAGGCCACCCTGCTAGAGAACATATGCCACAAACATGGGCTTTGGGAATAGCCCCCACTCCAGTTGTTTTGGATCCACATGAAGACCAAGGTGCATATATGCTACGTATGTGCAGAGAGGCCTCTGTCCAACCTGTGTATATTCTTTGGTGGTGGATCAGTCTCTGAGAGCCCCATGGATCCAGGTTAGTTGATTCTGTTGGTCTTCCGTGCTGTTCTTATCCCCTTAAAGGCCTCAATCCTTTCTCCTATTCTTCTGTAAGAGTCCTCCACCCAATGTTTAGCTGTGGGTGTCTACATCTATCTGAGTCAGCTGCTGGGTGGAGGCTCTCAAAAGACAGTCATGCTAGACTCCTATCTGCAGGCATGACAGAAATACCATTAATAGTGTCAGGAATGAGTGCTTGCCCATGGGATGGGTCTCAGGTTGGGCTGGTTAATGGTTGGCCATTTCCTCAATCTCTGCTCCATCCCCCATCCCTACAATTTTTTTGTAGACAGGATAACTTTTGGGTCCAAAGTTTTGTGGGTGCAGACATGTTCTAACAAAGAACAATGATATTCTGGTATTTCCACTTCAGTGCCATATGGATTCTGGTGGAATCCTGTGACATCAAGAATTAAGATAAAAACTTATTCATAGACTCTAGCAGCTACTTGGGGTGATTATATCTTTCTGCTTCTCAGACTGTAGTTTCTTAAGTTAGTTTTCTTTAATGGAATGTCATTGAAGAATTTCATTGAGAAAAGGAAGAATGGATGTAAGGTTTTTTTGGATAATAGTCTTGATTAGATTATTTTAGAAAACCAAATTAAATACCTCTGGAGTTGACCATATAAGCATTAAGGGTGTTATAGTTAGTATATGAACTGTTCCCAATAAAACCTTTAGAAGGTTTGGTCCCAACTAAAGTTTGGTCCCAGTGGATTAACTCTTTGATGAGTTCAAAGCTGACTGGGCTGTATTTGGAGATGGGACTTAGTTGATTAAGGAAGTCACTGTGGGAACACCACAGAGAGTGGTTGAATATAGCCAGTGATACTCCATAGAAGAAAACTCATTTTCTTCTCCCAACAAGTATTAACTAAAAGTAGATTTGTGGTTATGGGTGGGGCTTTGTGTATACTTTCCCTTCTCCATGTTGTCTGCCTTGAACTTGTACAGGTCTTTGCATATTGTCATGGTATCTGAAATTTTTGTTTCCTTGGAGATGTCTACTACCTTTAGATCTTACAATCTTTCTGCCTTTATTTTATTACTTCTTTTTAATAGATCTCTGATGAGGGTTGAGTGATACTCTGACATACGGGTATACCCTTAGAAAACATTGAATTGCTACATTTATTTAGCAGAATAATAGTAATAGGCTTTCCCATTGACCCGTGACCTGTATAATTTCTGATTTTTGGCCTCGTTAACAGTAGTGTCAAGGATGGGTTCCATTTCATGAAGTAGACCTTTAGCTTCCTTATTAATATGCTCTCCACAGCTGGCTAATGATTGCCAGTTATGGTTTATATTTATTAAAAAGGACCTAAAGCTAGTTTCTGAATCTGACAGTTTGAACAATGTTAAGATAATTTGGTATATTTAGAACAATAAAGCAGTGTTAAACTCTGCTGCAACCACTGTGGAAATTGGTATGGCATTTCCTCAGAAAATTGGACATAGTACTGTCTGAGGACCCAACTATACCACTCCTAGGCATATACCCAAAAGATGCTCCAACATGTGATAAGAACACATGTTCCACTATGTTCATAGCAGCCTTATTTATAATAGTCAGAAGCTAGAAATAACCCAGATTTCCCTCAACAGAGGAATGGATACAGAAAATGTGGTACATTTACACAGTGGAATATTACTCAGCTATTAAAAACAATGACTTCATTAAATTCTTAGGCAAATGGATGGAACTTGAAAATATAATCCTGAGTGAGGTAACTCAGTCACAAAAGAACACACACCGTATGCACTCACTGATAAGTGGATTAGCCCAAAAGTTCAGAATACCCAAAATTCAATTCACAGACCATTCAAGAAGAAGGAAGACCAAAGTGTGGATGTTTCAGTGCTTGTTAGAAGGTGGAACAAAATACTCACAGAAGGAAATATGGAGACAAAGTGTGGATCAGAGACTTCCCCACCAAACCTGGACTCTATTGTGGATGCTAGGAAGTGCTTGCTGATCAAAGCCTGATATGGCTGTCTCCTGAGAGGCTCTGCCAGAGCCTGACAAATACAGACAGATGCTTTCAGCCAACCATTGGACTGAGCGCAGGGTCCCCGATGGAGGAGCTGGAAAAAGGTCTGAAGGAGCTGAGTGGGTTTGCCGCCCCATGGAAAGGAGCAATAAAATCAACCAGCCAGATCCCCCAGATCTCCCGGGTACTGGACCACCAACCAAAGAATACACATGGAGGGACCCATGGCTCCGGACACATATGTGGCAAAGGATGGCCTTCTGGACATCAGTGGGAGGAGAGGCCCTTGGGCCTAAGGGTGTTCAATGCCCCAGTGTAGGGGAATGCCAGGGCAGGAAGATGTGAGTGGATGGGTTTTGGGGGGAGCACCCTCATAGAGGCAGGGGAAGCAGGATGGGATGGGGGGGTCTGAAGGAGAGACCTGGAAGGGGAAAAACATTTGAAATGTAAATAAAGAAAAATATCCCAACAACAACAGCAAAAACAACAACAAAAATCTGTGCCAATCCTGATAACTCGAGTTTGACACACAAAACCCACATAGTAGAAGGAGAGAATTGCCTTCCTCATATTAAACTCTGACCTCCACAAGTATTCTATGACATGTGTATACACACACACACACACACACACACACACAGGCATGGACATGTGCATGGATGTGTGCGTGTGAGTGTGTGTATGGATGGATGGATGGAATTAAACACTTTAACCAAAATTTACACACAAGAAAAAAGATTTTGCAAAAGAATCTTAAAATGACCCAAAATAAGTATTTCAAAGCAATTTTATTTCAGTAAGAACTACCTAACAGAGGGACCATTCATCTTTGGAAATACAGTAGGAAACTTGGAGGACATTTTAATGGCCAGGGCATCCATTTCTGGACATTACTTTCCATTTCCTTCCCAGAAAGATTACAGACTCTACCTTCCCATTTGGTATGGAAGCTATCCTTGAGTAAGATGCTTGTCTTAGTTAGAGTTTCTATTGTTGTGATGGAACACTATGAACAAAAGCAACTTAGGGAGAAAATGGTTTATTTGGCTTATATATCATGAATCACAATCTATTGGAGGAACTCATGGCAGGAACTCAAACAGTCAGGGACCTGGAGGCCAGGGCGGGTGCAGAGGCCATGAAAGAGTGCTTATGGGATTGTTCTTTATGACTTGCTCAACCTGCCTTCTTCTCCTAGAACTCAGGACCCCCACATCAAGCATGGTGTTTCCAAAATGGGGCTTAATTTTTCTACATTGACAATTAATTAAGAAAATACTTGACAGGTTTGACTGCCTGTGGCTAATCTTATGGAAGCATTTTCTCAGTTGAAGTTTCCTGCTCTTTAATAACTCTAGCTTGTGTCAGGTTGACATGGAACTAGCTAACATAGTGCCTTACATGATCTGGGTGTTGAATGAATTCCTCAGAACTTTACTGTTAAAAGTGACCTTTTAGGTCAAAGGAGGGGGGTCATGGCTGGTCCTCTTCCTCCTTGAAAGCTAAACAGGAGCAGATCATAGAAAGGGTACTTTCATACATTTATTATCATCACAATAAAGCCTGTTCCTTGACAGCGTATTATACTAGTTTTCCAGTACATGGTAATGTATGAAATCCAATCTCACCATCTATTGTTGCTAACTGGAAATTACTTTGCATTAGGTCAATGTCACTTCCAACTAGAAACAGAATGAGTTATATCACTGAAGGCTGGCACTATTAAATCCATAATTTTTATTATTTTTTGTTAATATAAAAGTATACATTTTCATATATATATTATTGTGCTTTGTTTCTATTTGCCCTCTGTTCTTCCCCTTTCTTTTTCCCACTAGGTCTCATACTCAAAAATATCCTTCTTCATATGTATATATCTTCCATTATTTAAAAAATTTATATTAGTTTTTCTTTTCCTGTCTTACCTCTGTGTTTTTTAGAACCCCTATGCCCTCTAACACACTCATGTACACACACACACACACACACACACAAACCCACATTGTCTTAGGTTTTATATGTGTGAGGTAACACTACTACCATTGCAACTCTTCTAAAGGAAATTATTTAATTGCTTCTGCCTTATGGCTTCAGAGGATTAGTACGTTATTCTCACGATGGAAAGCAAGACAACAAGCATGCAGACATAGTACTGAATAGGTGTTTGAGAGTTCTACAACTGGATCCACAGGAAGAGAGAGTGATGGTGGGCCTGGCTTGAGGATTTGAAATTGCAGAACCCACCCCCCAATGACACACTTCCTCTAGTAAAGCCAGTTGGAGGCCATTTGGGTTATAATTGGAGATTATTAAGGCAATAAAGCCTAGTAACCAAGCAATTCTGTCAATACTAGGCTGTTTAGAAATCTCCTCTGCCAAAGCTGTTAATCCATAACTTTTGGATTTAGCCCCAGGCAGATTTTCTGGGGCAAGGGCACATTCTTCACCAACATATCAAAGGTAGTAGAATAAACTCCATTTTGCTTTTAAGACTCCATTCTAAGTTAACTTGCTCTTAGGGAAGCATGTCCCCCATGCTTGAGGTCTGAGAAAAATCATGAAATGTCCCTGGCAGTAGCAAAAAGACAGAGCAGCTGCAGCTAGCTGATAACAACAGAGTGGGCTAAGAAAACAAAAGACTTTCCCAGGTCAAGATGCTCCTTTTGTGATGGAGGCTCCCTCATTATTTAACCAAGTGTTGTAAACAAATTAGCTAAAAGACTAAAATTCCTTTTTCCTCTAAGGCTTGGAAACCCCCCACTTGCAGTTTTTTTCCTTTATAAACCCCCTTCACCTAGACCTGGAGGTCACTCTCCTATCCTATATCAGGAAGGCTTGTGGTCCAAGCTTGAGCTTAAATAAAGACTCTCATGATCTTGTATCAGAGTTGTGGTTCCTGGTGGTCTCTTTGGGGTTTTTGCAATCTGAGTACAATAATATCACAAGAAACTATCACAAGAGACAAAACCACATCCCCTGAAATTTCCTGAGCCAGTCTCCCACAGATCAAATCACCCTCAGCAGCACTGTTTTTTATGCTCCTTCTAGTATGATCCATTAAGCCTTGCTTAAAACATCCAATTGCTTTCATAATCTGAAGTCCACATTCCTCCAAACAAAAGCATGGTCAGGCCTATTTCAGCAATACCTCAGACCCTGCTACCAACTCCTGTCTTAGGGCTTTGTTGCTAGGAAGAAACACCATGACCATGGCAACTCTTAAGAAGGAAAGCATTTAACTGGGGTTCTTTATGTGTCAGAGTCCATTATCATAATGACAGGAAGCATGGAAGCAAATAAGCAGACATGATGCTAGCGAGGTAGCTGAAAGTTATACACCTGGATCCACAGGCAACAGGAAGAGTAACATTGGGCCTAGCTTGAGCATTTGAAACCTCAAGGCCCACTCCCAGTGAGGCATGTCCTCCAACAAGGCCACACCTACTCCAAGAAGGCCACAGCTCCTAATAGTGCCCCTTCGTATGAACCTATGGGGGCAGTTCTCATTCAAACTCCCCCACACACAAATACACACACACACACACACACAAATATACATGCATCAAAACTCTGAATGTGAGAGAAAATACACAATATTTGTCTAATTTGTGAATTTTCCTTGTTTCACTTACTGAGGTTGCCTCCAATTCTATGCATTTTCCTGCAAATAACACATATTCATTCTCTATGGCTGGATAAAACCCCTGTGCATACATACATCACTTTTCTATATCCATTCATTGGTTGATAGGCATCAAGAGTGGTTTCATTTCTTGATATTGTGAGTGATGAAGCAATAAACAAGGCTACTCAATTCTCTCTGTGGTATGTTGACTTAGATTGTAATCCAATGGAAATCATATCTCTTAAAGTCTTCCAAATTTCAAAAATCTTTTATTTTGCCAATACTGAGTCTTAGTGTTCGACACTGCACCAAATGCATGACTAATATCTCAACTCAGCCATGAGGTTAGAACCAAGGGTGATACACAGAATTCTGTTTGCCTTGTGAAAGTCAGGGACATTTCCACAAAATGGTAAAATTAGAAGTGACTCTGATGGTGCAAAAAGGTCAGTCTGTAATTTTTTTTTAAAGGGCTGATCCCAAGACTAAATGTGACATGCCATGAAACTAAAATCATCACATGTAGTATTTTAGTTATTTTTTTGGTAACACAATGAGAGTTAATTTTATCTTATGGTTTCTAATGTCATTATAAAAGGTATACATACTAACCAGAAATAAAATTTCACAGCTGGGAGCCAATTCCCTGTGACTAGATAAAGGAAGTGTTTTCTAAAGCTTCACGCTATCCTCTAAGATGTTCTATCAGAAAGGATGTCAGCACAAGCTGCCTTTGAATAAATACATGTGATTACAAAAATATTCAAATATGTTCTTTAATTAAGATGCATATGGTCATTTTATTTAATTGTACCTTCACTGGAGTAGACACTGTTCTAATGTTGATCATTTACACACCACAACAACCCAATTTGATAAATATTGTTATCATGATCTATGTTCTCCAAATGAACAAAGTGAGCCACTGAATATAAATGAGCTGCCCAAAGTTACATCATTCAAAAATAGAAGAGATTTAATTCAAGAAATCTGGTCCCAAGTCCCAAGGTCATTAAACCAAAGGTCATTTTGATGGTCTCTTCATTTCGTACATTACAGATACAACATGCAATTTATATCATTTAATGTGTGTTAAGTAATAAGCTAGCATTTGTATATGGCTGATGCAGTTTTACTCCTCTCAACACAGTAAGGTAAGAATTTTACTGATGAGGAAACAGGCTCAAAGAGACGTGTTCTGAGAGATTTGACTTTTATTCTGGATCTGGGTACCTGCAAATTCTACAGTGAACTCTACCAGAGAAGGATTCTGTTAATCTTTAAGAGGGAATCAGAAATACTTTGACTGTACATAAAAGGAAAGAACAAATGTTCAAACTTTAGGCCAAACATGTTTTTATGATGGTCTTTCTATCAGCCTTGATGAAGCAACTCTAAGGCAGACAGGACAAGAAGAGGATGGGTGCTCCAGCAACTCCTCTTCCTAAGGGTAAAAGGCTTTGCTTAAAAGCAGAGAGATGCTACCCACTCTCAGCTCTAGTTTTGTTCCAGAATATCATGACACATTTTAAGAATAGAACATCCCTATTCATGTAGCACACATATCTGAGATGTGTGCATGTCACCCTCCTTTGCAGGCAATCTTTGAATATATTTTCTCTACTTGAAATATCACTTTATCCATGCTTGTAGAACTGTATTCAATAATTGGATCAAAAAATGTTTACATATATACAGTTTCCTGATTTCTACTATATTATTCTGGATATTTTAAAATTCATTTATTAGCCAGGCAGTGGTGGCACACACCTTTAATCCCAGCACTCAGGAGGTAAATCTCTAAGTTCAAGGCCAGCCTGGTCTACAGAGGGAGTTCCAGGGCTACACAAAGAGACCCTGTCTTGAAAACAAAACAGAACAACAACAACAACCACAACAAAAAGCAAATATCAAAATAACAAAAATTCATTTATAATATTTTTTTTCTCTTTAGGATTCTATTTTATTTGGATTTTAAAAGATCTGACTCTTAAGCAAAGCCTACACCCTTAATGTTTACATTTGAGTTTAAGTTTAAGCAAAAAAAAAAATAAAAATAAAAAAGGGGTTTTGTCTTGACACAGTTACCTTTCTGTCATATTCACTGTGTGACCCCCAGTTCATTTAGGACCCTTTCCAGCACACTCTTGATTCCCTCTATAAATCTGAGGCTGTGTTCTCTTTGCTGCAAATTGTTCTTTCCCTAGAAAACTGGAGACTCATCATCATCTACCATCGAGGGGGCTGAAGGTTAGGTTTGAGTTCCCAAAAAACACCTAAAGGAGATGAGAGGAAGAAAGGCTGAAGAGCACTGCTAGTGAAACCAGAGTTCCAGGGAAGAAATGTATACTTTACAAGACATGGAGGCTGAGCTGGGAAAAGAGAGAGAGCTAATCATCTCAAATCTTTGTCAAGACTTGTAGAGGAAGGTGTGAAAATGGCTGTGTGGCCTGTGTGTAAGCCTTGAGTGCATTTTCTCCTCTGGCTAAATGATAATGAGAAGGCTAATACCACTCTAGCACAATTTTAACATTGCACCCAATTAAAGGCCTTTCCTCTGCTGCCCAAACCTCAAGCTGGGTGTTTAGGAATGGAAGAAGCTGAGCAAATCTGTCACCATATGTTTATCTTTTATCTTTCCTTTGTTTGAGCAAAGAGGCTTGGGTTAATTGTATTTACTGTCCTCAGTTTCCCTTTTAGCTTTGAGGCCAAGCTTCTCGTTGGGATTCCTTTTAACCAAGAAGGGACAGGAAGGTTGAGGATTGCCTTCTGAAAGGCTAGTAGTTGATAGTTTTAAATTGCCTGTTTGAAAATCTGCCTCCTTTCCCCATTCTATAACACCTTGTTTACTCAAGAAATTCTAGGCCACCTGCTGCGTTCTTTGTTCCCTGACACCCTGAACACTGACTCTTAAATATTGCTTGGATAGAAGAATAGATTGGGGAGGGGGTCTTTTCCTCAATCCCTTCTCAATAAACAAGGATGGAAGCAACAGTAACTCTGTGGCAGTTGTCACAAGAACAGATCCACCCAGCCAACCATGTGGTCACTTACCAAATTTTCTTTCAAAGAGTCAAAAATGGGGGACCAGAGCTTCCTCGGTGGCAGTTGAGTTCAGGGAGTTCATGTTTATAACGTGGGAAGATCACATTGATGCTATTTTTTTCATTTGAATTCCCAGATGTCAAACTGACAGACATTTTATGACTCAGATCTTAGCAGGAGGAGGTGAAGTCGGGGAAGAGGGTGGGTGAATAAACTGGAGGAATGTCTTGGGGCAAAGAAGGTAGTCACTAAGGTTTCCAGAGATTCCAGGACAAATGAAGATGGACTGGAAAGCGAAAGAGCGGAGAGAGGAGCCATGCTCTGTGCAGTGTTGATGATAATAAAAGACCTGCAAGGTTCCTAATCAGGTACATGCATGTTATTCTGTTCTCCCTTCAGTGTCCCTTCAGTGTTTGCCCAGTTCTTCAAGCTTCCTTTATACTGAAATGGGGGAAGAGTTTGAAGGCTTGATGGCTCTGTTCCTCTTGGCATTTTATAAGTGAACTAGGGTTTTTGTATCTCTAACTGCCAGAAGGGGGATGGGCTGAGCCATCCTTCAAATGGCAGTTGTCACAGCCTCAAATTCCCAGCAAGGTGCTTCACAAGGGGAGCCTTGTGTTCCCTATGAAGATCCCCATTTAGGAAATGTGAACCGAAGTAACCTTGCACGATAAAGTTCTCAGAGAGAACAGACATTTGATCATTTTCTTCTTTCTGAAAGTTCGAGCATTCTTGCTATTACTAAGGGATTGAGCCTTTTGAAATGTCACTGTCAGCATTTTCAGGCTATGATTTTCCTGTCTCATTAACAAAGGCCTCTTATACTTCTTTCAGAACGGTGAATGTACTTGATCTATTCTTGATGTTCACATGCAGCTTCCAACTGCAACCTCCCACTGCTGACTTTCTGAACTTGACCTTGGAATGGTCTGGAATGCATCTGTTGAGATAAGTCAGCCACAGTGCCCTTTCTCTATATTGCTTCTGCTGGTAACACTCATTCACAAGATGGGTAATTTCCCCCAGGCCACCCTTCCCACCGAGCACGTTAACAGTCTCCAAATGACTATCTTGCCCTGGTTTGGCACAGAAATGAGATAGAACAGCCAACAACTGAAGCTCAGACCACATGTAATATCTGGAATGTTTTTGGTGACATCTCCATGTGTGTAACTGAATCTCCACTGATAGAGACAAAGGCAGAACACGGGTGACTTCACTCAGTCCTTTCAGCATGTGCTTGGTAGCTTGCTTTAGACATGGAAAGCAGTGGCTCCCAGCCTGCCTCTCTCTCATTCAGCAGTCATACAGGTTGTATGTGAAGGTGTAAGAGTCAATTGCAGAATGCATGACTGTGCTTTGGGTGGAATGTAGTTAAATATCAGATTAAGACTACTAAAAATACATCCCAATAGTGAACTAGACTTTTTTCCTCATACAGAAATCTTTTTTTTCAGAGAAGAAGGAATGAAAATATGACTTGGCAGGATTCCATTGTTTGTTGATTATGACTACCAAAGTAAGGTGTGCCACAAAAAAGAGATGAGAGCATGGTGTCTAGATATCATGTAGAGGTTTCAGTGTTCTTTGAGGAGCCATGGCTACTGAAATGTAACCGCACACTGATACTTCCTACCTCAGTACACCTAGTCTCCATCAATCATCCTCTCTCCACTAAGGCACTGGAGCATCCCCTCTTTTACATCGATAAGCCTCTTGACTTCTAGAAATACGGATGTGAGCATTGCACATAAAAGATTCCAGAAGGGGGGGGGCAATTTCTCAGCACTATACATGAAGCAGTCACTGCTCTCTCAGATGTTCTATTATTATTGTTGTTGTTGTTGTTAATTTTATTTATTTGCATTTCAAATGTTGTCATCTTTCCTGGTTCCCCCTTCATGACCCCATCTTCTTTTCCTTCAGCCTCTAAGAGGGTGCTCCCCCTCCCACCTATCCATTCCCACTTCACCCCTCTATCATCCCCCTTCTCTGGGACATCAAGTCTCTACAGGACCAAGCACTTTCCCTCCCACTGACTGAGGCCAGACAAGGCATATGTAGCATATGTAGTGGAGTCCAAAGACCAGTTCTTTATGCTCTTTGGTTGGTGGTTTAGTCCCTGGAAGCTCTGATAGGTCTGGTTAGTTGATATTGTTGTTCTTCCTATGGAGTTGCAAACCCCTTCAACTCCTTCAGTCCTTCCCCTAACTCCTCCACTGGGATCCCTGGGCTCAATTCAATAGTTGGCTGTAAGTATCTGCATCTGTCTCAATCAGGTGTTGGCAGAGCCTCTCAGAGGACAGCCATGCCAGGCTCCTGTCTGCAAGTACATCTTGGCATTAGCAATAGTATCAGGCTTTGGTGTCAGTGCATGAGATGGGTCTCCTACATCCGATAGAGGGCTAATATCCAAAATATACAAAGAGCTTAAGAAGTTAGACTCCCGCCAGGCAGTGGTGGAGCATACCTTTAATCCAAGTACTTGGGAGGCAGAGACAGGCGGATTTCGAGGCCAGCCTGGTCTACAGAGTGAGTTCCAGGACAGCCAGGGCTACACAGAGAAACCCTGTTTCGAAAAAAAAAAAAAAGTTAGACTCCAGAAAACCAAATAACCCAATTAAAAAATGGGCTACAGAGAGCTAAACAGAGAATTCTCAACTGAAGAACTTCAGATAGCTGAGAAGCACCTAAAGAAGTGTTTAACATCCTTCATCAGATGTACTTTCAATTCAACTTTACCCCAGCCTTTGGGTTAATTTAATATCCTCTTGATTTTATGGTTGAAGAAATCAGAGCACAGAAAAGTGAAGTCACTGTTTAACACAAACTGGAATCCAAACCTAACATCATGTGTTGCCAATGAAATCAATACTCTGTGAATGGGCATCAATAAGATTTTCAGAATGCAGGTGTTATGCTATATGGCAAGATTTCAGTATAATTATATTTATTTGGCATAAAGAGGTCCTTGTTGATTAACTCTTAAAATTTCATTCTCTTTTATTTTAATATAATGTTTTGCTTTTGATGTCCTGGTTTAAATGATTAATTAAACAGTTTACTTAACCCCTGAGTACATCTCAAGCCCAGCATTGGGCATTTTAGGTGGAAATGCCAACAAATATGTTATCAAAATCAGGCTGTCCAAGAACAGTACTGTAAACATTTATAGTCCTCTTGATAAAAAAAGGGAGTATTCCTTATATGACAATATTGAAATATATGCAATAGAAGTTTCTATGCTAGCTATCTGCTGCTGGGAAATGAGGCTTCTCCTAATCCTGTTGTGCCTAATAAGAAAAAAAAATCATTCCTATCTGAGTGTCAAGCACTTGGGAACAATACCAATGCTAGTTTTAAGAACAAAAGAACAGTTTGAAGCCATCTGTTTGATACTGACCTTCTTGTATTGAAAAGTTTCTACTGGACCAATTTCTAAACAAGACAAACAGCAAGAGGAAATGGAACAGATTTTATATCACTGTATCATATCCAAATTTGTCACTGGGCTTCTGAAGGTCAAGAAAAAAAAAGCTAATTTCATGGTCCTTTTGTGGTCCTTCTGTGTTTGTGTGTGTATACATTTTCAACATTATTCTTTTGAACTGACTGCTACAATATTGTAGCAAAATTAATAATAAACATGACAAGATTAATAAAGAACATGAAAATGGATGAGTCGCAAACACTCCATGGTATGTGACCCTGGTGTCTTCTAGCTTCCTTCTCAGACTGTCGCAGTTGCTGAGTCCCATACATCTGGCTTTATTTTTAAGCTGTAGGTTCTATCTGCTTAAACCAAGAATGGCCCTGTGGAGTGCTAAGGTTTCCCATGGCGTTCTTGTAGGAATCCTGGGTTTTGCTTATGGGCTGTTTACGTCATTACTCCAGTCTCTCTTCATTTCATGGATTCTAGAAGATGTAGCTAAAGAAGCAAATCCTGTAGTGAACCATGGGAAGCAACAAACCGTTCCTTATGTGCACATAATTTTTAAAGCATTAGATATAATACATGCTGACAAATCTCCCTGGCCTCTTTGCTTCTCATCCCCCAATGAAAACTTCCAAGTGTCTTTTTGAGCATTTTCAAATAAGTCAAATAATTCCATTGTAACTTAGAAGTGATTGCCATGCCAGCTTCTATGCAGTCTATTAGCAAGCTTTCAAGTTTATAATAATCTAATACACAGGAAATAGTGTCATCTCTCTTATAATAAGTGAATGCAGTCAAGCAGGATTCTATATGCCTGAAAGCTGCTAGCTTACCTGTAAGCATAATCTTTAAATCTTTTGTCCTTTTTTAAAGGGGTTTTAATTTCATTTTCTGTTTCTAAGAGTTCTACATAAAATTGTAAAAATTTGCTTCATATCTACAATATTATGTTTTAATTCCATTTCAGCCAGCTCTTGACTCTGTTTATGATATTTTGAGATGAGTGTATATTTTATGTAGTTAAGTTTTGGAATCTCTTATCTTTATGGACCTATACTATAAACCATAATTATAAGGGCTTTCTCCTCTCAGAAATAATAAAGTAATTTACTGTGTATGAGAATATTTGATTTTACATTATCTGTAAAGATTTTTCTTAGCATGTAATAAAAAAGAAATTGTGTGTGGGATAGAGCCAATATAGAAACAAATGCAGACAGTAAAAATATCACTAGCATTCATGGCATGTATGACATAAAGCTATCTCCAGTTTCCTTTGTTTACTAAATTCAGTTTTATTCATAATACAATATTACTGTAGTATATAACAACACAATGAACTTTGTAGTGACATTTAACAAATCTAATAGCTTGATAATTTATGAAACAGGAGCTCAGCAGAAACATATTTTTTAAAAAATAGTTATTTATTTGATGATATGTATATACATATGAGTATATGATTGTGCACCATGTTTGTATGCAGAATCCTGTGGAGGTCCAAAGAAGACAACAGATACTCTGGTGTCATCTATGATCATATTGGTGCTAGACACCAAATCCAAGATCTCTGCAAAGGCAATAAGCATGCATAATGGTTGAGCCATCTCTCCAATCCTGACCAAAATGTGGATTATATTTGTTCATTTTATATACATTCATCATATATATTTGTTCATATGTATGATAAATGACCATACATATATACTTGTATATAAGTAACTATATATGGAATATAAAATAATAGTTACAACTCAGTAATAAAAAGAAAAGATCAGGACAAAAGACATACTTCTCTAAAGAAGATATAAGATGTCACTAAACACATGAAAGAATCTTAAACTTGGTTAGTCATTAGTGTTATAACTTGGCCATATAGAGTGTTGCCAATTTACTATTTAAGTTTCTATCTACCTGCCTATCTATCTATCATCTATCTATCTTCAAGATAGCTTTGCTCTGCATACATAAAGGAATCAAATGTGTCTTATGCCCAAGCTTTTGTTTTTTCATATCAGTGAGATGAACCTCCAGAAGTTCACTTTCTATGCTTGGAGGTCTACATGAATTCAGACAAGGATTCAAGAGGACCAATACCTCGATTGCACTTCTGGGTCAGCTAAGTTCCTTGGGAAAAT
Organism: Rhynchomys soricoides; assembly: GCA_019843965.1. Taxonomy (NCBI): domain Eukaryota; kingdom Metazoa; phylum Chordata; class Mammalia; order Rodentia; family Muridae; genus Rhynchomys; species Rhynchomys soricoides. The sequence continues at coordinate 5,157,343 of JADRCH010000087.1, read as the reverse complement.
GGACATGTCAAATGGTCTTACATTTCTGGCAAGATACCTGTCTTCTCTACAGGATATTGACACACCTGAAGTTAGACAGGAAATTTACATTGAAAAATGCCCTCAATAATTCTCAGTGAAGGCTTGTAGTCAACAGACACAGTGCAGCAGATGGAACAGTGATAAAAGCCCAAGAGGCACCTGTGAGCCCCAAGAAACCCAAGGATCAGATCATCAAATGGCCTCAGAAAATTTAAAAACCAAAGTTAATTTTGACCATCTCTATTTCCTAAAACACTTAGTAGAAAAGTCTACCTGAGTAAAATTATTGTTAGTAACACAAACCAAACAAAATTTTAAAGAGACAATGTATCAAGCTGTACAGTCCTGACTACTGAAGGATAGAGAGCAATAGTAGCCACACCCAGCTGAAACCTTGTTAAAGGATTCCACATTCTTCTTATAGAACAGCTCTTAGTGTGGGTTTCACAGTCTCATGATGAAAATGGGTAATATCTATTACACTACTAGGGGTAATTGCATTATTCTTTGGGCCTTGTATGTTTGACAACTATTTTTATATCCTTTTCTTCCCACCCCCCCTTGCTTACAGTCATCCAGTAGACCACTCATATAGACCAGCAACCATCTAACTTCATCTATTTGGATTCCTTTGCTCTCTCTCCAATGAAAGTTAGCAAGAGTTGAATTTTCTTTTTCTTTCTTTCTTTCTTTTTTTTTTTTTTTTTTGAGCATACCAATAAGTTTTCAAGTAATCAAGAAAGACTTGTACTTCTCTTAATTGTGTAAAGTTTTTGTCAGTTTGACACAAACCTAGACACATCTGGAAAGAAGAAATCTCAGTTGAAAGATTGCCTCCATCAACTTGGCCTCTGGGTATGTCTGTAGGGGTATGGGGTCCTGTGTCTACTCCATCACAGGACTCCGCCTGAGGGTAAGTGGGACAAGGGAGTTTTGACTACGCTTACGCCACACTGTTGCTGGGCAGAGGTTGGGTGTTGGGCTGTGGGGAAGCCGCAGGACACCACCTCTGAGGTGGGGAAGCACTGTCTGAGGCATGGGACAGCCAGAGCTGGCTGGGGGGTTGGGGGGTCCCCGAGCCTTCAACGAGGCCAGGCAGTCTGGTTCTCAGGCCCTCAGACATTCAGGAGCCTCAGAAGAACTGAGAACCAAGTGGGGGCCTGGAGGCTAGATATAACCGTGGCTGAGGGGGAAAAGAGGGGAGCAACTCATGGCTGGAGTCACAGAGAGGCTTTCTACGAGAGATTAGATGGCGGCTCTATGGACAAAGGCCTCCATGACTTCCCACAAAGGATCCCGATGAAAAGAGGTAGTCCATGGTTTTAAGACATTTATTATCATGGTGGAAAGTGGAGGAGTAAAACCATACCCCACTTCTCAGGGTGGGCCTGAGGTTAAATACCTTTTGTAGGGAGGAGTGTCTGGGAAAGGGAGTTTATGGGTAAGTCCTCCAGGCTTTTAGGTTACCTCATTAAAATGGAGATCTGTCTTGAGTCTACATGACCACAGGTCATGTCCTCTACCTGTGGAGGGTTTTGGGTCATTGCCCTTATGTGACTGATGACCACAAATCTATAGAGGGCTGTGGCCTTCTGCCAGAGTCTGGTGCCTGGGAACAGGCAAAATGCCTACCATCCCCTTAGGGTCACTGGGGTTTCCAGCCTTAGCTCAACTGGGAACAAGGCTACCTTTAATGGTTTTATATATATATATATATCTTTGGGGGGAGGGGATTGCTGATTGATGTGGGTAGCTCCATCCCTGGGTAGGTAGGCTCAAGCTATAGAAGAGACAGAGACATAGCTGAGTGAGTAGCATTCTTCTGTGGTCTCTGCTTCAGTTCTGCTTTGGCTTTCCTCAGTCTTGGACTGTAAGGTGAAAGTATAAACCCCCCCAAATACTTTCCTCCCCAAGTTGTTGTTGGTCATAGTGTTTTAGTGAAGCAACAAAAGGATAACGAGGACACCCTTTTTTTAGTGACCAAATAGATGTTTTATGAATCACAGGCATTTGGAGCTGAGGTAATTATAAATGTATGGTGGAGGTTAGCCAGCAAATCTGGAACCCATCCTTCAGTCCCACTCCCTTGCTGAGGTTACAGCAGAAGGAGCATCCTGCCTGATCTTTGCTTTGCTTGCACCTGAGCCATCATTTTCTTGTGTATGTGATCCTTTCTCTTACTCATATTTTGTAACAGGAAAGCTTACCTGATTAATATGTGTGAATAACACTGTACAAATGGTCTCTAAAAATTACAAGAGACTGGGTCTCATAGCTAAATCCTATTATCAAACTCATGAGAAAAGATAAAAAACTATTTAACCTATCTGAGTAAAGTTAATACCTAACTCACACACAGAGAATACCAAATAATATAGTGTTGTGGTTGTTGTTGTGGTTGTTTTAAGAAGAAAGCCTAAGTCTGGAGTTATTCAGTTGGGAAAGTATGTGTTTGGCATATACAAGGCCCTGGTCCAATCATTAGTTCCAAAAAAGGAAACCTACCACTGTGGTTGGCATATTATAGGCACTCATCCCACCAACCCCTCTTCTTAAGTCCTGTTGAATATGAGATAAATTCATCATTTAAACCATAGGCAATTGTCTGTCTTTCCTGGATTCCTCAGCTTTCTCTTCAATGTCAGCATCTCAAGCTCACTTAATGACACCCGTATATGCCCCTTTTGAGGGTAAGAGTTACTATGTTATTGAGCTGACAAGTTTCTGAAGTTGAGGGTAATGTTTTTGTTTTAGACCTCTTTTCTTTCTCAAAGACATGGGAGACATTGGGAGAATACTGTAGAATTTAAGACAAATTCGGAAATCATTTTGGCAGTGTTCTGTGGTCCACCTTCACCACAGGAACAGTGGAGAAGAGGGGTGATGGCATTCATACCATAAATTAACCTTTTCTTCTAAGGGAGCTCTGAGAGAAGGGAGTTATTCTAAAGTACCACTTGAAGTCTTGACCTTGCACAAGTGCCTAATGTCGTTCTATTGTTAATAGTCTTGTCTAGATTGGAGTCTTATTCAAAAAAAAAAATTAAAACACACAAAAACTGAAGAGCAGGAAGCTTGATTTAACAAAATAACAACAGAAACTCTGCAAGAGATCTGAGAGCTACTTGAGGCTATAGTGCCCAAAACATCTGTTATCATTTTGGGTTTTTTTCAAAGGACTACATGGAAAGGAGGAGTTGGTTGCTGAAGGCCATAGTGAAGGTAGTTCCCTATTTTAATTAGCAGGCTTGGTTATGTAAGTCTTTCTCTTCTCAGGATGTCATTTCTCATGATGCATATGTTTAAAAAGTTAAATGTATTCCAAATTATGCATAGGCACAAGGTAGCCAATAGCGGGAGTTTCCCCTAAAAGTTTACTTAGAGGACCCAGTTTGCTCAAGTGCACATATACTCAAAAACCAATCCAGACCAGTTTTCAGCCTGATGTCCATAATTTCCAGATAAATATTCCCCAAGATGTTTGATCACAAAAGAAGTGATCCAGGAGTTGATAAAGGAAGATTGACCTATTGTATTGTTTGGAGTAAGGCACATATATAGCTCCACGGATGTGTAGGTCTCAGGTTGACAAGCACATTGTGAGAAAACGATGTATGCCAAGCAGAGTTCTGGCTTGCTAAGCTATTTCTGCCCGCCTCAGTTCTTCATGTAGTATACTACATTCTGAATTGAGTAAAGGAATAAATAAATATATAAATGTATAACCATCTCAGAAAGTGAGAACCTGAGAAAAGCTAGACAGGATGTTGTTAAATTCAGGAAGTAAGGAAGAGGGGCTGCTGTGAAACAGTGTACTGCCCCGGTACCTCCTCAGTACCACCTCTCCAGGGCCTCACATGTGACCTTAAATCCTCTGTGGTGATGCACAAGCTGTAGTTGCTTCATCCTTGTAAAAATAGAATACATTGATGAGTACATTCTTTTCTGCAGTGACTCCAGAAACCTCCAATGACATCTCCCATAGCCATATGTGTCCTGTTAGAGATGAGATTGTACACAAGAGTGCAAAAGTGTCATCAAATGGAGAGTGACTCCCCATAAATAGTATCCTTGTCAATATAATAAAGTTGCCAAAAGGGGACCAGGTAATTATCTGTGACTGCAAAGGCGTTGTACATAGATAGGAAGAAAAGAAAGAGAAAGAATTGGCAAAAAGGATCAATCATTTGCTCTTGGATAGTGTTGAATAAGATAGATTTTTCTAGGTGCCTGGTGAATTGAAGATATAGCTTAGTATAAAGGATCTTTTTTTAATGTTATCTCAGTGGGTGGCTTATATGACTAGATTAAAACTTACTTTGAAAACTTACATGAAGCCTTCTGCTTCTCAATAGCTAAGAACAATAGTATGCTATTTGAATTTGTAAGGGTGCCATTTTTTGAGATTTATTTATGCCATGTGTTACTGTGCACATGATGAGCTGTACAGTTATTAATGATAAACAGCATAAGCATTTATAATTTTGAACTCTTTCAGAATTATATAGGCAATAAAACTGGATCAAGTAATGATCCTTAGTAAAACTTGGCCAGGAAGACCAAGTAACTTGTGTGAGATGATGAATAATTACAAATCTTTCACAGTCTCACACAAGTGAGTATGCTCCTCCCACATAGAACCAGGCCTGTGAAGTCTGCTTCTGAAGACAGAGCTTCACCTTTTTAAAATGCTTTTTATGTATGTTTATTAGCACTTTCAAAATGGTAGTTGAAATGTGTGTGCAGCTATCTTCATATACTTTGTCCTGTGACCAGAATTTCTGCCAATATTACACAATATAGATTATAAAAAGAGAACTGTGAAAACAAAGATATGGGAAATTAATGATAAAGTGCATATAAAAGACTAACACATTGTAGAAAAGCACATTGCATTTGGAATATATGTCAGCTTGACATTTTATTGTCACAACTATAAGGATAGAGAATAATTTTGTCTATAATGAAGCTCAGCTTGCTTTTCACACAGCTGTCCTTGGAGAAGCAGTACATTAAGTAGAACTTCTCAGCATTTGACAATCAATAACAATGTAGCCATTTCCTGTACAATCCATAGCACCCTTGAAATTTACTTAGTCCAGTCAAACTCCAAGTTTCATATTTGGACAACATCTTTCTGATGTGCCCTCCCTCATCCTCTTCAGGAAGAAGTCTAGATCAGGCAATGTCTTGCAATGGATCCAGGGTGAACATTTAATCTGGATATTGGCCTCTTGACTTTGTTGGCCTCTTGTCTTCAATGGCCAACTCTGACTTGCTTCTTTTCCAAGCTAAATCATGAGAGGTTGTCTTTACCACATTGGCTACTTAAGCATGAGCATTTGCTCTTAGTAAGTGGAAGTCAGTGCAACATCTAGCCTTTGCTGCAAAGATAAAATGTAATAGACACTCTGAATGATTAGTTCAGGACCCAAGTAGGTCAACTGGCAGCATTGGCAATGGGTTCTACAGTTTAGGAATTACTAAGCATAGCCTTTGTGCCATCAGGAGTAATGATGTCCCTTCAATAGCTATATTCAACCTTTGCAAAGTTGCAGGTCACTACTTGACTATCGGTGATGGATGGGGCTAATTGGTCCTTCTTGGCATCTGTGCTAGTGCCTTTGGATATTGTATTGGTTAAGTCCCTTCTGGGTAGCCATGAGGTACAACTAAAAAACTAATCTCTGGTAACCCTTTTTCCACATTACCCCATGTTCTTCTTGCCATTAGGTCACATGGGCTAACTGATCCTTTCAAACTATGCTATATTTTCAAGTAATCCTGGAGTCCCAGTAGTAGCATGCACTCTTTCCCTGAAAACATGGCCCTTCTGGCAGGCACAGTCACCCTCTATTCCCATCCCTTCCTCATTCTTCTCAACAAGTGTATCTTGCATCTTTTCTACTCTAGAGCTGAGGGGTATTTTTTTAATAACCTTATGTTTACTTCCTGTCAACTTGTTTGCCCCACCTCTTAATCTATGGTTGACTTTATTTAATCCTATTTACAATAAACAGAAAGCTCTTGTAGTAAAGGTGTGCAGAAGAGTGGAGCCACACCACAACTAGAAACAGGCTTTTACAGTAAATAACACAATCTTGGGGTTCCCAGTGTGATAAAATATCCTGCAATAGATAGTAGAAGTGGTTTCTTGAGCAAGGCTTCTCTCTAGTCTGTTAGAGCATGAAGAACTTTCCAATTTTCTCTTAATACATAAAGAAGGCAATCTCCTTGTCTAGCTAGAAGAAATCTTTTCAGTGTATTTCTGAGGTCCAGCCTTCCAGTCTTTTGTAGGTTGTCTGGTCATCATCAAATTGCTCTGGCACCTGGCACAGCAAGTTAATTACATGATCAATTTGTAAATGTATCCTGCATGGATTCAACATGGAGCAATAATGAATACATGTTTTTAAATGTCTCTCTAGGGAGAGGTTGGTATGCTCGGCCATGTGTGGAAATGTGGGAGTCAAAGGACAAAAGTCAATCTGTTGTATTCCTCTACCATTCTCCAACTTATTTTCTGAAACAATTTCTCTCACTGAGCCTAGAGCTCATCAGTCTGGTTAGACTGACTGGCCAGCTAGCCAGCAGGATCCACCTTTCTCTTCCCCACCCCTTAGTGGAGGGTGATAGATGCTTGACTTTGGCATAGATGTAAAGAATTAAACTAAGGTCCGCATACTTGCATAGCAAGTACTTTATCCCCTGAGACCTCTCTTCAGCCTCCATTAAAAATTATCTTTTTAATTCGCACCTACAAATGGAAGTGGAATTTTTCTCTGATCTGTGCAGTGAAACCTGTCTATTTATGTTCTTAACAACAGCATGTCACCGGTGACGGTATGTAAATAACCAGGTGAAACCACAGGTATAGGTTGTGCCAGTGCCTAAATGGCCATCTTTTGGTCATCAGCCAGATTTTAGGATTAGGTCTCTAAGTGTTCTGAAAAGGTTTGGTGAGACAGAGAGCACAATTCAGCACCTGAGTAGTTCTATAAACTAAGGTTTCATACTGATTGCATTATCAGCTTTTTAAAAAATGCTTCCCAAAGGCAAACACTATGTCCAAAGAAAGCCTGAAGGAAGACAACACTGTTATCACAGTGCTGAACTTACCACTCTCTGTGTCTGATTCTTCCTCTACTTCCTTTTACTACTGTTCAGCGAAATAACATAGCTAACAAAATAGTTGGGAGAGATATCATTGCTTCAAATTCTGATTCTGTCACCTACTCTGTGTAATTGGACAAGTAATTTAGTCTTTCTCTGTTTTGGTTTGTTATTAGTCAATACAATGAGGCTTAGGGTTTTGTACAGGACTGAATAAGGTCCCTTTTCCTTAGGATGGTGGGAAGATTGGGAAGTGCTAGCTATCATTCCTTTCCTCTTCTCTATTCTGTCAGTCAAGCCTGAATTTCTCAGAGCAGACTATTATCACAAAATCCTGCTAACTGGAGACTCATACAGTAGAAATGTAGTGCCATAATCTTAAAGGGTTAGACACCCGAGATCACGATGTCATTGAGGTAGGGTTTGTTCCAAGGCCTATATGGTTGGCTTCTTGTAAGGAAGCTGCTAATTTCCTTTACTCTCAGATGGCCTCTTGTGAGAGCACACTCCAAAAGAGAACATGCTACGGCCACTCTTCCTCTAATTCCATTCACTCTTTTGTGCTAGCATATCTTTAGGGCATTATTGAATTTAGTACTTATTACTACCAGGAGCTTCATCTATACACTCTATGTCAAGCAGCTCCAGGGAATTCAAAATTTGTTCCATAATACTCCCTGAACCCAGATTTCTTTTAAAACCCTGACTTTCCATATCTAAAGCCCAAACTATATTTACTAAGTGATTAGAAACACAGAGCAAATGTCATGGCTGCCAAGGGATTTCAGTCAGTAAAATGCTAAAACATATGAACATTCTGTTAAAAGATACTTGGAACACACATGAGCTTACTTATAGTCAGAATTAAAGAACAGTTTGTGACTATTTCCTATTCTAGTATCATTGCACCAAATATCACCACCTGCTGTTGTTTGTGTTGGGGATTTCCCAGAAAGGTTTTTATGTTGAATTTCGATCCCAGATGGAGCACTGTTCACAGTTAGAGATTTGGAGAAGTGATTGGATCGTGACAGCTCATCCATAGACTAATCCATTGGTGGGTTCATAATATGATAGGCTATGGAGGTGGAATAATGCATGAATTATGACCTACTTGAAAGGAGTATGTCCTTAGAATTAATCCTTAAGGGTCATACTCATTCTTTCTCTCTCTCTCCTCTCCCAATTTCCCTCATTCCTATTTCTTTACCGCTCTACCTTCTTCCTCTGTTTTTGGACTTCTGCAATGGCAGCAGCTTTGGTCTTCTACACTCTCTCATTGTGTATCCCCTGCGAGATGCCCAAAGCAATGGTGCCAAGAAGCCATGAACCAAAGCCTCTAAAATTGACAACACACACACACACACACACACACACACACACACACAAACACACACACACCTGTTCTGAATTGTTCACATCAAATATTTGTCTAGAAATAGTAAGTATATCCTGGTCACACATCTAGTTCTGCTTATGGGACAGAGACTTAGGCCTGGGGACTCTTTCATCCTCATTAGACTTCTCTCATCTATCTGGAAGCAAACTGACTCTTGGAAATGTCTTCTAGGATTTGACTAGCTGGAGGAAATCAGTTCTGTCTATAGGTCCAACCGGGTGCCAAGCCTTGGCATTTGTTGACAGGGTGGCCTGAGAGAAAGTAAGGACTTGGTGAGAGACAAGTGAGTCATGCATGGTGGTCAGGGGAATCTTGCAACTGTGACTGACTAGTAATCAGGTGCTTCTTTATTTATACAGGTTTCACAGAACAAAAACAGATTAATGATTATCCAAAGAGTACAGATTATATCATTTCATCTCAAGACATATGTTTGATTATTTATTACATGGTCAGGGTTACAAGTTCAGTCATAATTAGAAAGTACAAATAGAACAGATTTTACTTTTATTATCAGCCCTATAACTCTAAGTCAAAGAATCTAAAGAATATCTTCTCCATGGTATGACATGTATGTATCTCCTTACCGTATGACAGCCCACTTTTAGGATGGCATTGTTTGCAGTTTTAAAGAACCCCAAACAAACAGAAAATATCTGAATCAGTCTTTTTATTAATAACAAATAGTAATGCCAAACTCCTTGCACTATATCCTTTCATCATCTAAGTAGGAAAAGGTTATTTTTCTCTATCTATCCTATTTACTAAGTTCAAACCCTTCAGGGGTATACTGGGCAATATCCCCTATTGTTAAACTACATTTTCCTAGAACTCTAAGTATATTGTAAAAGAAGGCCTTTGAACTGTTTCTAATTATCCTGGCCAGTCAGAGTTTGCCAACTATTTCTAAGTTTACTTTGTTCCAAATATACTGTTAGAATTTTCTTGCGACAGATACCCCAAGATTTCTGGAGTAATGGCCTCATAAAAAATTTCTATGTATGTGTTTACCTGTGCTTAACAATCTCCGGGGCATAAGAAAAACTTTCACATAGGGCCATATAAAGTTATTTCCCTAAAAGCAGAAGGCATAATAAGTTTAGAATTTTTCCTAAAAACACTCAGACATAATTTTCTGAGGGAAGACATAAAATGAATCATAATGCAGAAGGTCCCAAGAATGGAACATGCAGAGACCAAAACCTAAAAATGAGAGACAGAATGACAGTGATCACAGCATTTGGCTCAGCGTTACTGGAACTGTGCCAAGCAGCTGTGCTGGCTTCATGACATATGTCATTTCTTGTGGATATGGCTATGCCAAGGTCCTATCCACCTTCTATCTCTGTCCTAACTACAGAAGATTAATTCAGGAATATTCCCTCAGAAGGAGCAAGTATGAGCAAGCAGTGGCCAGGCTTAGAAGCAGAGAAATAAAAAGAAAAAGAAACCAGATACACTGAATCTAATAGAAGAGAAAGTGGGGAAAAGTCTCGAACACATGGGAATAGGGGGAAAGTTCCTGAACAGAACACCAATGGCTTGTGCTCTAAGATCAAGAATCGACAAATGGGACCTCATAAAATTACAAAGCTTCTATAAGGCAAAGGACACTGTAAATAGGACAAAACGGCAACCTACAGATTGGGGGAAGATCTTTACCAATCCTACATCCGATAGAGGGCTAATATCCAAGGTATACGAAGAACTCAAGAAGCTAGACTCCAGAGATCCAAATAGCCCTATCAAAAAATGGTGAACAGAGCTAAACAGAGAATTCTCAACTGAGGAAACTCGAATGGCTGAGAAGCATCTAAAGAAATGCTCAACATCCTTAGTCATCAGGGAAATACAAATCAAAATAACCCTGAGATTCCACCTCACACCAGTCAGAATGGCTAAGATCAGAAACTTAGGTGACAACAGATGTTGGCGAGGATGTGGAGAAAGAGGAACACTCCTCCATTGCTGGTGGGAATGCAAGCTGATACAACCTCTCTGGAAATCATTTGGCAGACCCTCAGAAAAATGAACATAGTACTACCTGAGGACCCAGCTATACCACTCCTGGGCATATACCCACAAGATGCTCCAACATGTAATAAAGACACCTGTTCCACTATGTTCATAGCAGCCATACTAATAATAGTCAGAAACTGGAAACAAACCAGATGTCCCTCAACAGAGGAATGGATACAGAAAATGTGATACATTTACACAATGGAATACTACTCAGCTATTAAAAACAACGACTTCATAAAATTCGCAGGCAAATGGATGGAACTTGAAAATATGCTGCGCGAGGTAACGCAGTCACAAAAGAGAACACAGTATGTACTCACTGTTAAGTGGTTATTAGCCCAAAAGTTCGAAATACCCAAGAGTCCCTTTGCAGCAACAGTAGGGTTGAGTTTGAGGTCCCAGATGGAGGAGTTGGAGAAGGGACTGAAGGAGCTGAGGGAGTTTGCAGCCCCAGGAAGGGAGCAACAGTGGCAACTGGCCTGACCCCTTGATACTTCCGGAGATTGAATCACCAACCAAAGAATACACATGGAGGGACCCATGGTGCTGGTCACATATGCAGCAGGTGAGGGTCTTGTTAGCCATCAGGGGGAGCAAAGGCCCTTGGGCCTGAGGGTGTTAGATCCCCCAGTATAGGAGAATCCCAAGGAGGGAAGATGAGAGTGGGTGGGTGGGTGGGTGGGGGAATACCCCCATAGTGGCAGGGGGAAGGGGGGAGGGAATGGGGAGGTTCCAAAGGGGAGATCTGGAAAGGGGGATACATTTGAAATGTAAATAAAGTATGAAAAAAAGAAAGAAAGAAAGAAAGAAAGAAAGAAAGAAAGAAAGAAAGAAAGAATCTAAATCTTAACCATGACACAGTGTTACTGCTTTCATACTCTACTGGCCAAAGAAACTGCTAGAAATAGATCAGACTCAACATGGAGAAACAGCTCTTCCTCCTCACGAGACAAACAAAAGGTAGAGCTATGTTGCAAACAATTATACAAAAACCATTCTGTCAACTATGGTCATCTTTTAAATTAAAAAAAATAGGAACTTTGGATGCTTATCTACCCCCAGCATCTCTCTCAGGACTACATTCAATACATCATACTCTCAGGGCTAGTTTCAATAGCATTAGCTGAACAGGCCCAGACAGGAATCATATTTGCATACTTTCTTGGTTAGCAATGAATTGGAATCACTCCCATCTCTATAATTAAAAATAAACAATAACCATCAGAAGGATTAATCTATCAACTCCTATACCTAATCTGAAATCAACAAAACTTAGGCAACAGCAAAAAAGGAGAAGAAGAAGAAGGAGGAGAGGGAGAGGGAGAGGGAGAGGAAGAGGGAGAGGGAGAGGGAGAGGGAGAGGGAGAGGGAGATGAAGACGAAGAACAGCAAGAAGAAGAAGAAGAAGAAGAAGAAGAAGAAGAAGAAGAAGAAGAAGCAGCAGCAGCAACAGCAGCAAACTCCCACACAATGAAAGCAAGCTAGAGCCTCATCTCAGACACAAGGCAGAAAGAAACTGGCACTCAAAGAAGCAATATGCACAGAATAAATTTCAAAATCACAAACAATGAAAGGCTGGGATGCTATGTCCCCTCCAAAACCAACTAGTTCTACATTCTCCAAGGAGAATTATCTAAATGAAACCCAAGGCATATAATTTAAAAGAAATATTATAAACACAGTCAAAAAATTCATAGAGATTAAGGCAGACACAAACATGAAAAAAGGAAAACCCAAATGAATTTACACAGGATTGGAATATACTCCAGAGTAAAAACCGAGTATTTGAAAACTGAATTAGATATAGAAATAGAAATACTGAAGAAAACTGGAGATGAAGTGAATATTGAATTTAAAACTTAATAATCTAATTAAGAAACTCAAGGAAAATCCTTACAAGTAGAAATGATCAAGTTAGAAAACATTATCTCGTCTTGGAGATTAAGCAGAAGAATTTACGTACTCAAAGAATAAAAAAATATTTAAAACACATGAAAGGGGTATTCAGTAATTTTAGAACACTAAGACAAGAGCTATGAATTATAGGCATATAAGAAGACAAATCCTAGGCCATTGGTCTAGATCAGAGAAGAAAACTTCCCCAAAGTAAGGGAAGACATTTTTATAAAGTTACAAGAAGCACATAAAACACCAAATACACAAGACTAGAAAAGAAAATCTCCACACATCATAGGTAAAAACTAAAAATGGTCAACCAAGAGAGAGTATTGAAAGCTGCAAGAGGAAAGCCAGAGTTACATACAAAGAAAACGTGTCTTAGTAACAGCTGACTCCTCAAGGATACATAGACAGCTGGAAGAGCCTAGAGCAATGCACCCAAGTTTTGAAGAACCCCAGATGCTAATCTAAATTACTGTACCCAGCATACCTATGTTTCATGGTTAAAGAAAGAAAAAATATTTTCCAGGGTAAAAGAATCCACATCCACCAAACCAGTCCTAGGGAACCACAAAAGAGCCTAGATAGCCAACATAATCTAGAACAAAAAGGAACAATCTGGAAGGATTCCTATACCAGGTTTCAAGCTATCCTACAGAACTATAGTAATAAAAACAGCATGGTACTGGCACAAAAACAGACATGTAGAGCATTGGAGCAAAGCAGAAGACCCAAACACGAGCACATGTATCATGGTTGTTTGATATTTGACAAAGTGTCAAAAGTAAACAATGAAAGACGAATTTCCAATAAATGGTTCTGGGAAAACTGAACGTCCACATACAGGAGAATGAAATTAGTCCCAAAGCACCCTGCACAAAAATCAACTACAAATGAATCAAGGACCTCAATGTGAAATTTGAATGTTGAAATTGGTTGAAGAAAACACAGGCAGTGTAAGAACAGACTTTCTGAACCAGATTCCATTTGATCAGAAATTAGTCCCCACATCTGATAAATGGGATCTCATAAAATTAAAACTCTTCTGTACAGTAACGGAGTAATCAATTGAGTGGAAATGAAGTCTACAGGGTAAGAGAGAAGCCTTGACAGAAAATACAGATTATACCAAGAACTAAAAAATAAAATAAAATAAAAATCAAGAAAATAGATGACCCAATTTAAAAATGGGTCATGGCTCTGAATAGAGAGACCCTCCCCACAAAAGAAATAAAAACAGTTTAGTTTTCTTTTCTTAAAACAATTTAATATCCTTAGCCGTTACAGAAATGAAAATTGAAACTACTTTGAGATTTCATCTTGTCCAATCAGATTGGCTATGATCAACAAAACAGTTAACAACAAATACTGGAAGAGATGTAAGAAAATGGATAGAACCTTCATCCACAGTTGGTGCACACCCTCTGGAAGTCAATGAGGAAAATTCTAGAAAAGCTAAAAGTATATCTACCAGGTGACCCAGTTATACCACTCCTTGGCTGACATACCTAAAAATCTTGATATCCCACTAGAGATACTCAGCCATGATTATGTTCACTATGGTTCTGTTCAAAATAGCTAGGAAATAAAAAACATGTACTTCAATTGGTATATAGACAATATGTAATGTTATTTAGCTGTAAAGGAAATTTAAGTAATAAAATTTTCAGATAACTGATGGAACTGGAAAATATTATACTGAGTAAAGCAACCCAGACTCAAAAAGGCAAATGTCACTAACACTCTCATTCATGGGTTCTAGCTCCAAATATTTAGATAGGAGTATCTGACCTAAAAGAACCCCAAAGCCAGGAAAGGAGAAAGGATCCGTTAGGGGTTGAGGCTTAAGGAAAAACAGCTCTCTAGAGAGAAGGATAATTGGATATAGGTTCTGTGAAGGAAAATCTAGGGACAGGAGACTAACGGGGAGAGTGAAGAGGAAGCAGTCAGAAGGTGGGGGAGGAAAAAACAGGCAACACTAAAAAGTTATAGAAGCCACAGGAAAATGCTATTGTATAAACTTATTAAAACTATATATGTTCACCTACAAAATGCTCCTGCCAAATTGGGGAGAAAAAGATTGTATGAGCCAGAAGATCAGGGTGTTTGCTGTAAGACTGTCTCCAAGTAATATTAGAAGCTTCACCCATAAACCAGACACTCACAAACATGATTACCCAAACAGATAATAGTATATGGATTCACCAGCTTATATTTAGCAACATATATGTATATACATATATTTATATGCATGCAATAATGATACAAAAAGAGGCCAATATAGATAGAAATCATTTATGTATATAAACATAATATTTTTATTTATTATATATTATATGTAACTTATTTATATATTTATATATAATTTGTATATATAATATATATGCTGCTAGATAGAATAGACAGATGATTTAAACATAGATAGATAGATAGATAGACAGACAGATAGATAGATAATGCTATATATACTACTTGATAATGCTTTCTCAAGATTTAGACTAAAAAAACTTCCAGCATGCCTTCCAGCATGAGGCATGAGAAATTTCCCTTTGAGTTGCTGATTCGGGTTCAAAGAAACTTCCAAAATAATACAAACTATTGCCATTACCTTTAGCTGTCTCTCAGAGTTTGAAGATAAGAGCCTATGGCTGAAGACACCTCACACTTAGGAAGCAAGCTGAGCCTGACTTTGAAGCCTTTTCATTGAAGACTAACTCCTGGTAGTATTGGATGGTGCTATGCTAGCTGCGAGGGCAAAAACCCAATCAATGGTCCTACACAGCTGTAAAGCCTACAAAGCACAATTATGACCAGCCTGGTAAGATATCATCTGTGGTGCAATAATGGCACTGTTATATTGGAAATAACTAACAGGTGTCTAAGTAGACTTAAGTCCCCCTTAAGAGAAGGTGATTTATGCCTGGTACTATAAACCTAGCCAACTACATGTTGCTGGAGAAGTCATAAACTCAAGAGGAAAATGTTTTCCTTTTCTTTCTTCTTTAATTTTTTGAAGTTATTTTAAGACAAGATCTCACTATGTAACACTGGCCTGAAACTCACTATGTAAAACCAGGCTGGCCTTGAATTTACAGAAATCTGCACATTTCTACCACCAAGTGCTGGGATAAAAGGCATGTATCACCACACTTGGCAGACTTCCATTTTTCTTAAACCATTGTCAGTCCTATTTTTGGGTGTCCAGCCCCAATGGCTACATCTGCAATGCAAACTCTACAACCAAGGGAAAATTACAGAAGAGGGAAAAGAAAGAAATGCAAGTCCTGGAGGAGTACGCATTCTGCTACAGGACAATGTCTTCTAGATGGGATAAGGAAGCGGCACCCATGAAATCTCCACAATTTGATCACATAATGACAATCCCAGTTGACATGCACATGTTGAGGGGAGGGGTGTCACAAGGCCACATCTCTCTGTGAAGAGCTGACGGCAAATCAGTAACTGATGAGAGAAGAATTATCTTTCTCCAGGAATAAGCCCGTTGATAGGTTATCCAATACTATGTGATCAGCCCTAACACACACACACACACACACACACACACACACATACTATGTGTAACATTATAAAAAAGAAATAATGAATTTGAGATGGAGTGTGTGACGTAGGCAGAGTTGGAAAGAGGGAGAGGGAAGGGTAACCACATACATATTCGTGTATGAAAATCTCAAAAAATGTAAATTAAAATATTACAAAGTTTAATTAGAGAGAGCCTGTGATTATAAATATGTTTGGGAGAATAGTTTCATACAATTCAGAAGTTACCCATCAAACACACAGTGAAAATTTATGTGAATTAGCACATGGGGTTTTAGTTAGAAAGTTTTATCTTTTTTTTCCCCACTTTTCTGACTTGTGGGTAATTTTTTAACTTATGGGTAATTCTTAAAATATATTAAGAAAACCCTAAGACATAATTTAATTTCCTTTTGTTTCTCCTGGACTGAGAAAGGATTTTATCAAACAGAGAAATAGTTTTAAGTACCATGTATTATATAAAAAAGAGCATAGTACATCAGTTAGAAGAGTATTGTAATGTATCAAAATCTACTTTCTGGACACACACTTCATTTTAATTCTTACAGTGCAGGCAAGGACGTTGATGTTGAAAACTTTGTCAATGTCGTGCTGCCACCTGCTGTATGATGTCTGTAAACACCACTGTTTTTCTTTACCTGTCTAGACCAGAGAAATTCTATAATGAAAGGAGACATCTTGTCTTTGCAAATAACAGTTTCTTAATCCCTTTTGAGCCTGTTGAACATTTTGAAAACATTTTCAAAAGAATGTTTGAAATACAAGGAATAAAATGTAGGTGTTATTGAGATTTTCCTAATAAAAAATATGTGGATGGTTGAAAATGTTTTAACACAAAGATAACAATACCAAGACCCAGTGTCAAGTCCAGTACGGATTTGGACAAGCAGTTAGGCAACTGATGTTGAGGCATCTGCAGAATGTATGATGATAAGGCAATGCAGAAGGAGGTGATGATATGGTCTCATGTTGCTCATCATCTCAATCAGAGAGAAGGCTAAATTTCAGTCACAGGTTGGCAGAAAAATATTGTCACTGTTTTCTTTCTAAATTCTTAGGCTGAATAAATTCTATCCATGAAACTGTAGGATCGATAGACTCCAAGTTATCCATCTGATAACCCTACTGCATATTTGATCATCCAATGTGAAAGAATTATCATCAAAACTCACAGAACTAAAGCCTCGTGAGGCTATAACGATCTAACACAGCAGTTCTTTCACTCTCATAAAAATTACTTCTAGGTGCCATGTAATGATCATGACAGTGGAGAGAATGGGTATTTCTAATATTTTTGTAACTATAAGTTATTATGTACAGAGGTATCACGTATATGTGGTTTTCTTTGATTTCCTAATTACCCAACTAAAGTGTGAATTCTAATTCAAGATTTATTTGAATGATCATGGCTACATTTCCTCTCCTCCTAATTTTTTTCCTTTTTATTCTTTTCTATTTTTCTTTAAACCTTCATTTTTCTTCTTTCTCCCTCTTTTCTTCTTTCTCTAAATTTCATTTTTTCCTTTAGTACATATTTCTTATGAAATGAATGAGTGCTGACTATCATGATCCATCATTCCAGCCTGTATGGCCTGAAGCCCAATGATCATATAGCTAGAGAACATAAGCTTCCATGTACCTCATTATCTGTGGTGCCCTCCAAAGGGACTCGACAGTAATTTGTGCCTTAATGAATTTTTTTAACTTTACAAAAGTGAGAGACATTAGCCACAGTCAACTAAATCCATGCTTTCTTTCATATCCCACTTTCCTTTTCAACTAAATCCATGCTTTCTTTCATATCCCACTTTCCTTTGTGCTATTTGCAGAGTCCCTGGTTATTACAGAGTCTATTGTTCTGTGAAAAGAACTGAAGGTGGGGATAATCTGAGTTGAGTTTGGTAAAATGGATTTATGTGGATCATATTCATTTTCATGCACTGAGGACTTGCTTGGCTTTATGATTATACAATAATAAATAAGGATTTCATCTAATTTTCCATTATGTCGGTAATTTTTATATACATATAAGTAATCTACATCGAATTTTGGGATTTTTGGAAGGCAATAGCTAAGTCTTTGGGGCTGTGAAAGTTAACATTTTGCAGGTACTTCTTCACCAAACTAAAATTGCTTAAGAAGAGATATGTATCTGCTTTTTCCTACTCTAGACACCACAGTCTTGACAAAAGTAGTCAGAATCCAATCCATATATGTATTTCTCCCTGTGTGTACCCTGTGATGATTAGTTTTATCAACTTGACAGGATCTAGAATCACCTAGGAGCCAAGCCTCTTAAAGTCTGTTAAGGATTACCTTGATCAAAGTAATTAGAGTGGCTAGGTTTCTGTGGTCTAGCATCATTTCCCTCCTGCTGATAGGCCTTGAGTTCAATTAGACAGATGTTGGGTACCACACAGATGTGAGTGCTGCTCTTGCATAATTAAGATATCTTGACATGCTGCTTATTATTATAGCTCACTGCATTGGCATCACAACTATCTGGGACTAATGATTTTTAAGCTTGGTAGCTTAAATAGTACCTTCTAGTACTTAGAAAAATAGAAGAATAAAGAAAGATTTCAGATTAGATCCAGCTCAAGCTGTGTCCTGTGCAGTGTCTTCAGCAATAGGGCTTTACTGTCTATAGCTGAGAGGAATAATTGTGCAATATAACAGCATATTATTGTTTGGGTGGTTTCTTGGATGTCCCTTACCAATAACGTGAATGGAGATTTCACATGCCAGGTATTGGCTGATAGATAAAGGCATTCACATACATACATACATACATACATACATACATACATACATACAAATGAATGTACATACAAACATACATTTATACATGTATAATTTTAGGTAAGTATAAAATAATATGATTTCTGATGTCTTTTTAATCACTCAGTGTTATTTGTCCCTCCTCCCTCCCCAATCACAGTCCCTATTCTTTTTCCCTTCATATCACCACTATCCTGCTAGTCCCTTTCCCTAATCCTATCACCTATCCTTGCCACAGTTCCAATTTACTTCCCTGGTTTCTGAAGTTACTCTAGGTTATACAATCATATATGAAATTTGGAGCTAGGGACCATAAATGAGAAAGAACACACAACATTTGTCTTTCTGGGTCTGGGTTACATCATTCAATAAAATATTTTCTAAGTTCATCCATTTACCTGCAAATGAAATGGTTTCATTTTCCTTTACATCTGGGTAGTGTTTATTATGTACATGCACCACATTTTCATTATGCATTCATCATTTGAAGAGCACTGGTTGATTCCATTTCCTAAATTGTGTGAAAGAAGGTGCAATTAACACGCTGAGAGGATCGAGGGGTCAGGCCAGTTGACACTGTTGCTGCCTCCCTGGGGCTGCAAACTCCCTCAGCTCCTTCAGTCCCTTCTCCAAGTCCTCCATCTGGGACTTCATGCTCAGCCCTACAGTTGCTGTGATGTGACTCTTGGGTATTCCAAACTTTTGGGCTAATAAACACTTACCAGTGAGTGCATACCATGTTCATTCTTTTGTGACTGCGTTACCTCGCACAGCATGATATTTTCAAGTTCGATCCATTTGTCTGCGAATTTTATGAAGTCGTTGTTTTTAATAGCTGAGTAGTATTCCATTGTGTAAATGTACCACATTTTCTGTATCCATTCCTCTGTTGAGAGACATCTGAGTTGTTTCCAGTTTCTGGCTATTATAAATATGGCTGCTATGAACATAGTGAAACATGTGTCTTTATTACATGTTGGAGCATCTTCTGGGTATATGCCCAGGAGTAGAATAGCTGGGTCCTCAGGTAGTATTATATTCATTTTTCTGAGGGTCTGACAAACTGATTTCCAGAGAGGTTGTATCAGCTTGCATTCCCACCAGCAATGGAGGAGTGTTCCTAGAGCTCTAGGGACAGCTGGAAGAAAAGATGACCTCGAAAGGTGACCTCACATGAAGGTGACCAAAGTGCTTAGCCCTCAGGAGGGCCTATATGAAGCGAGAAAGATGCTTACCCAATCAGGAATTCTAGCAAACTCATGATTATACAACAGGAAGTGCACATTGAGCCCATTGAGAGGAAATTTGGGGCCAACCATTTATTAGTAGTTCAACATTAGACAAATGATCAAAACTGTTCGATATTCATTTCTGTAAATAAAATAAGAATTACAACTGTAATTTCTTACTGCTTTGTTGCATTGCAAAGATAACCCCAAGAAAGGGACTAGCACGAATCCTAGAAGAAAGTAAGTTTTCAAATTGTAGTGGAGAAATAATGATATAGTTGTGATACACAATGTGATGTTTTGATATCTTGATACATTTGTTCTTTTTTAACGATCAAGCCAAGCTAATTAACATATTCTTCATTTCATGCCCTTTTTATGGTGGTATGAATATCTAAATTGCACTGGCATTTTTATACCTTATTATTATAAACTATGACGTTCAATAAATCTGAAAATCGTACTGCTTTTGTCTAAATGAAACTTGGTACCCTTTGGCCAACAATGTCTCCCTATTCACAAACATTATTAATTGAAGTGAATATTATTAAACAAAGAGACATTTCCAAATACTTCTAGTCAAGGACATTTTAGTTAAACTAAGTTCCATGAAAAATATGTCTAGGAAATGGGTAAAAGTATCAATAATGTCCTTTATTGAAGAGTTATGACTTGTATTTTTTTAAGTCTTAGTAGCCCTTCTTAAATACCTTATTTTGATTTGTGACTTGTCTCTGAACCTTATCCACCTGTTTGAAGACAGCTCATTGTAGGACTGAAAATGTGCTTTTTTAAAAAAAAAGTACATGTGCTTGAGAAATTCTGCACTAACTTCTGCTTGATGCCTGACTTACAAATGTTCCACCATTACCTTGCTGCCATGAGGAAGGCTTTAAGAAGAAAGCATGGGCTTAATGACATTGTGCCCAAAACAAGGAGGGATGTGCTGGATTCAACTGTCTCCTTTATAAATAGTAGCAGCAGCCCTATCTCAGCCTCATAATGATTGGAAAGTGACCATCCTCTCCAACAGTTATTTGCACTTCTTTTAAAGGTATCCTGTGATAAAACATTTCCTGGGGAGATGGAACACAACACACACACACACACACACACACACACACACACACACAACACACAACAAACCAAAATATAGATATTATCAAAGTCCAACTCAATGAACCTATGGTTTTTATTGGGTTTATTTATAGAAATATGAGTGAGGGGTTATGAACAGGAGCAGAAATGTCTCAAAGACTGCTAGCTGCATCACTAAAGCCCTCCCTAGCAAGGGTGACAAAAAGCTGGGATCTGGAACATACTGCAAAGCCAGTAGGCAGCACAACAGTTTGGAAATGTCCTTTCCAAGTGGTTCAGTTGCCCTAAACTTCTTCCAGATGGCTCTGCTGGTCTCTGTTTCTTTCAGGCAGCTTCTCTAGTCTCTTGCTTTTTTCAGGCTGCTGGGCCAGTCTCCTTAGCAGCTTGACTTGTCTAAGAGATTCTCTCAGTAGTCTATACTGTTTCTCTTGTAGAAAGAAGTCTAAGGAATCTAGTCAGTTTCAGGGATTGTCTTGAGTTTACTTTTTGCCTTAAAGGAAATGCTTCTCTGCAGGATAGGTTTCAATCTGAGAGGAACCTGTTTCACTACAAAAGGTGGCTATGCTATAAGCTTTGAAAATGCAAAACCAGATTTTTTTTTTTAAAAAAAAAAATCTTATTTCAAGCTGTAATTCCAAGCGTGTTTCAATGTCTTGCTCTGTGGTGCAGAAAGGACAGCTAATAGTGAATATTTTAGTTTGTGCCAGATGTCTAAGCTACCGCTTAAGCTTGTCTGACTTGAGTTTCTTGCTCAGAAATGAAGCAGCTGACCTTGCTTCTCTGTTAATTCCTTGCTAAATCGACACTGTATATTCTCTGAATATAACAGGTGCCTATAGAGTTAACAACAGTTTAGTTTACCAGAATATTTTCTCCTACTACATAACAACAGGATGCTTTAGATAATAACAATTTTGTGTGTATGTGCATATACCTGCATGCACATGCAGAGAAGATTTAAAACCTATGCAAGAAGATACAAAATGTAAAAAAGAAAATCCACGCCCAAGAATCTGTGATATTGGTAGTCTTTCAGTAATTGATCAAAAAACTTTGTATTAATTTGTTTTCAAATATAAATCAACATTTATTTATCCAAATCCTCATAATTGTCAAGGAAATGAACAGGAATTCTTAATGATAGCCTACCCAGTTATTAGTTGGGGGAAAGTAAAAGTAATCTGTGGATAAATCTCTGAAACCCATGTCAGTTTCCTTGTATTTCTGTAATGAACACAATTCCCAACTTAAGAAATTTGATCTGTCTGGTTTTACACTTCTGGAAAAACATATTCACTACATTATATTAGAAAGACATAGGTAGACAGGAAAAAATGAGAATAGGTTCTCTAAGATGGCTGCTTCTTGTTCCTAGAAGTCATTGGGAGAGAAAAGAAAAATAACAATAAGCCTTAGGCAAGGACCTAAACAGAACCATTAGGAGAAAAGGAAAACCCAAGGATCCTATAACCAACTCAGAATCAATTTAGTAGATTCCCATGTCTGGAGCCTCTCCCATTCTGAAGGGAGATGTTTAAAATAAGCCTGTTGCTTTGGCTTTATATATTCATTGATCTTCTGACTTTCTCATACATTTGATATTTTGCCCATCTCATGGAATGTGGTGATCCTCTAGATGACAACCAGTATCCCTGTTATAATCCTTAAAGAATAATTCAGGACTTGAGAAGATTTCCTTCTTGATGTCAGTATAAATGAATGGAAATCTCAAAGACTCCAAAGTGACTATGATCATATGGCATTTACTTCCAACACTCTTGAGGACCCCTTTTGAGCACAGGCAACCCCCAGCCATGGCCAGCATGATCAGAAACCGAATTCAGCCCTCACATCAACCAGGACCAAGGAAGGTAGGGAGTGAGACTACCTTGGAATGTTGTACCTTGATCTCATATAGCTAAATAGAAGTTTCTCCTATGAATATGTTCATGGAAAAATAAGGTTGGGCTTATATAGTACCACTCCTAAGCAAAAAGGTACTTTGAACTGGATACCAAGGAACTAATTATCTTCCCAGGGAGGAAAGGTGAGGGCAGAATCAACACTTGAGATGCCTGGGGAAGCTCTGTGGGAAAGCTCACCCCCCTGCTTGATCATTTCTTTGCCCCACACCTGGTTCTTTGCACCTTCATGTGTGGATAGCTAAGTGTAGGTACCTAAGGATAGGCCATCACAGAGAAGGGAAGACTCACTCAACTTTTGCTCCATTTCTTGAGCCATTCTAGCACATAAGCAAACCCCAAACTAGTCCTGAAGTTTTCCAATGTAGAGAAAAGAAAGTGATGTCAAGCTTCTTTTGAGTTCAGATAGAAGTGTTTCAAATGTAGGCTACAAAGGAGCTAGAAGGAATAGTCATTTTTCTGTGCAAAAAGCATTGTTGGGTGCTGACACCTTTGAGGGGCTGAGCTGTTTGTCAGGAATTCAAATGGTTTTGTTCTTCCTTGGAGCTTTCAAGAAGTATGAATGTCCTGCCTCAAAGCTTTGTTACCAAAGTTGTTACTAACACATGTGCCAGTGGGTTTCACATAGGATGTGATATATGTCTTAGTTTGTTGTCTAGTGAGGTGATAAACACCATAATCAAAAGCAACTTGGGAAAGACAGTGTTTATTTGATTTACATGGTCTAATTGTAGTCCATCATGAAAGAAAATCAGGTCAGAAACTTCAAGCAGGAAGCTAAGGGAAGGAACTGAGGCAAACACCATGGAGGAATACTTACTAGTAATACTTATTTACTCTAGTAAGTACTACTAAGTACTTACTTAGTAGTAAGTACTACTTACTTAGTAGAAACAAGCTACTTACTAGCTTGTTTCTCATGGCTTTTCAGCCTGATTTCTTATACCTTCCTAGGAATATGTGGTGGCTTATGCAGATAAGGCCCCCCCATTGACATATGTGTTTGAATACTTGGGTCATAGAGAATGGCACTATTAAAGGTATGGTCTTAGACTAGATGTGATCTTGTTGAAGTACGTGTGGCCTTATTGGAGGAATTGTATCACTGTGAAGATGGAAATTTGAGGTCATATATAAGCTCAGGCTCCCTCCAATATGGAATTCCAGTCTCCTGGCTGTCTTCAGAACAAGATGTAAAATTCTGGGCTCTTTCTCAAACACATGTCTGCCTGAAGAAATGGCCACATGTCCCACCATGATGCTAATGGACTAAACTGAAACTGTAAGCCAGCCCCAGTGAAATGTTTTCTTTTATAAGAGTTGCTGTGGTCATGATGTTTCTGCACAGCAATGGAAACCCTGTCAAGACCACAATGGGTTGGGCTTTCCCATGATGAGCTGTACAATCAATAATCAAGAAAATGTCCCAGAGACTTGGCTACAAGCAGTCTGATAGAGATATTTTCTCAGCTGAGGCTCTTTTTTCCAAAATAACTTTAGCTTGTGTCAGCTTGATAAAATATAAACCAGGAGAACATGTCTTATAGGTAATTCTCTGACTATAAATCCTCCTCCCACAAACATGCCCCATTTCCAGTAGGCTTCCCAATATGCCTGTTATGTATACAAAGTGCTACGGTGGCCTTACAAAAGACACTGAGCTTCAGATTTCCTCAAGGTGAAGAGAGAATGGAAAAGAAAATGGCAAGTATGCTAACTCTGGAGCTGGTAGTAGAACTCAATGGTTTAACTCTTCCCCTGCACAGGAAAAAACTTCACAGGTAAAGTTTCTACTGGACTTCTGTAAGCAAATCCTGTAATAGGCGAAAAGCTAGCTAAACTAGTTTCTTGCTGGTAAAGTGTAAAAGGCTATTTTATACATCCTTATATTTCCAAAAAAATTCTTCCCAATTTCTTCCAAGTATTGTCAATAAGTAATGTACTTTCAGGGCTTACCCCAGAAGCAACAGAGGGGAACATCAGGTTTAGCAGAAACCATTTCCTACTTTAAGATCAGAAGAATAAAAGAGGGTTAAGTGCTGAGGTTCTGAAACCAGGCTGCTATGTTGGGCTCCTGGGGTTGTTCTCCTAGGCTCTTGCTTCCCACAGATAAGGGGGGAGGAAATGTAAAAACTAGTTTTACTGCCTACCTGTTCACAATGCTACTTTTCCACCTTGGACACCACCATTTTATCCTGCCCCAGGCTTGGTCACTATAGCCTGGGAATCTCCAAAGGTTGAAAGGATATTACTATCCTAGTAACCAACAGTGTCCTTGCAGATGCCCACCAGTTGCACCATGGACTCTTCTAGTTTAATAATCCTAAGGACTATGGCTTCTTCTTGATACCCCCTTCCTTACCAAGGACAACTTTAGACATCTCTCCATTAAAGATCCACCCTCTCTGTGATTGATATGGGTTTGTAAACACCGTCTCGAAAGAAATTAGATGCCAAATCAAGTGTTTTTGAGGAATGGTGGCATCAAAATAGAAAACCTGGGTTTGAGTACCTGTGGTCAAGGATTAGAAGAAAATATGGCCCCAATAAAGACTAAAAGAGAAAACTATGACATTTTAAGGGAATAAAACATAAGTAGGTACAAAAGTTCTACTACTTGGTCTGGCCTCTCCCTGAGACAGATTAGACCACATGCGAACCACAGGCTGGAGGTGCCCCTCCATGTAAACTAGGAAATGAAAGCAGGAGAAAGGCAAACTGACTCAAGACTTCTCAATATTTCCTCCTTGTTTCATTGTAGATGGGACTAACTGATACCACAATCCCTCCAAAGACACAACTAAGTTGTCTTCTCAAACACTAGGTAGAACTGGACACCCAGTCACTCAAACTAAATGTTCTGATTTTCTTTTGTTAGGAGGTATATCCCCAATGTCCCCTGTGTGGTGACAAAAAAAAAAAAAAAAAAAAAAAAGCCACCTCAAGGTACCCTCAGTTATAATATTGTCATTCAACTGGACAAATTTTACAAGAGAAAATGCTCCAACGTGTTCTATAATTAACCTATTCTTACCTTAAATATCACCCAGAATTGGCCCACAATTGTCAGCTTGATTATGCTACTTTAATGGTCATCTATGGCTCAGCTCCCCCACCTCTGAAATTAAAAGGCTCCCCTCATTACTGTATTAACTCCACCAACTAAGTCAGCTTTCCTAATCCTGACTCCTTCAAAATTCACATATCCAAACCTGGACCTTGCTTTCCATACAACAGAGGGCCTCTGAGAATTCCAGATGATGCTCTAGAACAGCCCAGAGATATGGTGATGAAATCTGGACCCCTTTAAAAAGAATCTCAGGCTGGAAAGACGGCTAAGTGGTTAACAGTATTTGATGCTATTCTTTTTTTTTTCATACTTTATTTACATTTCAAATGTTTCCCCCTTTCCAGATATCCCTTTTGGAACCTCCCCATTTCCTCCCCCCTTCCCTGACTCTTATGGGGCTACTCTCCCACCCATCCACCCACTCTTGTCTTCCCTCCTTGGCATTCTCCTCTACTGGGGGATCTAACACTCTCTGGCCCAAGGGCCTCTCCTCCCTGTGATGGATAACAAGACCCTCCTCTGCTGCATCCGTATCTGGTGTCTTCCTTTGCCTTATTTGATTAACTTATGTTCTAGTGGTTTGTTCTTTCCTGTAACCTCATAGAACCTATGGATTCTTTCAAAGACACATTGAGCTGATTTAATGGTAATAACGTTTTACCTTGCCTTTATCATGTTAACTTTTTGTTTCTCATTCAGTAATGAGTTCAATGCATTTGTGTATTTACTGGAGGGTTTTTTTGTTTTTTGGTTTTTTGGGTTTTTTTGGTTTTGGGGTTTTTGTTTTGTTTTGTTTTTTCTGTCAGTTTTAAGTTTTATTGTACTGTGGTCAGATACAAAGAGTGAAACAAGATGAAGGAAACCCATACCTGGCACCAATTAGGCTATGAACTGCAGCTAGACAGGTCATGAGCCCTAAGGAAGAACCTATCATTTTGCTAAACAGGCACAGTCTTTCCTAAGGCTTAGCAAGGACAGGGGAAATCAAGCCAGAAGACTGGGTGCTGACTTGTATACACAAGCCAAATTCACATTAAAATGACCCTTGTATTAAAAAAAACTTCAAGGTTACATTGGGATCAAATACTAACTAGAAGTAGGTGAGAGAGGTACACAAGTAGGAAATATTAAAGTAGAAAAAATACCTAATTTTATTTCTTGGGTGTTTGTTTGTTGGTTGGTTGGTTGGTTTTGTTTTTTTAGAGCCAATTTTGACCAATTTTTGCCAAAATTGTATGTTATTTGCTACCAACCACCTACTTCTCATCCTGAAACATAAGCTAATGATAGCTCCAACTTTATTTCAAGATCAACTTTCTCCTTTTCTCAGTCCTGCTACTCAGAAAGGACTGCACTGGACCTGAGCTCTAAACATAGGCCCAGATCAGCTAAGGCAGGCAAGACAAAGCCTAGAACCCCATATAAATAACAGATAAAGAGAGTCATGTGGACAACTCAAGTTGTTTATGTGATTGTCATGGAGTTACCAGTGCCTTGTAGAGAGGGGAGCCAGAAATTAGATGAAGCTAAAAATGTAGGTTAAACTAAGCCCAAAGACAGACTCTGGGAATGGGTCAGAAACCTCCATCAAATTATATCTAAAGTTAGGTCATTGATTGAAGGAGGAACAGTGGCAGTCACCTCTACGTAAACACCAGGGGCTCTGCAGCCACAAAGGCATCTCCTGCAGGAGAATCTAATTGGGCTGCCTGAGAGACAAAGGATTGCTGGTGCAGACATTGCCAGCCAATTGGGAACTGCTGTTTAGAAGAGATGCTTTCTTGGGACCGTTGGGACATGGGTGGGGGGTATTAAAGGAGCTTGCAACAGTGTTCACATGAGCTTGCTGCAGCTCACCTGCATCTCACCTACTCCTGGAGTCTGTGTTGTTGACTCCTTGCCACCTCACCTCCAATCCCCAATGGCAGGTAGGGTCAGGTGGTGAGTAGTTCAGGGCACAGGCAGCAATTGATATTAAATCTTAACAAAGGATCTCATTACTTTTGAGCCACTATGGGTAAAAGGTTGAGATTTTCATTATATTTTAAAACTTCATAATTAAAAAAGCATCCCAATTCAGACTACTTTTCAAGTAGAGGCATGATGTGGAGAAAATGTGATGTCATTTGTGAGCACTTTGTAAAGTAAGAAAGGAGAGCAATTACTCAGGTAAGAAGCATTATTTTTAGATACATAATGATTCTGATTTTTGTTTTTAATTTGAAAAACAGTCTAAAATTTGAATTATGCTTTTTAAAAAATAACCTGACTCTGAAGTCTGTTTAAAGAGTAATTAGATAGACTAGATATTTAAAGTTTAATCTTTCACAATAGAAATAAGGAGATAAATTTTGTTCTCAGGCCTATTAACTGCAATAATTAGCTATCTTTAGCCCAGTCCTTGTACTCTGAGAGACCTAATCTATATTTGTCAGGGAGTAGTAGGGAAGGGAAAAAATAAAAGACTTAAACTGCTAATTCAGTGTCCTGCTTCTTAGTCTCTCATTTTAATAGTTCACGATACTTCGTGGCTCGCAGGATGGATCATGTCCCTCTTGGTTAAGGGTCAGACCATGCATGTTTTTCCAGTAGAAAATGAAATTAGACAGATATAGGTGTAGAAGATTTTTATAAAATTTGTAGGGTTTTGGTTAAAAACAATTACAATGTATTATTGAGTTACAAGATGGCTGTTTTGGTTTGAATAAGAATGGACCCCAAAACCTCATGTATTTGGATGCTTGGTCATAGAGAATAGAACTGTTGGGAGAGATTAAGAGGTGTGATCTTTTAGGAGTTCGTGTGGCCTTGTGGGAGGAAATGAGTACTGGGGGAGAGCTTTGAGATTTCAAAAGCCCACGCCAGACCCAATGTGTTCCTCTTTCTACTGGCTGCAGATCAAGATGCAGTTCTCAGCTTCTTCTCCAGCACTACGTCTGCCTGCCTGCCAGCATCCTCCTCACCATGATGATAGTAACTGTATCTCTGACATTGTAAGCAAGCCCCAATTAAATGCTTTTCTTTATAAGCCTTGATCATGGTGTCTCTTCACAGCAAGACTAAGACCAAGGACTAGGACAGTGATGGCTAGGAATCTGTGTTGTGCGTCCCTTACCTCACTCTTTATCACTTTTTCCTATATCTGTGATGTTTTACAAGGGACAGAAGATGGCTCAGTGCAGTTTTGAGTGCTCCCACTCAACCCCACCTTTTATCTGATTTCTAATCCTTTTTATTCTCCCTCCCCCCATTTCTATCTTCCTCCCTTCTATTTCTGTTCCCTTTAGTCAAAGGAAAAGGAGAGTAAGAAGACAGAGTGATGAAAGAAAGTATAATTTTTCTTTGACTAAAACTGAGTCTTGTCACCTCTAAAAGCAATGCAGGAAGCTTAGCAACTAACATTCAATTTTACATCTTTTATTAGCTTCTCTTCAATAAATTAGTTAATTTTTATTTTATCAGATATTTTGTTCATATTCTTCCACTCCCCCAAATCCTTCCATATACTCCTCACCTCCCTAAACACAAAAATTTGTTTCTGTTTCAATAAGCAAAACAAAAATAACAACAAAAAACAGGGAAATAAAACAAAAATAAAAACAGATGAAAAAATAAGAAAACCAATACAACAAAAATTACAAAAACAAATAGTCCATCAAATATAAACAAACAAACAAACAAATAAATAAATAGAGTCTGTTTTATATTTGCCAATTCCTCCTGGAATTAGGGCAAGTCCTGGAGTTTGTTTGATAGAATATATCCTGGATAGTGGTGCTCCATTGAGAAACCTATTTTTTCATTTCCCAGTAGATATATATTGCAAATAGTTTCTAGGTGTGATAATTTGTGTCCATTTTTCCCCTTCTCAGTGCTAATATTTTATCTGGCTTAAACTTACACAGTCTTGTGTTTGCTATCAAAGTTTCTGTGAGCTTATATGCATATCAACCCTATCTATTATGTCCGGAAGAGATCCAACACCTCTGGCTTTTATAATCTACCTCTGCTTCTACATAGAAGCCTTATGGCAAGGAGCTTGATGAAGATATCCTTTAAAAGCCTATTTATATGGTCTCCAAAGTCTCTCACTGTCTGCATGTTGTCCATCTTTAGATCTCTGTTAATTACCTTCAACAGCAAGAAATGTCTCTGATGAGGACTGAGTATTGGTCTGGTTTATCAGTACAGCAATATGTCATCAGGAGTCAGTTTATTGATCTGTTCCTTAAGTAAAATAATAGTAGGTTTTCCCCTAGGCCAACGACCTATCTAGTCTCAGGTTCTTGGCTATATTAGCAGTCATATATGGGTTCCATCTCATAGAGTAGACCTTAAATCCAATAAAAAGTTGTTGGTTACTCCCACACTTGTGGCATTATTGCAACAATGTATCTTGCAGTCGGGTCCCTGTTGTAGATCATAGGATGTATAGCTGAGTGAAATCAGTGATCACTTCTCTCCTGTGGTAGCACACAAGTACTTGGCAACACCATAAACACAACTCAGTAGGACTGAAGCTTCTAGTTGGGCACCAGCTCTAGTTTTCCCATGTTCAATGATATAAGTAAGTTATGCCTTCAGCAATAGGGATTTATTATCAGATTATGAAAAGAACCAACACCCTTGGTAATAGCTTGTGATATGGGAAAAGGGGGTGCCTATGAGACCATTTTGGCCAATGACTCAACAAGATGTTACCAACTCATTCCTGGCAGGATTTTATTTAGTGGCATAAGATGGCTAGTTGAAGCATCCCTGCCCCACACTATATGGTGACTCCATTTAAATTCCTTTTTATATGTATATATCTTAAGAAGTTTTGACATATGGCTTTTCTTTTGTAGTTGTTGTTGTTTTGTTTTTCGAGACAGGGTTTCTCTGGGTAGCCCTGGCTGTCCTGGAACTCACTCTACAGACCAGGCTGGCCTCAAACTCAGAAATTTGCCTGCCTCTGCCTCCTGAGTGCTGGGATTAAAGGCGTGTGCCACCACTGCCCGGCTGACATATGGCTTTTCAAAAGACTTTTAGTGTTAGCTGTCCCTTACCATTTTCCCTTCTTTAGCATTTCCTCCCCTATAATTCTCCTGTTATAGTTTCTCTATTATCTGTTTATAAAATTATATTCTAGTTCTTTCTTAGAAGATTTCCTCTTCCCTTCCTGGGTTCCTTACTACCTACCTAACCTCTGTGGTTATTTGGATCAAAGCACAAACATCTAAGGCTTAAAAGCTAGCATCCATATACAAAAGAAAACATCCAATATTTGTTTTGGCAGTCTGAATGACCTTACTCAGTATGATTTTTTTTCTAGCTCCATCCATTTATCAGCAAACTTCATCATTTCATTTTTCTTAACAGCTGAATAAGACTTGTGTAAAATGTAGAACATTTTCATTATCTGTCCATCAGTTGGTGAACATTTAGGTTCTTTCCATTTCTGGCTAGCTACCATGAACAAAGCAACAATGAACATGGATAAGCAAGTATCTCTGTTGTAAGATGTAGTCTTTTGGGTGTCTACCCAAGTGGAATCACTGGATCTTGGTGTAGATCAATTCTTGAGAACCTTTCAAACTGATTTCCACAGAGGCTGTACCAGTTTGCATTCCCACCAGCAATGAATGTGTTCTGCTTTCTTCCCAGCCTCACCAGTATGTGCTGTCATTTGTTTGATTGATCTTCCACATTCTGATTATGGTAAGATGAAGTCTCAAAGTAGTTTAAATGTGTAGTTCCCTCAAGGATAAGGATATTGAAAAACTTTAAAATGTTTCTCAGCTATCTGTTTTTTACCTTTCAATAACTTTCTACTTTGCTCTATATACCATTTTAACTGGGTTGTTGTTGTTGTTGTTGTTGTTGTTTTGGGGTTTTTTTATGTACAGTTTTTAAATATATCATTTTGAAAATTTTATCAGGCTCTAAAATATATAATTTTAGCACTATGTCTATTGTACAATTAGTAAAGATTATTTTCTCATTCTGTAGGCTGCTACTTTGCTAGAGTCATGTTGTTTTCTATACAGATTTCTTTAGCTTTATAAGCTCCCATTTATTAACTGTTGGTCATAATGCCTTTTCTACCAGTGACCTACTCAGAAGATCCTTCCCTGGGCCAGTGGATTCATAGCTATACTCTACTTTCTCTTCTATAAGGTCTGGTCTGGTTCATATCTGGTCTTATGTTAACATCCTTAATCCATTTGGACTTGACTATTGTGCACAGTTGAAGATATATTTCCATTCCATATGCAGCTATCCAATTTAGCAAGCACATTTTACGAAAATATTTTCTTTCTTTTGTGTGTATTTCTGGTACTTCATAATCAAGTATTTGTAAGTGTGTGGAATTATGCCTGGGTCTTCAGGTTGATTTCATTGATCAGTGTGTTTATTTTTATGCCAATACCATGTGTTATTTTATTACTATAGTTCTGCATTACAACTTTAAATCAGGGATGGTGATACCTCTCGTAGTTTTAGTATCCAGGGTTGTTTTAGCTATCCTGGGACTTTTATGTTTCCAAATAAAGGTTAAAATAAGTTTTCCAATTTCTATAAAGAATTGTGTTGTAATTTTGATGGAGATTGAATTAAATCTGTAGATTTCTTTTGGCAGGATGGCCATTTTTGAAATTGGGGCAGTTTGTCACTTTCTAGTGTCCAATTTCTTTCATGTGACTTAAAGTTTTTATTATACAAGACTGTCACTTGGCTCTGTTAGAGTTACACCAAAACATTTTTGAGGTTATTGTAAAAGATATTGTTTCTTTGACTTCTTTGTAAATATGCTTCTCATTTTTTATGTAGGAATATGAGTGATTTTTGTGTGTTAATTTTGTATTCTACTACTTTGCTGAAGGTGTTTATCAGCTGTAGAAGTTTCCAGATTGAGTCTTCATGTTCTTTATTTATAAAGTTATATTGACTACAAATAAAAATACATTGAATCCTTCCTTTCTTATTTATATTCCCTAGATCTCCTTCATTTGTCCTATTGCCTTAGCTAAGATTTTAAGTGTTGTTTTGAATAGAGAGAATGGACATCCTAATCATGTTCCTGATTTTAATGGAAATTTTGAGTTTCTATCTAGAATGATGATGCCTGTGGACTCTATATTGTGTTTATTATATTGCAGTATGCTCCTTATATTCTTAGTCTCTAGGGCTATTCTCAACCAGAGATGTTGGATATTTGCCAAAGACCTTTTCTGCATCTAATGAGATGATCCTGGTGTTTGTGTCTTTTAGTCTACTTATGTGCTAAATTATTTTTATTAATTTATGTATGCTGGACCATCTTTGGGATGCAGTTAACTTGATCACTGTTAATAATATATTTTATGTGTTCATGAATTTTGTTTAGAAGAATTTTGACATCTATGTTCTTAAAGGATAATAGTCTGTAACTTTCTTTTGGTTGAGCCTTTGTGCAGTTTTGGTATCATGATAATAGGAGATTCATAGAAGAAATTAGGAAAATGTTTCTTCAGTTTTTATTTTGAAAAATAATTTGAGGATTATTATATTAGTTCTTCTTGAAGGTATTGTAGAATTCCACTCTAAAAACAATCTAGCCCCAGGCTTTTGCTGCTGCTGTTGTTGGAACATTTTAAATTACTGTTTGTTTTTCACTAGAGGTTGTGGGTCCATCTGTTAGGTTGAAAATATCAAGAAACCTATCCATTTCCTTTAGGTTTTCCAGTTTTGAGGAGCAGAATTTTAAAGAACACCCTTTTGATTCTTTGAACTTCCTTCCTATTGTAACCCCCCCCTTTTTTTACTTTTTTTCATCCTCCCCCATACTTGCTCCACTCTTGCTTCCTCTGCCCCAATAGGCAAGGAAAAAAAAGTCTCATTGTGGAAGCTATAGTGTGTCACATTGCATCTCACAATATATCCTTTGATTCACATGTCTTTGCTTGCAAATGTTCGTTGGAATAACTCACCGGTCTGGTACAAGAACGCTGGTTCCTGCTACTCTATAAATACTAGAACCTCACTGGGACTCTTCTTTGATATCGTAATGTTGTCCTGTGTCATAGAGATCCTTTAGTTTTGGATCATGCACTCCAACCGTTCATCGATGAGGTAGATGTTGTGTTGGGCCAATTCAAAACCCTGGATCTGGGCCTTAGAGGTATTTGAGCTGGTCAACCCACTGGCTTTCCCACTCTCACACTCTTGGGGCTGGCTCACCAGCAACCCCTGTAACTAGAGAAAGTTCTACCCTGCTTCCCAGGCAAGGTTCAGGACCTGCTTTCCCACGTGTTGCAGTTGGTGAGGGACAAGGCCAGTTCTCTCACTCCCTTGACCCAGGGGCCAGCTCTCCTGCCTACCATAGATATCAAGGGATGGGAGGAGGGGGTTTCTCCTTCATCTGTACCACCTCCCAGAAGACAAGTGGTAGAGTTGGCTCTTCTGAACCCACATCCACAGGGTGGGCTCATCTGCAACCCCCACAGCCAGGGCCCTCTCTCCCAAGTACTACAGCAGGTGAGAGACAGGGCCAGATCTACTTCTGTCATGACCTCAACAATCCTGCCTGTCTTAGGTGGCAAGAGGTGAGGGCTGGCGAAAGCATCTCTCTCTTGCCTATGCTACTGCACAGTAGAGACGTTGTAGGGCCAGCTCTCCCATGCTCACACCCTCAGGCCTGGGATGGACAGAGACAGCTCTCCTGCTCTCATGACTACATCAGGGCCAACTCTCACCTGCTGCCAATGGGTAGGGGAAAAAAAGGAAGAGCAAAGAATCTCTCCCTCAGTGACAAAACTGCACACCAGACAAGAGGCAGAGACCGTTCTCCCATACTCATACTCTCCGGGTTGGCTCCCCCCCAACCCCCACATCCTAGGCCAGCTCTACTGTGTTGCCCAGATGAAGGGGAAGGGCAAGGACAACTCTCTTGTTCCGATAACCTTGAGGCAAACTCTCCTGCCTGCCATAGGTGGCAAGGGGCAAGGTGGAGGGCATCTCTCCCTTGCCAACATAACCACATTACAGACAAGTCCTATTTTTACACCCTCAAGTCCAGCTCACCTACACCCCCACTATCAGGGTCAGCTCTACTGTGCTGCCCAAGAAGGTACAAGACCTACTCTCCAGAGTGCTGCAACTGCTGAGGAGCAGTTCTCATGTTCTCATTTTCCCAGGACCAGACCTTCTGCTTGCTGCAGGTGGTGAAGGGTGAGGAGAGAGGAGGGTATCTCTCCCCTTGTCTATGCCATTGTACCAGAAACAAGTGGTAGGACCAACTCTCCCATGTTTGTATCAGCGAGGCCAGGGCCGGCCCTGGGACCGGTTCACTTACAACTTCCACAATGTGCAGGGCTGCTCTCCTGAATACTGCTGCTGGCTAGGCGTGGGGTCATCTTTTCTGCTCTCCTGCTGCCAGGGCCTGCTCTCTAACAATGCTCAGATGATGGGTGGGGTCAGTTCTGCACAGCCTCAGATATCAACTTGTCCAGGGATGTCTGCCAGAAATTTGGTGGCAGCAAACACCTACTGCTGCAGGGCCATGGACCTAGAGGTGGCCCCTTGCAGCAGCACAGGCCAAGGCATCACCATGGTCTCCAGTGGCATTTCATCCTTTTTTGGTAGGTGTTCTATTCCTTGGTTGCTGCTGCCCAATCTGGGTCATAGCCATGTGTGGCAGCTGGGGTTCCTTGAGTCCCACTTAAGTGTGGTGGCTTTGGCATTTCTGCTAGAGAACTGTTCTGCAGATTGTCAGGGAGTCACAGAGAACAGGAGGCAGGCTAGAAGCAAAGGCTGAAAGGGTTACTAGGAAGAACTTCAGGTGTGAGCAAATACTCTGAAGTCAAGACTCATACTTGGGAAATAGTTCTATTTTCTGATGTTTACACCTAGGAGTCGGGGGTAGATCTTGGAGAGGGTCTGATTCTTTTCATGTCCACTTCCTCCTTTCATATTTACTTCCTGTTATGAAGTGCTGCTCTAAATACTACTGTATTTCTTAACCCAGCCTTAGATACACTAGAATTAAAAGAAACAGTTTTATCATCTTTGAAATAGCTTTCAGTTCTATCAGTCTTAAAAAGCTGTTGCCTTGTTTTCTGTTTGAAAAGATATTTTAATATGAAGGAAAAGGATGCAGAAGACTTTTTCTGATTTTCACCCATATTATTTAGACTTCTGGAGACACAAGATGGGCCTAAGGTGTACAGTGGTAATATGCTTGCCTAACATGTACATAGTTCTGACATGTCTGAACACAGAAAGGAAAGCTAGGTAAGTATCACTATCATCCTGTACCAGGAGATGCAGCAACTCTAACCTGAGGTTATTGCATTCATGAGACAAGAAAGCATTTCATTTTACATTTAATCTCTCTCTCTGTCTCTCTCTCTCTCTCTCTCTCTCTCTCTCTCTCTGTGTGTGTGTGTGTGTGTGTGTGTGTGTGTGTTTTATTACTTTCTTTACGAAAAATAATTAGGAAGAGGGGGAAGAGGAAGAGGAGGAGGAAAGAATAACTAAAACAAAAAAAACAGGCTTGCCTAAACTACTAGAGTAAATGATGAAATATAAGCCTTGCTTTGTCAAACATTAAGTTAGTGACTGGGTTGAGGCTGTAACTTAGTGGTAGAATACTTACCTAGCATGCATGGGTTTTTGGCTATTGGGGGGTTTGAAGATCCAGAAAAGTGTTCAGGGGAGCAGAAGACTCACTCTTTCTAATGAAAGGTGTTGGAACAAGTAGGTTATCTCATTAGAAACATACAAGGAGGGGATAAGTAATAATGGGGCTGCATTGTTACTACCCCATGACTCCCTGCCTTGTAAATCTTTTCTCACTAAGACTACAGAAATCCATCAGCTTCACATTCTAAGGCAACTGACATAGCTAATGCTTAATCTGTCAATGGAAAGAGCTTCCCTGAACCAAAGGAGCTGTCAGAGAAAGAACATTAACCAGAGGCCTCTTATCTGGGGCTAAAGGTCATATAACTCATCTGTTGGGGTAGAGCAGGCTAGAAAAGCCCTTAAGAACCAAGAGTATATAATGTTTGCTTCAAACTGACTTTCTGAATGTGGATTTAAATATTCACTTGAAAAACAATAAATCTAAAATGGGGCAGTTGCTGGTTCAGATCAATTTTAAAATTTTGGTTTTCCTGTTAGCAAGAGTAGAAATAATTGCTTGTGAACAGTTGAAATCATCTGTGAAATAAAAGAAGGAAAGAAAATTATCTTTCTGTCCATCAAGGAATAAGGATCATACTGCATCACTGAGACTTGGAGGAAAAAGTCACAAAAGCTGCAAAGAAAAAGGCCAGAACACAAGCGCACTCAAAACTGGCGCATGTCTGGAAGAACTCTGGCTCTCCTTCAGGACCAGATGTAAATGCAAAGTGTAAATGCAACTGTGGATGGTTGACATGACTATCACCAATTCATCAATGTTCTGATCCATGGCACAGTCATCCCTACCTTCCCCTGGGTGAGATATCAAGTTCAGTCTTACCTTCCATCCCTTTTCTCTACTAGATACCTTCCTTACATCATCTGGCTTCTTTGTTCATAC
Organism: Rhynchomys soricoides; assembly: GCA_019843965.1. Taxonomy (NCBI): domain Eukaryota; kingdom Metazoa; phylum Chordata; class Mammalia; order Rodentia; family Muridae; genus Rhynchomys; species Rhynchomys soricoides. Next base: position 5,119,683 of record JADRCH010000087.1, on the reverse strand, counting down.
CTTTGCTTTTTTCATCTCTCTTACCATAAAATACTGTAGACATTTTCTAATAATTCAAACTTTCATTATTTTGGGTTTTAAAATGGTATACAAAAATTCTTCTGTCAAACCTCTGACAACATTCCCACAATTTGACCTTTTGGCATAAGAACTATTGCCTGTAGTCTTGTTCTTGCTGCTGGTTTTGGCAGACAAATAAGTCTTGGAACTTTCTGAATGATAAAAGGTGAGAACATCTTTTGTTATAGGGAGACTATACTCGGTGGCTCCTAGATAGCTTCAAGATAGGATGGCTGTGAGAAAGATGACATATAGATTAGAAGGTCAGAACTTTAGTCCTGCTCCAAACCTCCAAAAGGGGAAAGGGGCTAGAGATTGAGTCAGTGGCCAATGCCAATGATTTCATTGATCATACCTATACAACAGAAAGACTTATAAATCCATAAGCCATGAGGTTTAGGAGCTTGCATTGAACTGGTTCATGTTCAAGGAGGTGATGTAAGTCAACTCCACAGAGACAAGGTACACAGTTAGTAACCTTCTAGCCTTTACCCTATGTGTGTGCACACCTCTACAGTTGGCTGTTTGTGCTCTTTATAATAAACTGTGAAAGGTAATATTCATGTTACTGATTTCTGAGGGACTAGCCAACTATATCGAGCCGTGGGTGAGATAAGGGGATTCTAACCTGAGGAACTGATCCTTTCAACTGGTACTTAAAGTTAGGGCAACCTTGTAGGACTGAGCTCTTAAACTTGGGAATTCAGAGGCTAATAGTGTTAGAATTTTGAGACAGCTAGTTGATATCAGAGAATTGGAGAACTGGTGTTGGAAAGAATATGGTACCTCTGGGAATCAGAGGACAAAACAAACAAACAACAAGAAAATCAAACAAACAAACAAAACCATAATTTCCCAGGTACCTATCAAACGTTAAAATACACTTTCTGATCGCACTTTAAATTATATCACATTTCAGCCATATTAGTTACTAAAACATCACTTGAATTGCTCATACTCAAACTGTACCCCCCAGTCTCCCTACTGAAAATACAGCTAATTTTTTTTTTGTTATTTTATTGATTTACATCTCAAATGTTATCCCCCTTCCCAGTTTCCCCTCTGAAAACTCCCTCTCCCATCCCCCTCCCTGATGCTTCTATGAGGGTGCTCCCCCACTCACCTATGCACTCCCACCTTACCACCCTAGCATTTCCCTACACTGGGGCATCAAGGCTCCATAGGAACCTCCCCTCCCATTGATGCCAGATAAGGCCATCCTCTGCTACATAAGCAGCTGGAGTTATGGGTCCCTCCATGTGTACTCTTTGGTTAGTGGTTTAGTCCTTGGGGGGTCTGGTTGGTTGATATTGTTGTTCTTCCTATGGGGTTAAAAATCCCTTCAGCTCCTTTAGTCCAACCTTTAACTCCTCCATTGGGGTCCCCTTACTCAGTCCAATGGTTGGCTGCAAGCATCTGCCTCTGCATTCGTCAGGCCCTGGCAGAGACTCTCAAGAGACAGCTATATCAGGCTCCTGTCAGCAACTGTTTCTTGACATCAACAATAGCATCTGGGTTTGGTGTCAGCAGATGGCATGGATCCCCAGGTGAGGAAAGTATTAGATGGCTTTTCCTTCAGTCTCTGCTCCACTTTTTTTTTTTTTTTTGATATTTACTTTATTTACATTTCAAATGTTTTCCCCTTTCCAGGTCTCCACTTCAGAAAACCCCTATCCCATCCTCTCTCCCCCTGCCTCTATGAGGGTGCTCTCCTACCCACCCACCCATTCCCATCGTCTTCCCTCCCTAGCATTCCCCTACACTGGGGCATCTAACACCCTCAGGCCCAAGGGCCTCACCTCTCACTCACCCTTTGTCCTTACATTTCCTTTAGACAGGAGCAATTGTGGGTTAATATTTTTGAGACGGGTGGGTGGCCCCATCCCTCAAACTGGGGCCATGCCTAACCACTGGATATGGTCTCTACAGATTCTATATCCTCCTTGTTCAGTACTTGGGCTAATGTCATCCCCATTGGGTCCAATGGCTACTCCTGTTCCCCATCCCCCACTGCTACACACCTCATTCAAATTCCTGATCCTCTGTACTTTTCTCCTCAGTCTCCTCCCACACCTGATCCCCCCCCCCTTTTCACTCATCCTACTCTCTCTTTCCCAGATCCTTCCCTCTCTCTACCTCCTGTGATTATTTTGTTCCCCCTTCTAAGTAGGACAGAAGCATCCACTCTTTGGCCTTCCTTCTTCTTGGGCTTCATATGGTCTACAAGTTACACCACAGGCATTCTGCTTATCAGTGAGTACATACCATGTGTGTTCTTTTGTGACTGTGTTACCTCATTCAGGATGATATTTTCTAGTTCCATCCATTTGCCTTCGAATTTCATGAAGGTTTTTAAGGGCAAGCTAAAATTCTACATGTGAAAAGAGCTTTTCAGACTTCACATGAATTATTTTATAGAAGAGCAACTAATCATAGCACCTCCATGGCTTCTTTGTGTTTCCAGTAGCATAGGAGAGTATGAAAATCTCTCTCCAAATTAGGAACATTCTGTAAATAATGGATCACTAGTCCTCCAAAATGTTAAGGTCATCTCAAACAAGGGTGTAGAGGAGTTTAGAAGATGGGATGGCTAGAGGCAGCTGGAAGAAGTCTGGATGAACTTCCTAATCTAAAAAGGGTTACTGGGCTAAAATAGGACATCTACCATGTGGGGAAACACAAGAAAACCCTATTCTGGTATAATATGAATAGTATGGAACACATAAGCAGGGGAAACAAGCTCTTCATTAACAATATCAGACTTCTCAGCAGGTTTAATTCTCTCTCTCTCTCTCTCTCTCTCTCACACACACACACACACACACAAAGGCTGTAAGTCATTTTATTTTAAAGAAAAATGAAAGGACATGCTTTAAATGCCAAATTTTTAATAATTTAGCAAGAATTAACCACCCCTTTCTCCTACATTAGCAAAATATGTGGATGTATATAATTAGAGACATGCAGCTTTTAATTAACTAATTATTTAATCATTTTTAGTGACAAGGTTACCATGTAGATCTGGCTGGCCTAGAACTTGCTACATAGGCATGTCAATGGCCGGAAAAAGAAAATATAAATGCATTTACCCTAGTTATCAATTAAAAATAGCCCATAATATGATAACAACTTTAAGTAAGTTTATTTGTTTGATTTATGTAACATAGATTGTGAAAATTCTACTGAAGTCAAGTTTTATGTTTATTTTTAAGGCCAAAAAAAAAGAAAAAGAAAAGAAATTACAAAATAATTTGGGGATTAGAATGGTGGAACACTTACTTGCCTGGCATGCATGAAGTCCTAGGTCCATTCCTTTGTGGTGGGAAAATAATCAAAATTAACACATTAAATTAACACATTAATTCTATGTGTATAACTTTAGGCATTTATGAAGAAAACTCCTATTTTTAAGACTTATTTGACTTTTTATATTAATTACTTCAATACATTTTGTTAGACCTGTCTATTTTGGGAGTGAGGGAGCTAAGGATAATTGTTTTTTGTGAAAAAAAAATGTCTCAGAAGATCAAATATTCTGAAATATAGGACAAGGTAACTAACATTTTTGGTGGTCTTAGAAAAAAATCTAGATGTCACATGTTTTGCTAACAATTATGAATCCTCTGAGAATCAAGCATGTTAGGTGAAAGTGAATGTCACAGGTTAACGGGATTGAATTTCACATTTCCTCCTGTAAGTTAAAAAAAAAAAAAAGAACCTTATTAATTTAATTAGTTACAGTGTTGATGGTTGATAATTTCATTACGGAATCAGTGGGAAAATAAAAATCCTCAGAGGTATATGTATAGAGTTCTAGGAAAAGCACAATCAAACCTGCAGAAAGGAGCTTTAACAAATATGTTCATACAAATCTGTACATTGGCCATTGGCTATTAAAAAGGAAAACACTACACTTTATTGTTGCAGGATTTTCCCTGTCCAATTACATTAGTGCAGAGGAGGCTTGTGATGGGACAGGAAAAAGGGAGGCAGAGCTAAGAGTGGCAGAGACATAGAGCGGCTCAGAGAAGGAGAAGGAAGATGGCAGCTGACATGACAGCATGGCAGTTACCAGCCACAACCAGTTATGTTATCATAAAGGTTAGAATATTGGGATAATTTGTCTAATCTAGGTGGGCAGCTTTTATCATTATCAATTGCCTCTGAAATTATTGTATTAGCATCTTGTAAATTGTGATTTTATTGATACACAATCTGATTGGTAAACTATAAGCTTAAGAGTTTTAATTCTACTGGGTAATTGGGTATTTAGATGGCTGACCGAGGGGTGTGTGGGATGTTGCATGGTAGCAAGAGGAACTTGGGCCTCCCCCAACCCCACTCCCAACCAGGGAGAGTTGGCAGGCAGAGAGTCTACAAGAGTGAGAGCACACATTGGGAGCTCCGAGGCCCTCTGGCACTAGTGAAGGAACATGCCGGTTCTCTTTTTTAAATATTCCTGCAACACTTTATTCATTTCATTCTTAAAACATCTTTCGTTCCTAGCTTTCCACGTTATACTACTCTAGCATAGTCTTCAAAGCCACCTGTGGATAGACTCTAGTATTCCCAACACACCTTAAGCAGGTTCCCACGGGGAAAGTGACTAGAAACACCCTCTAATCCAGAGCTATTCTTCTTTATCAAAGGGAAACAGAAGTTATGTACCATGAGAGGCAAGGACCTAGAAGCTACAAGGATTTTGTAAGCCTAGAGGATCTATAATGACATTTGGCTGCCTGGGTTGTATAATAGTGAAGATGGCTTTCCCTTCATTGGCATGTTATCAGATACTAAAAGTGTTTCTTTTTATTGCTTTGTCTCTGATTTTGCTTTGTGGTAAGAAGACCACATCTTGGGTTTTGTGTATGCTTGGAAAGTTTCTACCAGTCAGCTACATATCTACCCTTTGTTTTGTGAAATCAAGCATGGCTATGATGCCCAAGCTAGCCTTGAAAGTGAGATTCTCCTGCTTCTGCAGGTGTAGATACGTGACTAGATCCAGAATGAAAAGCTGATTTTAACTGCCATGGCTGCATGACTCATTGATTCATGAAGCCTAGCTGTCCTTCAGATATGGAGGACTACTGTTTTTTCCAAGTGCTGAAAACTGTCTCATCTTAGATGGGAATGTTTAGTTGGATCTCAGCCAGATACACTTGAGTTTACATTGAAAATGGTTGTGTATTCACAGGAAGGGTATTAATCATCACAAAGTAAATGTTACACAATACCCAGGCTTATGCCTGGGTATGTGTCTTGTTCCTCAGGGAACGAACTTTTAGGAAGAGGCTCCTAAAGGGAGCCAGGTGTCATGTTGGATACTGAGATGATTCAATCAGTTCAGCCCTCAGAGGTACACATGAAGGCAGCCATGTACTCAATATGGCTGAGTAGGCCAAATCACCCAACTTCTCTTCCATTCCTGGACCCTGGTAACTCTGTGGGCAAATTACCTTCCTTCACTAATCTTTGGGGAAATTGTCTAGTATTTCCTGTAATGTGGAATATGTAGGAGTGACAAGGGTCTGCAACAGTCACTCTGGGATACAGGTGACAGGTGTAAACTCAGCAAATGCTGAACTAGTCAGATCTAGTGGTATCCAAACTCATCAGTTCCAGAGGTCAGTGCTGTTGCTCCAAGTGCTGCTTAAGGTCTTAGTCTACACCTGCTCCTTTGCTTCCCCTTTAGCATTTCCACAGTCAACTCTATTTCTGCTTATAGTACATGGGCTAACATCTACCTACTACCACTTGGGGGAAAAATCTTTAGTCCAGTTTTCTCAGACTGTGGCAAGGGCATCCACTGCCTATTTTTTTATTAACTGGCTTGCAGAACACAATACCTTCCCACTATGCATATACCACAGGCAATATTTGCAGAGAGGCATCTAAGCCTGAAGTCTCAACCAAGGTCTTCAGATTCCCTGAGAGATCTAAACACCACGAGAGAAGACCATGACTCATTTTTTTAGGAAGAGCCTAGAAACAGATTTCTCAGCAGCTACTGGACTGCTTAATGGGTGTTCATGAAGGTCTAGTGTACCTATTTAACCTTCCACCTTTTATGCTTGAAGAAACTGATACTGACACATAAAGCTGCTATGATCACTTAAAGATCAGAGAAGCTAGCTATCTGTGCTCCAAATCTACTGACCTACAACCTTATTCTTGCTTGCAATGTGTACAGATAAGGTATACAAGATGATTTTAGTGGATGATTTAGTGTAAAAGGTTTTTTGAATGTTTTATCATCACAAGACAACTTGCACTAAAGGATCTGAGATTTAACAGATGTTATTGCTCAAGATACAAAATGTGTATATGGAAAATGGCAGCCCTATAAAAATATTGAACTAACTAGCGGATACTTCTATCTTGAAGTGCTAAACCTTACTTGTTTCTACTACTTGGTGCATGGCTCCAGTTTCAGCACTCATCTGTGTAGAATTCCAGTTCTTCAAGATTACCAGGTAGGTAAAACTGTAGTTTGAGGAAAGTGTATTAATAATCATATAAGAATTGTCAGAGACTGGATTCTTAGAAGTCTTCTAGGATACCTATCTTAGAATCTAAAGCCTCGATAAAAAGGCAGAATATTAAACACAAGAGCTCCAAACTCAGGAAAAAACAAAAACAAAACAAAAAAAACCTGTTATATGGGAACTCCAAATAAGGAATCTGTGAGGTTTATTTGTTTGTTTTGTTTTTTTTTGGTTCTTCAAACCAATCCTGTTACTTCCTGCTAGCTTATGTACTTTAAAGGCATTGCATTGCCTCAGTGGATATGCCAACATCCAGAGCTTTTCTTCTAGAAGCAAGCCTAACATGTATGTCATTTACAACGTGCTAACAACCAGGAGCAATTCCATTGCCACTCCCTACTGTAACTTACTTGTCTATAGAGACTGCTCCACACTTAACCAATAGACCCTAAATAGGGTTAACCCTTTAGTTTACATTGATGTACTTATCACATTCTGCTGAAACTACACATTTTGACCATCTTACTTCCTATGGAAGGAGTTTCCTGATGTAGAACTATCACTCTGGGTTCCACACTGGATCTGTGAAGCCTATTTCTGAAACATAATGTCTGCAGTGCAAGAACCATAACTAATACTCAAGGATCACCCTTTTCTAGGACCCAAGTATTAAAAGTCATGTATTAACTCATTAAATCTTTTCAAACTCCAAGAAATGGGTTATTTTCCTGTTTTAAAGATGTGAGATAACACGGCTGTGGTCAGGCCACACACCAACTTGAGGCCTTTCCACCGTATTTCCCTCTTGTTCAATCGAATGTCAGCTCACTGTTTATGTGCTGGTTCCACAATCTGTATATATTCTCAGCACTTCACAGAAAATACACCCCACGAAAATAGCAGTATACTTTTCAAGCTTTATAGTGCTACATAAACACCTATGAGTTTATTAATAACTTCTGACACCCTTTTAAAGAATAAAGACGACAGGTAATAAAGCTTACTTTTTAATTTTTCTAAACACATTTTTTTAGGAAATTAAAATGTGTGAGAATGGCTGGTTTACCTTCTACACAAGTAGGTAGGATACGGCTGACGGCCCATGCCTTTCTCTTGGGATGTTTTACCTTTGCCTTTTCCTTCTCCATATTGACAAATGGTCAATCTCAATAGCTAGCTGCCCAAATTTTGCCAGAAAGCAGTGTTGTTTCCAAGGCGTTACACGACTGTTATCTAGTTCAATGGAGTCACAGCAAAACCCTTCAAGTACAGTCTTTGCTGACCCCTCCTAAGAGTCTCACTAAAGGAAATGTGAACTCGTCTCCAACATTCTTTACTTTACAAACTCATATTCAGAAAAAGTCATCAAAGTTCAATTTAAGTAAGATTTATTGAGTGCCTACAGGGTGCACTGCCCATCACTAGGCATGTTGAAATGCAGCACCCAATCTATCCTAGCCTCTGGTATATTATGACCTAATTAGTGTAACACAGTTTAGACACTGACAAATGAATTCCATGACATTGCTCAGTCAGAGCCGACATTAAAGAGCTATAATGTAAGAACTCCAAGACAGCATCTAATCCTAAAGTCAGTTGTTACATTTATTTGGCTTTAGGTAAATTCCACTGCAGATAGAAGTCAAGAAGTTGAAAATACATAGCAACAGACGGGAGGGAGTACTAGAAATGGCTTTTATTCTGTATTCTCTGCTTTCTTCTTACAATGGTCCGAAGCCTCCGCAATACCAGCTTATCAGAGAGCAGCATGTCATCCTGTTGTTCTAGATAATCCAGCAAATTTTCAGTCCATTCAAGTGCAGCTTTGTGGCTAATATGCTTCTCTGGATTCAGGTCTGCTTTCCTAGTCTTCCTAGAAGGCTTTTTTTGCTCAGCAGCCTTCGCCCGGTCTGCAGCACACACAATGTCAGCTGACACCTGACAGTTTGAGCCACTACTCTGAGAGTCAAACCACTGCTCAATATTTTCAATGTTAACATGGTTACAATCTTCGGTATTCTGTAAAACTGTTGCTAAATCAGCTGCTAAAATGGCTCCTTCGTCAATGCTCACACTTGGATTTTCCTCATTGCCAGGGAAAAGTTTTTTCCACGCTCTGGTTATGGTATTTGATCTTATCTGGTTCCAGGCTCTGGATGCCTCATAAATTGCATCCAACACTGTCAAATTCTTCCAAAACGTCTCTGCGTCATTTCCTTCATCCATGTATTTCTGGATAAGTCCTGCTCGGTAATATCTTTTGACTGTGGTCAGAACTCCTTGGCTCATAGGTTGAATTAGACTTGTGACGTTTGGTGGCAAATATTTCACAATTATCCTGCCATCGTTTGAGCTCAACAGTTCTTCAGCTGGATGTGCTGAGGGAAAATCTAAAAGTAGTACTGCTTTTTCTCGAAGGCCTTTGGATTTCAGATGCTTCTGCACCTGTGGCACAAAGCACTTCTCAAACCACTGTTTAAGAACAGATGGCTCAATCCATGCACTTTTTTGACTGAAGTACGTGACGGGAAGGTTTGAAAGGTCAGTTCCTTTGAATGCACGGGGTCGTTTTGCTTTCCCCACTACACAAAGATTCAGCTTGTGTAAACCTGTGGCATTTGCACAACACATAATAATGATTCTTTCTCTGCTTGTCCTATACTCACAAGTACTCTGGTCAGTGTCAAAGGCCAATGTCCTAGTTGGTAGACATTTCCAGAACAATCCAGTTTGGTCAGCACCATAAATTTGTTCCGGTAGGAGATTTTCTCTTTCCACAAATTCCTGAAAGTTACCACAAAACTCACTGGCAGCAGTTTCATCCCCTTTTAGTTTTGTGCCTTTACCAGCAGCCTTTGGAATACCATGGCGCTGCTTAAACCTAGTAAGCCAACCAGAAGAGGCATTAAAATCACCTTCCATACCCAACGCATCGAAGAAGAACCTAGCCTGTTTTGCACAAATAGTCCCAGACACTGGAATCCCATCCGTTTTCTGTTGATTAAACCATTCTATCATAACTCTGTCAAGCTCCTCATATGTCGATGACTTCATGGATTTACGTTTGGACACCCCACTAGTAGGATCTGAACTGTTGGCATAGTTTATAATTCTTTCTTTGTTTTTCTTAATGTCACGAACTGTGGATTCACCAATTCCATACAGGACAGAAAGCTTCTTGAAGGAGTTGCCTTCTTCAAGCTTCTTAATAATGTCAAGTTTGTCTTTAATTGTCAATACCACACGCTTACGTTTCCCCAACATTTTAGTCTATTTTAGACAATTAACAAAGAGACCAGAAAATGGAGGCTTAAGAGTCCTCAGCTGTTCCCTAGGACTTGGATGGTATAACAATTTTCAAAGAAAGTGTGAGTTTTTTCATTTGCATTTTGAACTTAACCTGTTCCTATGACAAGGGATAGCTCCAGTTAACCCTAGTTTCTCTTCTTTCTTCCTGCTCTTTTCATAAATTGTAGCCTTACTTGAAGCTCTAAGTTGAATCAATACTGTCCTATCGCCGAGATTTCTAAAACATTCTCACGATGATCAACTTTTGCCATTACCCCGGGTTTTTTTTTCTTTTTTCTTTTGTCTTATGCTATGTTCAAGAAAACAGTTTTACTCGGGCTTGCACACTTAACAGACAGAAAAACAAAGCAGGGAAGACTCACTGCCTTGTCTGACTGTTGTTGTCGTTTCCAAGTGAGTGAATGCTCACTTCAAAGCAAGGACCCTGGTGAGTACCTATGAAAGTCAAAGCGAGCAGAGGAGAGCAGAGGTGAGCTGTAGGAGTGTAAGCGGACAGGCAAACAACTCAGTACTTTAAACCAACAAGAACTAAGCTAATGGATTTGGCAACTGAAAGGGAAACAGCAGGACAAGAAGTGATGTCACATGATTCAAGAAAGGATGAAAAACTTCATTGGTGGAAATCAGGACCCAAGGCTGCAACTACGGGGTGGTAGGCTGGGTGAAGACCATAGAGTAATCCTGGTGGAAGATGATCTCCATGACCACAGAAGTAGCTGCTGGGGCAGTAGAGGTACTCGAGCCTTTGAAACCTACAGGAAAAATACCAAACACGTTTCCTTGATTTCGTATTACTCAAATCGACCCCTGCAACTGAGTCTAGGACATCGCCACCTATCAACCTGACAGGTAATAGATAAATAACGCTCGCAGGCACCACCCGGGAGCTGAGAGCCTACCTCCTGACACTACCAGGGCCTCTCCCCGCCGGCCAGCAAGCTCCGAGCCGGACGCTGGGTGAAAGTCGGACGCAGGGGGTCACGGCCGCAGCCCTGCAGCGGGTGAATGGTCACCGGGCGCGCGGGACGCCGGGAAGCGGGGCGCGGGCATTGCTCCGCCTAACCAGCCAGAACGCAGAGCCAGCAATGGAAGTCCCCAGCGAAGCCGACCCCGCCAACCGCCGCAGAGCGAGTGAGCGCGCTACGGAGCTGCGCGGCCGAGCCGGAAGGCGGGGGATTAGGTGCGCGCGCGCACCCCCGCAGGAACGTGTTGTCGGCGAGGGGGCGGGGATGCGCGGGCGAGCCCGCTAAGGGGGAGGGGCTTGGGGGCGGGGCTTGGTCAATGCTCCGCCCTCGGACACGCAGCGTGTGGCTTACGGCTGAAGCCAGCAGAGGGCGACGCAGGGTCATTCCAGGTGGCTGGACTTTGCAAATGAGGCGGGAATAGCAATTGCAAGATTTTTATTCAGGTAAGACCCAGGGAGTGCACAGAGCCTGCTTGCCATCTGCGACTGCGGCGACACAGAGCCAGGTAGCAGGGATGAGCCAGCATGACAGAGGGCGCAGAGGACCTTAATGCTGGAGCAGGACCCTGCTGTCAAAGGGAAATTTCAAGACTTAGACTGTCTCAGCGCAGATCCCTTCTCTAGCATAATCGTTTTTTGGGGTGTTGTTGTTTTTAAATCCTTCTTCCACAAACTACAACCTGATCTGGAGTATTCGAACTGCTGTTTCACAAGACAGAAGGTTTGTTTGGTTGGTTGTTTTGGTTTTGTTTGTATGTTTTGTTTTTTCCTAGAATTCTAGCACCTCCAGAGGGAAAGCAAAGAAGCATTCACTCTTCAGAGAAGGAATGTTGATTCCAGGCCCTCTTCTGTCTCCCAAGCCAGATCAGTACTGCCATCCTCCGAATCCCACCCTTCCACTATCTAGCCTGCTGGATGGAAATTCTTTGATCTTTGATCTATGTGATGTCCTAAGGATGGCCTTGGCCAAGGCCTAGTTTTGCCTCAAGGTAGACTTCCCTCAACTCTCACCTGCTTCAAACTTCCAACGAAGCAATCTGAGCAGTTCTGAGTGACCATTTCTAGTAAAATACAATTTCATTTATATTGCTCTTAAAAAGTTCTCTTCTCCCTTGTTGTTCTTAAGGAGTGCCCCAAAACACTTGCACCTGTTCATTCCTTAACAGAGGAGAGCTAACTTTCAGAGACTGCCAATCTCCTGGAAATCAGGCTGTACTTAGCCAAATGGAAGCTTGCCTGGCTTTCCCCTCTTCTTCCAGCCTATTAGGGTCACTGTGGCCTATGATATTAAAAAAGAAAAAACACCTGCCTTGCTTGCTCATCCCACTTTCTGGAAGCTAATTTCTTTCCCCATAGTGTGGTTGGTGAGTGTTTATTTTTATAGCTGTGCTCTGCCACTCGAAACAATTCTATTTAACAGGCCTTAACCAACATTTTAAGGTAGCAGTGCCCTTACAAGGTTTAGTTCTTTCTGGTGTCTCTCCTTTTGGTCTGTGGTTGTGGAGGTATGATATGTTGTGAATTGTGGCAGACTCAGTATTTAAAACACTAAGAAAATTTTTGTTTCTGTAATTGTGCATGTGACATACATTTGTGTAATCATGTAGAAGTCACACTATCAAGAGTGAAGTTTCGAGTCAGCTATGGATAGTAGGTAATGGGAGGTTCACAGTTATGTCAGATAGTACCACTCTGATGTGGATGCTGATAGTGAGGTAGTCAAATGTAGAAAGGTAGTATGTCTTGTATTCAATTTTGCTGTGAACCTAAAATTGCTCAAAAAAAAAAAATAGCCTGTTTCTGCTGAGTGTGGTGCTAGACACTTGTAGTCAGTCTTAGTTACTTAGATAAAGTGGGGGAAGGAGGGTGGAGGATGATTGATTGAGCTCAGGGGTTTGGGGCCAGCCTGAGCATCCCTGGGAGACTTGTCTGCAACAAAAAACAATAAGTGTGTTTTTACAAAGAAATAGTTAGAAAAAAGTTCTTGTCTGGCATGCATAGAACCCTGGGCTCTGTCTCCCAGCACTGCATAAAATGCGGTATATTAGTACATGACTTTAATCTAGCATTTGGGATGTAGAAACAGAAGGACCAGAAATTTAAGGTCATCCTAGGCTAGCCTGGACTACAGAAGACTCTAACTCAGAAAGAAGAAAATGAGAAAGAAAGAGAGAAAGGGAAACAGAGAGAGAGAGAGAGAGAGAGTGAAAGAAAACGAAAAAACAAGTAAGCAAGTTCAACACCCTTTCTAAAAAGCCCTGCTGGCCCCAGGGAATTTCTCGTCGCCAGGTCTCCACTCTTGGGGTCATAGCGTCCCTCCATCTTGGTTTACTCTATTTATCTTTTCATTTCCCAAGTCTCAGATCTCTTTCCTTCCTTTGCAAATGCTTTGGGAAGAACCATACTTTTTTTTCTTTATTATTGGAGTAAGTGTGTATTCAGTCTTTTTAAAAATAGTCCTAAATTTTATTGTAACTTATCTTGTAATAATAAGACATAAATCATGGTATAATCACCTATAATCTCAGCACCCAAAAGATACGAGGACCAGAAAACCCAGTCTAAGCTACTAGAAAGTTTCAGGTCAGCCTGGGATGCATGATGGGACCATATCTCAAACAAATAATGAACAGACATTTGCCCATCATTATTGTTTCTTTCCCTCTCCAGTATATATCATCTCTTAACATATTCAACACTTGGTGAGATAGCTGGGACCTCTGTCGATATGTGGGAAAAAGGCTAACTTCTTGTGTGTAGTTAAGATTTTAATAAATCTCCGCACGGGATTACTACCCACCTCAATGGTTTATGTTCCTGAATAAGAGACACACAGGAAACCTTATATTTTAATATGCCTTAAACAGCACAATAGCTGGTCAACAGCCTAACCCCCATGCTGTTAGAATCCATGCTCCTGACAATAACTCTGAGTTACTACTTACTAATTTCTATGTTCCATCTTGTTCGCCCAGTTGAGCAGCCCTCTGAGCCATGTTCTCTTGGACTTTTTACATGGCGGCACTCCTTCTCTCTCCTAAATCAGAATCAACTGGAGACAGGGTCGCTCAGTGTCTTACATGTAGACTCTTTCGTGAAATCAGGTTTGGGGATCCAAATTAGCATTTAAATACAAGCAGCATTAGACCAACCTACTGGGAGTATGTAAATCTATTTAATGTCATGGACAGAAAGGAAAGTGGGATCTACATCATTCTGGCTTTAAAACAGGGTGTTCTTCCTACAGTACCAAACTACCAAATGGAAATTCTCAACTCAAAGACATAAGAAAAAGAAAAATATATACTGGGATTATTTCTACATGGATAACTAAATGTCCTTTACTGATTCAAAATATTTTACATCAGCCTAGCAATGGTTTTCTAGTCATGAGAATACTATAAACCCAGTGATCACCAGACACTGACCATGTTCATTTAAAGTGGACGTTCCGAAAATACTCCAAGCAGCTGGCATGTCCTCACAATAACCTCTGATCCATTTTCTACTGAGCCACTATGTACGGACCTGTTGTCTGCTTTTCTTCACACATAGTTTTGTAATAGAGTGGGATACCTCTAGGAACCTAAGTTCTGAATTTTAAGGGATCACTTTTGTTGCTGTTTTAGGTTGTTTTTATTTTACTGGGGTTCCTAATTCACTAAGAAATTTTTCCCATGATACTAAATTAATTATTTGAATGAACATAGATGAGATCATGAAATTCTTTATCATGATACTGTTATTCTGGATATTAAGCTCACTTATATTCACATAGCCACTACCAATTGAGATCAGTAGTTTCTAAAGAATCCAATTCCTGATGTCTGCTTTGAGTTTAAAAATGGTCAAGGGGACTTTTCCAGCTGAAGGACAATTTGGCTTTTTCTGGATTTATGTTTGTGGGCAAACAGAATACAGATATTTCTCATCAATAAAACAAAATTTTGCTTTTTGAAGTTCCTGTTGTTGCTAAAGTTATTTTACTAGAACCTTTGACTCATTCTTTGGCCTCTTAGGAAGAGGTTGATGAACATATGGAGGGATGAGAACTTCACTTTTTACTTATCTTCCTTGCCCTATTCTTGTTCATTTGTTGTGCTGAACTTGTATCCTTTATAACAAAACAACCATTGTGAATATACTGCTCTTATGAGTTATGTGAGCTGAGCCACTACAGCAAATTATCAAATTATCAGGACTTGCAATTAGCATTTGTAGTAATGTCAGTGCTGTGAGGCTGAGCCCTTAAATTCTGGGATTTGACATGAACTCAGATAGAGACGTTTTAGTGCTCTGGACCATGGACCACTCAACTAGGATTGGAGAATTGTTTTGCATGGAGGGAAAACAGCAACATGCATTTGGTGTCAGAACTGTTATGTAGTTAGAGACAGATTATAGACAGCACCAATCCATGCCATCTCACTACTTCTGAAAGCTATAAAAAAACTTACTTTTATTATGGTTATTATTGTATAAAAGGAAGGACACATAACACCATGATGGCAATGACCACAGTGGCCTATCGCTCAACATCCAATGTCAGGCCATATGTTAAGAAACCAACAGGCAGAGCAATCTGTTCTCAGAGCCTTAGCTCAGCATGGTTCCCATTGCTTAATATGGGATCACTCGAACTGCCATCTGTCCTTCCTTCTCTCCATCAATCCAGACCTTGCCCTGGTCCTGTACTTCACCTGGATGATTCTACTTGCCTGCTTAGCTCTGTACTGAGCCCTGGGGCTATGCTCTAGGACCAAAAGCTCTCCCCACCTAGGTTCCTTAAAATGGTCTGTAACCAGCTTCATTGATTCGCTGCATCTGTGTCCGCTGTCTCTGCCTTCAGTAAAGGCTCTGTGAAGTCTGTCCATCTACTTTATCCTTCAGAGTCATTCTATGTGACATAGCCACTCCTGGAGCTGCTACCATGAAGAATCAGAGCTTACACAAAGAAAATGCACAGCATATACCTATTGCAATTCTAAGAACTATAGGGTGGGGTATGAGCATTACAGTTTTACTTAAACTGTGAAGTATATTGTGTATCTTCTCCTGGGGAAACAAAGAAATATCTGTTAACCCCAGGAAGAAGGGTAGCAACGGAATGTACGAGTTCAGCTTGGTAAACCAATGAATTGATTTGAGTTATTTATAGGATATCAGGCTGCACAAAGGTCAGAAAGTCCTCCAAAAAACTTTTCGACAGCGCAGTTCCAAAGAAGAATCTACCTCAGTCAATTGTTTACTCCTTCTATAACCTCATGAAGAAAAAAAGCTTGCTGTGGATCTCAGGAAGGCTCTTAAGCCTCTAGAACCCTATGAGACCTGTGAACCCTATGGACTCCCCACTCCCTCCATGAGAGATTATTAATAGAGCCATATATTGTGGGGGCCTCAAGAGCCTGGTGAGTAATCTCCTTCCCTCTATAAATACATTCAGTAGTCTGAACCTCAGCTGCTCTCTTCAAGATGGCAAAGGTAGTACCAACCTGGGAGAATGCAGCTACATCACACACACACACACACACACACACACACACACACACACACACACAAACTGTCATGGGCATGCTATGTCAGTAGCTTAGATGTGTATTGTCTTTCCACAGGGTAAGAATTAAATAACAATGATTTCATAAGGCATGTTGATTCATTGGCTGCAATTTGCCACAGAGTTATGATTTCCCTTGATAACCGTCAATTAGCAAATACAGGCTCTTTTATTCCATTCTTAATTGTAAACCCTCTCAGCTCACACATCACACAGTAAATATATTTCTGTATGTTAGGTTGAAGAATGGATACAAGGAGATTGGAGAGGTTCAGCGGGGTTCGAGGAATTCTAAGAGGCCCAACCTCTTAGAAAAGTAGACAGCTAAGAGATGCAAAGAAGATTTCTGTGGGAGTTAGATAATGAACTTTACTGGATAGCTACTGGAGGCACCAGCCAAGTTTCCTGATCATAGACTTGAGCTTTGCTTCAGGGTCAAGTTGGACTACAGAAGGGAGGTGTGGGACTGTGGCATCATGCAGGTGCTGTATAGAGCTATGTCCCAGGTTGATGAATGGAAGGATGGGTGGAGGATAATTCAAGTCAGTAGCATCAGCACTGGGAACAGAGCCAACACAAAACTCCTGGGACAGTTAGGAGATCTCTGGTGCATAAAGTACAGATCAGTGGAGCCATGGCCATTGCTGTGTTAGGTGAGACTATTGCATCATTTATTAGGAGTGCCTTTGCATATACTTAAACAGTCTTAATTTACTTGATAAATTCATGGCGTGATACCCATTTTACTTTCAGAAATAAGTTATTAGTCTGTTTATGTGTGCAATGAAGTGCAGAGTTAGTCCTGTGTATGATTTACTTTTAGCATGGCTGTGGCAACATGCCCTAACAAAAGCAATCTAAGGAATTACAGAATTAAATTAAAATTAAGAAATTTAAAGTTTGTTTCAGCCCACAGTTTGGGTGTGCAGTCCACTCTCCAGCAGGGGGCAGGACAGCAGCAGCATAAAGCTGCTGCTCATACTGAGTCTGAGCAGAAACTGATGAGTAGTGCCACTCAGTTCCTTTTCTCCTGTTTGTTTGTTTGTTTGTTTGTTTGTTTTTTAGCCAGGTTTAGTATCAGGTATGTAGTCATCTGGAGCAGGCTTCCCATCCAAGCAGGAAGGGAACAGTTACCCACACCAGTCACTCCTCTACAGCACCAATGGACACTTTTAAGGATTGTGCTAACAGCTCCACGTCTCCTACTTACAATTAGCTGACCAAACTCTTACCTCAGCCATCTGCTCTGCTAGGATACACTGCAAGGAACGCAGCTGAGTGGGGCATGTTGCTTCTCACCCTCTCAAAAAAAAAAAAAAAGAATCAGAGGTGTGCCATTATGAGGGAGGAGGCAGAGATAAGGGCAGTGACAGACTTGCATATCAGCCAGTCCAAAAACTTCCTACTTCCTGTGTGCCTCTATACATTATCTTATGGAATTCTTAAAACAGCTAAATGTGTGAATTATTATTGCAATGGTTCAAACACCGATATGGACTTCATAGGCATAAAGTTTTGTAAGTCAGCAGGCTGAGTGTAAGTAGGATCTGATTATTCTCTGTCTTCTATGTGCCTCCTGCTTGACTCTGATGAGGTGACTGTGTTAGATATGGGCCATCTTTCCTTAGTGTTGCCTTTGAGTCTTTTTAAAGATTCACACTCGATCAGCAAGGCTAGTGTTCTGTTATGAACACACATATTGCTGGCCACAGAAGGCTTCCTAATTTCAGATGTTAGGATGTTCCAAAGATGCCAGCCCTATGAGGCTAATCTGGCTGTGCCTCTGGGGGAGGATATTTCCACAGTGGTTTTTCCTCCTATCTGAGAAGAATGTGTTCCCTTCCTTCCTGCTTGTGCTGGCAGAAAACAACAGCAATCCCAACACAACTCTGCTATTGGGAAGTCTCTTTCAAGAGCTCCCCATTATTTCTAACGTTTTACTAATGAAAAACTGTCATTTTCATAAAAAACTTGAAAGGCTAGTAAAGTGAAAAAATCCATACTGTCCACTTAAATATGAAAATCAATGTCGTTAAATCTGTGTGCATCTCTACATCAGTATGTCTGTACTTGTGTACCTTTCTATCTGTGTTTCACACATACTTTGTGTTTATAATGAAATATTTGAAGGCATGTTCATTACGAACATATACAAGATTATTGAAGATAGAGGAAGGAAAGTCAATACTTCAAAAAGTTCAAGTTTGTCTGAGTGATGTAGAAAGGTCTGCGCAAGCTACATGAGCCTGCATGTGGGGAAAGGACTGTTGCGTGCGGACCACATGAGCTCTTTCATTATATTGTTACTGTAACAAAAACAATTCTAATCCTCATAATACCAAAGGCATTTCAAATGTGCTGAAATGAGTTGGAAAGAAAATCGCTTGCCTTTGTTTTAGTTAGTAAACTTTCCTGTCCTGAGTAGTGATTGTTTATGGACAATAAGCAGAAAGCACACCGTTACCGTGTATGCCCCTACCTTTACTTTTCCTGTTCACATCATGGTGCATGAAGTAATGCATTTGTTATAATTAATAGCTAATTCTGGATTCCATGCTTACTATGAGGGTTCGCTTCTAGTTTAGTTTTCTGTGGTTTTGAACAAATATATAATGATATGTATTGGGGGTTTGTCTGATTCTTTGTGGATGCTTCTAACCTGCTCCCCTAGTCGGAGTCTTTCCTGTGACTGGAGGTTCCGTGTAGAGGCTGGTTGTCATCAACCTCAACAGGTTTGGCAAGAACACTCTGTAAATGATGAGCTGTTCATTCTGCATCCTGTCAGGAACATGCAGTGCCAACTTCCTCGTGATTTCTGGTGAGAAACTTGATCTGAGCAAAGAATTAGCTGATTATAAGCAGATGTACTAGTAAAGGGAAACTTTTAAATTTTTCTTTGAATGACTAAAAATCTCGTTCTCCCAATAGCCTTTCAGTTGTATCCACTGACCAATTGTGACAAACTATGACAGTTTCTAATTCTTCTGGAACAAGAACCTTTCATGCCTGTTTCCCTGTCTCAGACACTCAGGACTTGAACTTTTATATACAGATTGTTATCATTTACAGTTGTTACTCCCATGGAGGCTCGATTTAAATGTGTCCACAGGGTTCTGACACAATTTCTTTGTCTTTGAACATGACCTTGCTTACTGGAAGGACATGTCTCAGGTTGTCCTTATGTCTCAGGGTCTCTCTTTCCTACACTTCTTTGATGTGCTGAAGGATGGTTTCTACCCTGTACGTTCCTTCTTAGATGCTAGAGCATCTAAGTTGACACACAAAACCAGCCAGTACAAAGACTCAGACTCAAAATATATTTACAAATACTTTGCCCATTTGGCTAGTCTATTTCTTGACTAGATATAACTTAAAACATCCCATTTCCTCTAGCCTACATTTTGCCACATTTAACATTAGGCTGGTTACCTGTTCTCAGGTACCATGCATCTGTCTGGCCACTTCTTCCCTGCGAATCTCCAGACTTGCTCTTTCCCAGAATCCTTTCTGCCTCCTGGATGTCCCACCTCTCTTTCCTGCCTAAGCCATAGGCCACAGGCTTTTTAATTGATAGGTGATGCATCCATATGATACACAAGATGTTCTTTCTACAAGTGCTCACCTGTGCTCACAGGAATTTGAGAAGCTGAGGTATAAGGAAATTCCAAATAAGCCTGGGAAGCATGAAGAGTCTACATTTCAGCTAGACAGGCAGACAGGAAGGCAGGCAGGCAGGCAGACAGACAGACAGGCAAAGAAATAGGCACTGTGTTCTATTAGAACATGGAGTTTGCTTCCATTTGTATTATGTATACTGATCCCTTCAGTGTGTATTTTGATTTTCACCAACTTATACTTGGAGGAGGAATTAAGACTGTGTCCTCTGGATAAGCTTGCCTAAGTGTGACTTCTACCTCAGCTACATAGCTCATTCCACCAGACACATATTCTGGCTCCTCTGCTGTGTGTGTGTGTGTGTGTGTGTGTGTGTGTGTGTGTGTGTGTTGTGACAATTGCTTGCCATATGGCCCATTTCCCTTTAATCCTATAACCTTCCTACTCCAGTCTCAAAGTACTCAGAAGACAATCATGTGCCACGGTGCCCGGCTAAAGGAGTGTGCTGTTATGTTTCCTCTTCCCTTTTATCATTGCTAAGAATCAAACCCATGGTACCAAATGTGCTAGGCAAAAGCTCCATCACTAAACCGCCACACCCCTAGGCTTGATTTTCTCTTTGCTTTGTATTTTTCATTAATGTATTTATCCACTTTACATTATTTTCTAAGACCCTTGTTTTCTATTTACATCGATTACTGCTTTTCAAGATATTTTTTAATCCCTTAATGTGTGTTCTTACAGCACAGAACTGGACCTGACCAGGTTCAGCCCAGAACTATTTTCCTGGGAATTCTTGGGGCAGTACATCCAGCAGCACAGCTGAAGACTAGTCAAGGACCATGTGGTCTCTGAATATAGGTGGCCAGAGTTCGCAAATGTCTTGTGAGCAGTTTTGTTTGTGACTAACCAGTCTGGACAAGGACATTGTGGGAGCACAAAGGAAGGCCAGTCTGCTGGAGGCAGAACAGTCACTTGGGGGTAGCCTCACCAAGTGCTTTACAATAAAGTGCTGCCGTCCATAGACATACAGGACAGGACAGGTAAAGGCCCAGTGACCCTGAACCAACAGACACTGTGGAGCAGGGCTGGGCACTTGTTACCTATAATAATTGTTTTCTCTCTTATACAAAGATAAAAGAGAACACTGCCAAAACACTCAGTAAGTCTGGGCCCAGCTCCTGCCCTTCCTCAGTTCTCTACAACATTTTGGATTCCGAGTTATTGTTCCCATGACATGTAAGCTCTGACTGACCCCCAAGGTTTGTCCTCAAAGACTGTGGAAGCATATGTTACTTTTATGCACATGTGTATGCAGATGCACACCCGTAATGTAGCCCACACTTCAAACTCAAGTGATACATAGAATTGTCATGTGAACAAGATTTTCTTCACTTAAGGGCTCTTTTCTCTTATTTTACTTTCTGCTAATGAAATAATTCTAAGACGTACATTTAAAAGGAAACTAATGCCCCTTCAATATTCAAGTTTACAAAGAGGTAGTGCTATTATCATTATTTTAGAATATAAAACAATTTTTTATATTCTTTAACTAAATTATTTTTTATTTTCTTCTAAGTGAGTTCTATTTTTCTATGACTAAGGACTACCAAATAGTTCTTGTCTTCATTCTAAACTGTGGTTATTTTTAATAGTATAAATAATATGAATATGTTATAAATAGTTATAACTGCCACTACTAATTTTTCTCAGGAGACTTCACTGTGAGGGTGGGAGCTCACAGACGATCACCAGGGAAACTGGAGATGTTAGGCACACAGGCTGTCTCTTCAATAGGAGGGATGTGTACCTGATTTCCACCCAGAGGGCTGGCAGTGGATGTAGTTGTAGCCTGGTAATCTGCTGTCTGTAGGGCCAGTCAGCACCTGAGTCTTCCAGACTATTATGTTTATCCCAGACCCTTCTCCTTTGACTTTTAGCTTTTCTTCTCAGTCAATAGAACCCAACACTAGGAGAAATAACACATGTACTTTATAACTTGCTGGCCTCTACACTATTTTGGTCAGAGACCATACTAGATCCTAGGCCCTTAAGCTATAGAATCCATCTTTGTGGTATAGGTCACATGTGCTTTGCAAAGTAATTTCTATTTAGTCATGCCTCCAGCTTTATTTTACATGTTTGATTGGGGTAATTGCTACTAGGAAACTTGTTTCCAAAATCGTACCATACTTAGATATGTTTAAATAAACTTCCCAGTGTCAACATCTCTAAAAGTTAGAATCAGGTAAGATAAGTAAGTCATGTTGAACTGGATTTTCTTTTTGCCACTGGTAGATTATTTCTCTGCCCACAGTAAGCATTGGTGTGCTTTCTCACCACCCCCCTCCCCGTACTGACTAGTTTTGTGTGTCAAATTGACACAAACTGGAATTATCACAGAGAAAGGAGTTTCAGTTGAGAAAATGCCTCTGTGAGATCCAGCAGTAAAGCATTTTCTCAATTAGTGATCAATAGGGGAGGGCCCCTTGTGAGTGGTACCATCTGTGGGCTGGTAGTCTTGGGCTCTATAAGAGAGCCAGCTGAGCATGCCAGGAGAAGCAAGCCAGTAGGAACATCCCCCCATGGCCTCTGCATCAGCTCCTGCTTCCTGACCTGCTTGAGTCCCAGTCATGACTTCCTTTGGTGATGAACAGCAATGTGGAAAGTGTAAGCTGAATAAACCCTTTCCTCCCAAATTTGCGTCTTGGTCATGATGTTTATGCAGGAATAGAAACCCTGACTCAGACAGACTCTCTCTCTCTCTCTCTCTCTCTCTCTCTCTCTCTCATATATACACATACACACACACACACATACTTCAGCTAAATTTAGATGAGCAGAGTGTTATAAGAGGAAGTGGGATCTTTTGAAGATTGTCTGAAACTAAGCTGCGGCATCAGGGTTCACTGTAGTCATTTTATATTTGTTTGGGATTGCTTGTTTTGTTTTGTTTTGTGATACATGGTCTCACCACTAGCCTTGGCTGGCCTGGAGCTTAAAATGTAGACCAGGCTGGCCTCAAACTCACAAAGATCTTCCTACTTCTGCCTCTTCAGTGCTAGGATTAAAGTCCTATGGCACTATGCCATTTCTGAAGCAGTAGTTCTTAAAAGTATTTCCCTGGATTAGACTGATGGTTTAAAATACTAACGTCTTTTGTGAGTACTGTCAAAATAAACTGTATTTCATTGTTTTTGGCCAAAATTTTTTTAGGTATTAGTTTTAATTAGATTACTAATTGGAAACAGTCATACATCTTTCCTTATTGTGATTACATGTAAATGTGTCACTTAGTTCTTTCTGTTTTGAGTAAACACATTTGAACTTAGAGTCACTTGAAGATATATGGGGTTAATTGGTTGCATGGGCTTCATAGTTGCCCAGTGCCAGGCCTCTTTATTTCCTAGCTTGTTTATAGCCTGCAGTGCCGAAGGGACTGAGAAGGTGTTAATTCAAGATTTTAGACTAAACTCCAGACAGTGTCTCTAAGAAAGCCTTTAATATTTTTTTTAAACACTTTGTAAATCTTTCTACTTATATACAAAATTACTTTTTGTTGGGCTGAGGATATAGCTTAGTGACAAAACACAGGTCAATCATGTTACAAAACTCTGTCCCCAACACAAGAAAGGGAAGAGAAGAGAAGGGGAGGTTAGGAGAGGGGAGGGCAAAGGAAGGGAAGATGATAAAGTCAGGGAAAGGAGAAAGGGGAAGGGAGAGAGGAAGCCACTAAATAGCATTACAAACATTTGACCTCGAAGGAGCATGGTTATCTGCCTTGGACATGGATGTTCTGAACTTGATATTAAACCTAGCACTTTTCTGTAAGCTCGGAAGTGCTTTCCCACTGAGCTTTATCCTAAACAGATGCTTCAGCTAACTAACAAAGAGTGATTTGCATTGAGCAGGATAACCTGGATGAAGCATTTGCAGATGCTTATAAGGCATTGAGACACCATTCAACAGGAGATCTCCAGTGCTTCCCAGAACACAAAAGTTACCTATCTTTCATTAACTATGCTCCTCACATCGGAGGCAAGTCCAGCTGCTGCAGAGTGTTGCCTACAGAGAAACCCGTCTCTAACTAGAAAACTATAAACACTGTCCAGAGTTCTATTGGAAGAAAGTCTTCATCAGTTTCTATGGAACAAAACTGAAAACCTGTTGGCACAACCCGCCTTTTTCCAGAAAAAGAAAGGATAGGATAGGAGGGGGCTGCAGCATCTGGCTACTCCCACGAATCTCTATGTTGTCTCAAGTCTTGTACTCAGTGGGTTGATAATACCACAAGTGTCTTGCAGCTTACACACACACACACACACACACACACACAGCACAAACATACATATTATATGTTAGGGAAAAGAAAAGGCAATCAGAAGACCATGGTTTGTCAGAAGATAGCCAGAGTACTGAGCCATTAGTGGAGGACAAAGGAGATGACCAAAATCCAGAGAAAGCTGATAGAAAGATGGAGTGAGATTCTCTCCACTTCCAGGGGATAGCCTCTTCTAATCACAGCATGTCCAGCCTGCTCAGGAAGCCACCAGGATGCAAACTACTGGGATATGCCCACTACCAACTGCTGACTGGAGTCACTTTTTTTTTCTTTCTTGCCTTCCTAGCAACTGAAAACCCCAA
Source organism: Rhynchomys soricoides (assembly GCA_019843965.1). NCBI lineage: Eukaryota > Metazoa > Chordata > Mammalia > Rodentia > Muridae > Rhynchomys > Rhynchomys soricoides. The sequence goes on along the minus strand of JADRCH010000087.1, from coordinate 5,095,052 downwards.
AGCAGGATTTTTCCAAAGCCAGCAGGTTCCACATCATGGATTCAGCCGCCCTTCAGTCAGATGGGAAGATAGCATATTAAACATCTGCAGACTTTTGTTCTTGCTGTGACAACATTTTAGATAGTGTTTATATTTTATCAATGTTAAAGTAGACCTAAGAGGACTTCAAATATTGAAGAAGGAAGTTTCTAAGTAATATACAGATACTCTGCCATTTCAGAAATGAAGGACATCTTGGAGTTTCACAAGAAACACTGGGTCTGGAGAACCTGCGCTGAAAAGGAAAGCTTCAGTTAGCATCTACTGTATTTGTAAGTTTATTAATGAAAATTTTTATGTCAAACAATTTTAAGTGTAGATTAGATGTCCTGGTGCTTACTATTTGCTATGCAAACTGTTTTCCTATGTTTGGTAAGTTTAGATGGGTTTATAGGTTTTTTTTTTTTAAAACATAGTATTGTTAGGCTTACCACATTCATGGTATAACAGATGTGCCGGCACATAAAGTTTAGATATTGATTTAAATGATTTCTGTCCTGTATTCAGATTTAAAAAAATATTACCCTCAACATGGCTTTCTTAGGTCCAGAAAACATTATTCACAGGTTATGCAGAAATGCATGTCAATGGCTTTTGAAACTACAGTAGATTGTAATCTCTTGGGTACTATAATTATAAATATAATAACTGTTAGATGATATGTCATTGTAGTTAGATGATATGTCATTGTAGTTAG